>CM053788.1:692720655-693315655 GCA_028749045.1 Cupressus sempervirens
TAAGGCAATATCCAATGACTTTTGTTGGATTGCAAGCTTTGCTACGAGATCAACAAGTCCTTCATGTGTGGAAATATTGGGATCCTTCTTCAGGACTGTTTCTACATACAATTTCTCCTTGTGCAATACTTCTAAGTGAGGAGTAATGGAGGCTTGAATTTGCATCAACTTTTCTTTGATAGTGGCCTCTCCTGTTGATAATGCAGCTAATTCCATTTGAGTGCGTAATGTATGAGAAAATTGCTTTTCACTTTGTATAGGATTGGAGGGTAGTTGCATGCTGGAGAGTTTTAATTTACTCTCAAGATTCAAATTTTTTTGATTTATTTCATGTGTGAACCTAGAAAAATCACACAATTTACTGTAAAGGGAGAATATGTTCCCTAATACACTTTTTACATTTTCTAATTTCTTGGCTAGGTCAACCTATCCCAAAATTATGTTACTAGCTATTTTTTGGTTGACTTTGCCTAAAAACTTCTTTTCTGACCATTCCAATAGTTTTGCATTAGTATCATGGTCTTCATTATTTACTTGATCAACTATATCAGATAATTGCTCAAGTATTGGCCTGTTTGCATCTGGAGGTTGAAGACTAAGAGCATCCATGAATATATCTTTTATTTCATTCATTGCCTGCTTGTATTTGTAATCTCTTCTCATTTCCTCTTGTCTCCTCCTTTTATCCTACGCACTTTGTATTTCATTCATCTTCTCCTCATTGAGAGTGCTTGAATCATAATAGGGTATTTTGATTTCTTCATCAAGCTTAGGAATACCATAATGTATGGTCCTGGCTACCCTTGTAGAACTTGAGCTTGGTGTACTGGAATATAAAATTATCTTTTTAGTACTTTGCTCATGACTGGATTTGGTGGGAGTTGCTATTTTTGCTAATTCAACCAAAGTTTCTATTGCAGACTCCTCTTTATTTTGGGTTTCTTCCTTCTCCTCTTCTTCTTGCTTGTCTTCTTCTTGTTGTGTTACTGCTGCTAGGGGTGTACTCATTGTTTGAGCTATTGTCCCTGTGATAACCTCTGTTGTTGCAGTTGGCCCCTGATGAGTTTGAGTGCCTAATTTTGGTGGTGACGGATGTGGTAGAAATGTAAGCTCAATAGTTTGAGTGATTTGGGGTGGTTGTTGTGATGGCACCTTGACCTCTTTAAGTTTATCTACTAACTTTTGAAGACTATTCACACTGAACAATATGGGATTTGTACATAATTGTGCTTGTAGATTCATTTGGTCAAGGATCTTGGAAAGATCCGTTGCAGTTAGTGGATTGATGTTTTGACAAGTGGTGTCAACTATATCCTTAATCTTTATGATTTTTGCATGTGTGGTAGGTGAATGACGTGAGCTAGGAGGTGAAGGATGTGTGTCTTGCACACTTCTCTATTCATCAGTTCCTTTTTCTTCATCTTTCCTTTCCTCCTCTCTTTCTTTCATATTTTCCTCTTCTTCAACCTTTTTCTCTTCTTCAGTTTTCTCTTCTCTCCTTTTCCTTCTTTCTTCCGGTTTGGCAGCAGCTTCTTCTTTGTATATTTCTTCAATAACATCTTCAAATGTTTTGTACAAGTTTTTCCATACTCTTCCTGTTCTCTACCCAACTTTTTAAATTTTGTTTTGCAAGATGGAGAATGCCCTATATTTGGGTGTAAACCTTTTATTATGCCTTTTGACTACTTGAGTTACCTGTTCTTTTGTCAAATCAGGCAGTAAGTTTGCTAGGGTTGATTCCCTTATTTCGTTCTCCATCATTAGGCAGAAATGCGATCTATTGTCTACAATTTTAGACAATTCCTTTGGCAATTTTCCATCTAGTTCAAGAGGTGTATACTTGAACTGTGCCATAAATGCATAAACTGATTCTTCTATGCTATTTTGTTCCTCTTTACTGAACTTATTGAAATCAAGCCTTTTAATTTCATTTAGGTCTCCATTCCTAATCTTCTTAAATAATATATCAATTGAAGATTTAGGAGGACTTACCTCTTCAATCTGATCTTCTTCATCAGTATCAAGTTGGGCCACATATCTTTTCATTTTCTTTGGCTCTTGTTGTGCCTTTGTGTTTTTCTTCTTTGTGGCTTCCTCTTTAGCGCTCTGGGTAGAGGCCCTTGTTGTAGCTCTGGTTGTTGGCTTCTTTGGTGTTTGCACGACAACTTTCTTCGATGAGGGCTGAGAGGCAGGAGAGGTCTTTGTTTTCCTTTTAATGACTCTGCCTCTAATAGGTGCTTCCTTGGGTTTTTTTTCCTCGGCACTCTCATCTTTCTCTTCACCTTGTTTTTGAGTCAGTTCAAGTGGCTCTTGTTCTAGCTCACCTTCTTCTTCTCCTTCACTTATCTCTTCTTCTTCACCTACTGCACTTGATTCTTCAACACCAAATTTCTTCTTTATCTATTTTACCAACTTGTCCTTTTTATTTACTACTGAGGCTATCTTGAGTTTTGTAACAACTGTTGATTTTATAGTGTCATATGTCCCAAATGCCTAGGTAGATTTGTCCATTTCCTCTGCAAGTAAAGTTGTGATGGCTGCAGAAGCTTGGTCAACATCAAGCTCATATCCTAATGGTCTTAGCCATCTTGTTCTAGGAAGGACTACTTGTATGTAGGTGTAATCAATATCAACAAGAAAACATATCTCATTTATATGCTTTTCTACCAGTGAGACTGGTATTCTCATTCTGTTCTTCATTATATTTTTGAAATGTTCAAAATAGATAGACATTTGATCATCAAAGCTATCTCCCATTTGTGCAATGAAATCATTAATTTGATCAACAATTGTTTTATTTTGACTCCAGTTGACTTTGCCAAATGAAGGGAATTCCTTCATTACATAGAAGAACATGTAAAGCAACACTGAACCAAATTTGCACTGTGCTCCCTTGGATTTTCTAATAGCTCCAAGATTTTCATTAATCTGTTGCAACAGGAGTTTTGCAATATCATAAGTGTGGTCTTTCTTTACAATTTTGTGTGCCACATCAACTGCTATGTAGGGTATACTATTTAACCTACTGGATTGGTAGAACTTATGTGATATGATCCTCATAGAAAAATCTAAAAAAGGATCAGTAACAGTATCTATGGTCATTCCTTTGTTGTTCCACTTTGCACCTGTATTTTTCTCAATTGTTTCTTTCTTTTCGCTCCTCAATGTTTTTGGCCGATCTTGGGTTGGAAAACCAGTAACCCTATGAACCATTTTCTTAGTAATATTAACTTGCCCTTGTTCTAACTAGAATGATCCATCATGGATTCTGCTAAGTATAATGCGTATCCACTCATTTTTGAATATGATTGGGAAAACTAGAGCTTTGGTTAAACCCTTCTTTTCTATGATAGAAAACTCATCTTTTAGATTACCATGTTCATAGAGTTTGTCATAGGCATTGAAGATTTCCAAATCTCCTATTGCTCCTATTTTATAGTTTTAGCATTTTCGCACATCCTCAACCATAACGACTTTTTTAAGAATGGCAGATAGGGCACCAGCTGGATCATTTTTGTATGCAACCTCTGGTATTGGTCTAAAATCAGGTTTCTTAACTTTGTTGCTGACAAGTTAAACTTCATGACTCATTTTCTCTTGGGTCATTTTTGAGCTTGTAGCCATTTGTATCTGAACTAGGGTTTTAACAATTTTAAAGCAAAACTTTTGAAACTCTAAAACTCGACACTTGTCAGAAATACTCGAATAGACACTTTGATCGCTTAGGTGGATGTTAATTTTCTGCAAATCACTGGTTAAAAGCTTGAAAATCACTCAGACGTGCTCAAAATAATCGCTCTTCATTTGAATGACTCAAGAATGAATTGAATTTTACTTTTAAATGACAGAAGAAATTTTTGCGTTTAATGCATTTTAGTACCTACACCTGTCACTCGACTTCCAAATGTTATTCAATTTGGCATCCACTCAATAGCTATGCTTACTCGACATCCACTAATTTTGCTGATAACTCGGCATCCAAAGAAATTTCACTCGGCATCATTGTTGGAGTTTAGTCTTAGCATCTAATCTTATGCTTAATTCTTCTTTTCAGTGCTTCTTTGTCTTGGGGCTGATGTATGATATAACTTTGTGTATCAGTCCCATACATCTCCCTTATGTTTAGTTTAATGACGTGTGATCACTTAACCCATTAGGTGAAGTGATCCGTTTGCTTGATGTACTGCACTCATCTTTCTTCTTCTAAGTCTTGTTCATTTGTCCTCTTATGACATCAATCTTTTCTTTTCCTTTGTTGGCATCAGTATTTGGTGCTTTGGACCTTGTTGGACAGTCTTTGCTGGTATGACTAGTTTTCAAGCAACTCAAACATGTAGTTTGACTCAACCATCTTTTATTGTTTCCCTTGAAATGTGTTCTTATGCAATTTTGAGGTGTATGTCCATATTCCTAGCAATATTGACAACTGTACCTAGTATTGTAATCCCAATAGTAGTGACTTTCATTCCCTCTTGCTAGTTGATATGATGTCCACATGGGCTTTGATCTGCATTCAAATGCCCTATGTCCATATTTCTTGCAGTTATGACAATGTCCATTAAATCTTTGTGTTCTTGGGATTTTGAATCTACAGTCTTGTGTCATATGTCCTTGCATTTTGCACTTGTGACACTAACTCTTGCTTTTATTTGGCTGATTGATTCTTCTACTCCTGCAAATATTAGCAGTATGTCCCTTTTTATTACAATAATGACAAGTGGGTTTAGAATCCTTACCTTTGTCACTTCCTTGCTCAACAGTCTTTGATGATTCTCCAACTTCAGTGCTGTTGTATCCAAGTCCTGACATATCATGAGTTGAACTTGGGAATTTCAGCAACTGTTCAAAGTACTTTATGGCTTCGCTTGACTTGTTGAGATTTTCTGTTATCTCCTTTTCTCTGTTCAGTTCATTCTATAATTGTTCATTTTGTATCTTCAGAGTAGAGATCTCAATATCTTTCATATTAAGTTCATGATGAAGGTTCATCATTTGAGCAAGTGTATCCATCTGCATGTTTGAGATCCTTGTTAATTTAGTACACTTTTCTTCCAATATGTTTGCAAGATATCTTTTGTCATCTTCCATCATGACTCTGTCCTCAACTGCTCTTTTCTTTTGTTCAATAATTTGACATAACATTATGGCCTATGATTCATGTTCCATCTTGAGAGATCTTATCTCATTTGCTTGATCTTTGCTTTTCTTCATCAGTTCTGCTATTGCTGCATCAAATTCTTTAGTGTCTCCACTGGCAAACACTTGTGTGGTATTAATCTCCTTGTAGTGTATGTCATTTTCAGCTATGGCTATCTCCTTTCTTCTTTTTAAAGATTTTCTTAATTCCACTCTAGCTTCCTCTACCTTTTGTAGAGCGAGATGCACATCTATCACCTGGTTTTGAATGATCTTTCCAAGTTTGAAAACTTCCATCCTTAGATCTTTTCCTCCAAGCTGTTAGGCTTCTCTTTGAGAGAAACTAAGCTCTGATACCAATTGTTGGATTGTCTTGCTGGAAAGAATGCTTCTAAGGGGGGGGGGTGAATCAGAAGTACTAGCCTTTTTCACTATTTCAAATCCTTAATAACATATTTTAAACATGCATGCATATAAATATTAAGCAATCATAAGAAACCAATATGCATCACCACATAACACTTAAGATTTGGTAACCCAGAAACCCTCTACGAATAAGAAGGTAAAACTAGGGTGGGGATGATACCCACAAAATCACTATAGTAATAATGTTTAACCACTTCTAATGGTCTGCACTGTTAAAGGCTTTCCTTATCAAAGGCTTTACACTGTATCAATAGTGACCTGGTTAAAGGATTTGCAAACTCTTTACATGAAGTGTCACCCTGTCAAAGGATTTAGTCACTTAGTTAAAAGATCTATAGAAATAGCTACTAAGCTAACCTATCATCATAGGATTTTCTCTCTAATACAATGGTTAAAGACTATTAGGTATGATAAACCTGATGGCTTACAATCCTTCGATTGTGAATACAGGCACTTGATTTTCTCTTTTGTGATCTTCATCCTTTTTTATCTGATTCTCTTCTCTTTGATATTAGACTTCCTTATACACTTTTTCATGCTCTCTCACTAATCTCAATCTGATTTCATCTTCCTTATAGAGACACTCAAGGACTTAGGGTTAGGTATAGATTTACAATCAAATTTTAATCTTCGATTTTTTCTTATTCCTTGCACATCTCTTATTGGTTGCATGCCTTCTCCATTTTTCTTATTGGCTGCATGTAGATTGCATAGGAAATATAAATGATTTGATCTTATCACTTAGATCCTTCAAGATTTGTCTTATGTCAGCTATGAAAATGGTTTACATCCGAGTTTGTGAAGTTTCAAACTCATATGCTGATTCTGAGTTAGTCAGCACTTACTGCTTCCTGATGCTCGACACCTTCTGTTACTTGGCTTCTATACATGCTACTATCTAGCTCGACATCCTTTAAGACTCGGCACCTGAATGATGCTCAGTACTTGGATCATGCTCAACACCTATACTCACTTGGCACTTGATCTTAACTCGGCACCTGAAGGCTTCTTGGCACCTAAAGATTACTCGACTCCAATGTAAAATGTAATTAAGTGTGTTGGAACTAAATTGTCAAAAACCATTATGAGGTTAACAATCTCCCCTTTTGACATGAGTGAAAAAAACACTTAACTGACCTTATGAGTACATGTACTAAACTTAATCGGTATATACAGAGGTTAAAAAACCTTACACAAAATTGCAAAATGTATATATACCTCAAAATTTGTGTAACTCTCCCTGAGTTGATTGTGCCAGTATCTGTGCTACCTTTTGCTGTGTATTATTCTCCTCCATTGACTCATTATTTCCCCCTGTGTATAATATCGATATTTCCCCCCTTTATATCTTTTCTCCCCCTATTTGACACTTATTTCAAAGGGTCCTAAATAGTAATGCCATGTTTGGCCAAAAATGTCTTGTTTACCTCAAGGAGTATTTGGAGAGCTGCATCCCAGTTGTTTAAGGAAATATCCAATGACTTTTGTTGGATTGCAAGGTCTACTATGAGATCAACAAGTCCTCCATGTGTGGAAATATTGGGATCCTTCTTTAGGACTGTTTCTACATACAATTGCTCCTTGTGCAATACTTCTAAGTGAGGAGTAATGGAGGCTTGAATTTGTATCAACTTTTCTTTGATAGTGGCCTCTTCTACTGATAGTGCAGCTAATTCCCTCTGAGTGTGTAATGTATGAGAAAATTGCTTTTCACTTTGTACAGGATTGGAGGGTAGTTGCATGCTGGAGAGTTTTAATTTACTCTCAAGATTCAAATTTTTTTTATTTATTTCATGTGTGAACCTAGAAAAATCACACAATTTACTGTAAAGGGACAATATGTTCCCTAATACACTTTTTACATTTTCTAATTTCTTGGCTAGGTCAACCTGTCCCAAAATTATGTTATTAGCTATTTTCTAGTTGAATTTTCCCAAAAACTTCTTTTCTGACCATTCCAATAGTTTTGGATTAGTATCATGGTCTTTATTATTTACTTGATCAACTATATCAGATAATTGCTCAAGTATTGGCCTATTTGCATCTGGAGGTTGAAGACTAAAAGCATCCATGAATATATCTTTTATTTCATTCATTGCCTGCTTGTATTTGTAATCTCTTCTTATTGCCTCTTGTCTCCTCCTTTTATCTAATGCAATTTGCATTTCATTCATCTTCTCCTCATTGAGAGAACTTGAATCATAATTGGGTATTTTGATTTCTTCATCAAGCTTAGGAATACCATAATGTATGGTCCTTGCTACCATTGTAGAACTTGAGCTTGGTGTATGAGAATTTAAAATTATCTTTTCAGTACTCTGCTCATGATTGGATTTGGTGGGAGTTGTTGTTTTTGCTAATTCAACCAAAGTTTGTATTGCAGACTCCTCTTTATTTTGGGTTTCTTCCTTTTCATCTTCTTCTTGCTTGTCTTCTTCTTGTTGTGTTATTGCTACTGGGGGTATACTCACAATCTGAGCTGTTGTCCCTGTGATAACCTCTGTTGTTGCACTCGATTGCTGATGAGTTTGAGTGCCTAATCTTGGTGGTGACAGAGGTGGTAGAAATGTAAGCCCAATAGTTTGAGTGATTTGAGGTGGTTGTTGTGATGGCACCTTGACCTCTTTAAGTTTATCTATTGACTTTTGAAGACTATCCACATTGACCAATATGGGATTTGTACATAATTGTGCTTGTAGATTCGTTTGGTCAAGGATCTTGGTAAGATCTGCTCTAGTTAGTGGATTGATGTTTTGACAAGTGGTGTCAATAATATCCTTAATCTTTATGATTTCTGTAGGTGTGGTAGGTGAGTGAGGCGAGCTAGGAGGTGAAGGATGTGTGTCTTGCACACTTTGCTGTTCATTAGTTCCTTTTTCTTCATCTTTCCTTTCCTCCTCTCTTTCTTTCATATTTTCCTCTTCTTCAACCTTTTTCTCTTCTTTAGTTTTCTCTTCTCTCCTTTTCCTTCTTTCTTCTAGTTTCGTAGTAGCTTCTTCTTTGTATATTTCTTCAATAACATCTTCAAATGTTTTGTACAAGTTTTTCCATACACTTCTTGTTCTCTGCACAACTTCTTCAATTTTGTTTTGCAGGATGAAGAATGCCCTATATTTGGGTGTAAACCTTTTATTATTCTTTTTGACTGCTTGAGTTACCTGTTCTTTTGTCAAATCAGGCAGTAATTTTGCTAGGGTTGATTCCCTCATTTCATTCTCCATCATTAGGCAGAAATATCATCTGTCTTCTACAATTTTAGACAATTCCTTTGGCAATAGTCCATCTAGTTCAAGAGGCATATACTTGAACTGTGCCATAAATGCATAGACTGATTCTTCTATGCTATTTTGTTCCTCTTTACTAAACTTATTGAAATCAAGCCTTTTAATTTCATTTAGGTCTCCATTCCTAATCTTCTTACATAATATATCAATTGAAGATTTAGGAGGACTTACCTCTTCAATTTGATCTTCTTCATCAGTATTAGGTTGGGCCACATATATTTTCATTTTCTTTGGCTCTGCCTTTGGCTTTGTGTTTTTCTTCTTTGTGGCTTCCTCTTTAGCCTTCTGGGTAGAGGCCCTTGTTGTAGCTCTAGTTGTTGGCTTCTTTGGTGTTTGCACGACAACTTTCTTTGGTGAGGGTTGAGAGGCAGGAGAGGTCTTTGATTTCCTTTTAATGACTCTACCTCTAATAGGTGCTTCCTTGGTTTTTGTTTCCTCGGCACTCTCATGTTTCTCTTTACCTTGTTTTTGAGTCAGTTCAAGTGGCTCTTGTTCTGGCTCACCTTCTTCTTCTCCTTCACTAATCTCTTCTTCTTCACCTGCTGCACTTGATTCTTCAACACCAAATTTCTTCTTCATCTATTTTACCAACTTGTCCTTTTTATTTACTACTGAGGCTGTCTTGAGTTTTGTAACAACTCTTGACTTTACAATGTCATATGTCCCAAATGCCTGGGTAGATTTGTCCATTTCCTCTGCAAGTAAAGCTGTGATGGCTGCAAAAGCTTGGTCAACATCAAGCTCATATCCTAATGGTCTTAGCCATCTTGTTCTAGGAAGGACTGCTTGTATGTAGGTGTAATCAATATCAACAAGAAAACACATGTCATTTATATGCTTTTCTACCAGTGCGACTGGTATTCTCATTTTGTTCTTCATTGTATTTTTGAAATCTTCAAAATAGATAGACATTTGATCATCAAAGCTATCTCCCATTTGTGCAATGAAATCATTAATTTGATCAACAATTGTTTTATTTTGACTCCAGTTGACTTTTCCAAATGAAGAGAATTCCTTCATTACATAGAAGAACATGCAAACCAACATTGAAACAAATTTGCAATGTGCTCCCTTGGATTTTCTAATAGCTCCAAGATTTTCATTAATCTGTTGCAACAAGATTTTTGCAAGATCATAAGTGTGGTCTTTCTTTGCAATTTTGTATGCCACATCAACTGCTATGCAGGGTACACTATTGAACCTACTGGATTGGTAGAACTTATATGATATGATCCTCATTGAAAAATCTAAAAGAGGATTAGTAATAGTATCTATGGTCATTCCTTTATTGTTCCACTTTGCACCTGTACTTTTCTCAATTGTTTCCTTCTTTTCGCTCCTCAATGTTTTTGGCTGATCTAGGGTTTGAAAACTAGTAACCCTATGAACCCTTTTCTTAGTAATCTTAACTTGAACTTTTTCTAACCAGAATGATCCATCATGGATTCTACTGAGTATAATGCGTATCCACTCATTTTTGAATACGATTGGGAAAAATAGGGCTTTGGTTAAACCCATCTTTTCTATGATAGAAAACTCATCTTTCAAATTACCATTTTCATAGAGTTTGTCATAGGCATTGAAGATTTCCAAATCTCCTATTGCTCCTATTTTATAGTTGTAGCATTTTCGCACATCCTGAACGATAATGACTTTTTCAGGAATGGTGGATAGGGCACCAGCGGGATCATTTTTGTATGCAACCTCTGGTATTGGTCTAAACTCAAGTTGCTTCACTTTGTTGTCGACAAGTTGAATTTCGTGACTCATTTTCTCTTGGGCCATTTTTAAGCTTATCGCCATTTATATTTGAACTAGGGTTTTAACAATTTTAAAGCAAAACTTTTCAAATTGTAAAACTCGACACTTGTGGGAAATACCTGAATAGATACTTTGATCACTTAGCTGGATGTTGATTTGCTGCAAATCACTAGTTGAAAGCTTGAAAATCGTTCAGGCATGCTCAAAATAATCCCTCTTCATTTGAATGACTCAGGAATGAATTGAATTTTACTTTTAAACGATAGAAGAAATTTTTTCATTTAATGCATTTTAGTTCCTACACCTGTCACTCGGCTTCCAAATCTTCTTCAATTCGACATCCACTCGGTAGCTATGCTTACTTGACATCCACTAATTTTGCTAATAACTCGACATCCAAAGCAGTTTCACTCGGCATCCAAAGATGACTCGGCATCATTGTTCGAGTTTATTCTTAGCATCTTATCTTATGCTTAATTCTTCTTTTCAGTGCTTCTTTGTCTTGGGACTGATGTATGATATAACTTTGTGTATTAGTCCCATACATCTCCCTTATGTTTAGTTTAATGAAGTGTGATCACTTGACCCGTTAGGTAAAGTGATCCCTTTGCTTGATGTACTACACTCATCTTTCTTCTTCCAAGTCTTGTTCATTTGTTCTCTTATGACATGAATCTTTTCTTTTCCTTTGTTGGCATTAGTATTTGGTGCTTTGGACCTTATTGGACAGTCTTTGCTAGTATGACCAGTTTTCAAGCAACTCAAACATGTAGTTTGACTCAACCATATTTTATTGTTTCCCTTGAAATGTGTTCTTATGCAATTTTGAGGTGTATGTCCATATTCCTAGCAATATTGACAACTGTACCTAGTATTGTAATCCCAATAGTAGTGACTTTCATTCCCTCTTGCTATTTGATATGATGTCCTCATGGGCTTTGATCTGCATTCAAATGCCCTATGTCCATATTTCTTGCAGTTATGACAATGTCCATTAAATCTTTGTGTTCTTGGGATTTTGAATCTACAGTCTTGTGTCATATGTCCTTGCATTTTGCACTTGTGACAGTAACTCTTGCTTTTATTTGGCTGATTGATTCTTCTACTCCTACAAATATTAGGAGTATGTTCCTTTTTATTACAGTAATGACAAGTGAGTTTAGAATCCCTACCTTTGTCACTTCCTTGCTCAACACTCTTTGATGATTCTCCAACTCCAGTGTTGTTGTATCCAAGTCCTGACATATCATGAGTTGATCCTGGGAATTTTAGCAACTGTTCAAAGTACTTTATGGCTTCGCTTGACTTGTTGAGATTTTTTGTTATCTCCTTTTCTATATTTAGTTCATTCTATAATTGTTCATTTTGTATCTTCAGAGTAGAGATCTCAATATCTTTCATATTAAGTTCATGATGAAGGTTCATCATTTGAGCAAGTGTATCCATCTGCATGTTTGAGATCCTTGTTAATTCAGTACTCTTTTCTTCTAGTATGTTTGCAAGATTTCTTTTGTCATCTTCCATCATGACTTTATCCTCAACTGTTCTTTTCTTTTGTTCAGTAATTTGACATAACATTATGGCCTATGATTCATGTTCCATCTTGAGAGATCTTATCTCATTTTCTTAATCTTTTTTTTTCTTCATCAGTTCTGCTATTGCTGCATCAAATTCTTTAGTGTCTCCATTGGCAAACGCTTGTGTGGTATCAATCTCCTTTTAGTGTATGTCATTTTCAGCTATGGCTATCTCCTTTCTTCTTTTTAAAGATTTTCTTAATTCCACTCTAGCTTCCTCTACCTTTTTGTAGAGCGAGATGCACATCTATCACCTGGTTTTGAATGATCTTTCCAAGTTTGAAAACTTCCATCCTTAGATCTTTTCCTCCAAGCTGTTAGGCTTCTCTTTGAGAGAAATTGAGCTCTGATACCAATTGTTGGATTGTCTTGCTGGAATGAATGCTTCTGAGAGAGGGGCAGGGGGGGGGGGGGGGGGGGGTGAATCAGAAGTACTAGCCTTTTTTGCTATTTCAAATCCTTAATAACATATTTTAAACATGCATGCATATAAATATTAAGCAATCATAAGAAACCAATATGCATCACCACATAACACTTAAGATTTGGTAACCTAGAAACCCTCCACAAATAAGAAGGTAAACTTAGGGTGGGGATGATACCCACAAAATCACTATAGTAAAAATGTTTAACCACTTCTGATGTTTTTCCCTGTTAAAGACCTACCCTATCAAAGGCTTTACACTGTATCAATAGTGACCTAGTTAAAAGATTTGCAAAGACTTTACATAAAGTGTCACCCTGTCAAAGGATTTAGTCACCTAGTTAAAGGATCTATAAAAATAGCTACTAAGTTAACCTATCATAATAGGATTTTCTCTCTAATACAATGGTTAAAGAGTATTAGGTATGATAAACCTAATGGCTTACAATCCTTTGATTGCTGAATACAGGCACTTGATTTGCTCTTTTGTGATCTTGATCCTTTTTGATCTGATTCTCTTCTGTTTGATATTAGACTTCCTTATACACTTTTTCATTCTCTCTCACTAATCTCAATCTGATTTCATCTTCCTTATAAAGACACTTGAGGACTTAGGGTTAGGTATGGATCCACGATCCAATTTTAATCTCTAATTTTTTCTTATTCCATGCACATCTCTTATTGGTTGCATGCCTTCTCCATTTTTCTTATTGGCTGCATGTAGATTGCATAGGAAATATAAATGATTTGATCTTATCACTTAGATCCTTCGAGATTTGTCTTATGTAAACTATGAAAATGTTTTACATCTGAGTTTGTGAAGTTTCAAACTCATATGCTAATTTTGAGTTACTTGACACTTACTGCTTCCTGATGCTCGACACCTTCTGTAACTCGACTTCTATAAATGATCCTATCTTGCTTGGCATCCTTTAAGACTTGGCACCTGAATGATGCTCAGTACTTGGATCATGCTGAACACCTGTACTCACTTGGCACTTGATCTTCACTCGGCACCGGAAGGCTTCTTGGCACCTGAAGATTACTTAACTCCAATGTAGAATGTAATTAAGTGTGTTGGCACTCAATTGTCAAAAAACATTATGAGGTTAACAATCTCCCCTTTTAACATGAGTGACAAAAAAACTTAACTGACCTTATGAGTACATGTACTAAACTTAATTGGTATATACAGAGGTTGAAAAACATTACTCAAAATTGCAAAATGTATATATACCTCAAAATTTGTGTAACTCCCCCTGAGATGATTGTTCTAGTATCTGTGCTATCTTGTGCTATGTATTATACTCCTCCATTAACTCATTATTTCCCTCTGTGTATAATATCTATATTTCCCCCTTATATCTTTTCTCCCCCTTTTTGACACTTATGTCAAAGGGTCCTAAATAGTAATGCCATGTGTGGCCAAAAATGTCTTGTTTACCTCAAGGAGTATTTGGAGAGCTCCATCCCAAGTGTTTAAGGCAATATCCAATGAATTTTGTTGGATTGCAAGCTCTGTTGTGAGATCAACAAGTGCTTCATGTGTGGAAATATTGGGATCCTTCTTCAGGACTATTTCTACATACAATTGTTGCATGTATTTTTATTTCTTCATCAAGCTTAGGAATAACATAATGTATGGTCTTGGCTACCCTTGTAGAACTTGAGCTTGGTGTACTGGCATATAAAATTATCTTTTCAGTACTCTGCTTATGACTAGATTTGGCGAGAGTTGTTGTTTTTTCTAATTCAACCAAAGTTTGTATTGCAGACTCCTCTTTATTTTGGGTTTCTTCCTTCTCTTCTTCTTGCTTGTCTTCTTGTTTTGTTACTACTACTCGGGGTGTACTCACTGTCTTAGCTATTGTCCATTTGATAACTTCTATTGTTGCACTCAGCTCTTGATGAGTTTAAGTGCCTAATCTTGGTGGTGACGAAGGTGGTAGAAATGTAAGCCCAATAGTTTGAGTGATTTGAGGTGGTTGTTGTGATGGCACCTTGACCTCCTTAAGTTTATCTACTAACTTTTGAAGACTATCCACACTGACCAATATGGGATTTTTACATAATTTTTCTTGTAGATTTGTTTGGTCAAGGATCTTGGTAAGATCTGCTGGAGTTAGTGGATTGATGTTTTGACAAGTGGTGTCAACAATATCCTTAATCTTTATGATTTTTGCAAGTGTGGTAGGTGAGTGAGGTGATCTAGGAGGTGAAGGATGTGTGTCTTGTACACTTTGCTATTCATTAGTTCCTTTTTCTTAATCTTTCCTTTCCTCCTCTCTTTCTTTCTTATTTTCCTCTTCTTCAACCTTTTTCTCTTCTTCAGTTTTCTCTTCTCTCCTTTTCCTTCTTTCTTCTGATTTGGCAACAACTTCTTCTTTGTATATTTCTTCAATAACATCTTCAAATGTTTTGTACAAGTTTTTCCATACTCTTCTGGTTCTCTGCACAACTTCTTCAATTTTGTTTTGCAGGAGGGAGAATGCCCTATATTTGGGTGTAAACCTTTTATTATTCCTTTTGACTACTTGAGATACCTGTTCTTTTGTCAATTCCGGCAGTAAGTTTGCTAGGGTTGATTCCCTCATTTCATTCTCCATCATTAGGCAGAAATGTCATCTGTCTTCTACAATTTTAGACAATTCCTTTTGTAATTGTCCATCTAGTTCAAGAGGTGTATACTTGAACTGTGCCATAAATGCATAGACTGATTCTTCTACGCTATTTTTTTCCTCTTTAATGAACTTATTGAAATCAAGCCTTTTAATTTAATTTAGGTGTCCATTCCTAATCTTCTTACATAATATATCAATTAAAGATTTAGGAGGACTTACCTCTTCAATCTGATCTTCTTCATCAGTATTAGGTTGGGCCACATATCTTTCCATTTTCTTTGGCTCATGCTCCGCCTTTGTGTTTTTCTTCTTTTTGGCTTCCTCTTTAGCCTTCTAGGTAGAGGCCCTTGTTGTAGCTCTGGTTGTTGGCTTCTTTGGTGTTTGCACGACAACTTTCTTTGGTGAGGGCTGAGAGGCATGAGAGGTCTTTGTTTTCCTTTTAATGACTCTGCCTCTAATAGGTGCTTCCTTGGTTTTTGTTTCCTCGGCACTCTCATCTTTCTCTTCACCTTGTTTTTGAGTCAGTTCAGGTGGCTCTTGTTCTGGCTCACCTTCTTCTTCTCCTTCACTAATCTCTTCTTCTTCACTTGCTGCACTTGATTCTTCAACACCAAATTTCTTCTTTATCTATTTTACCAACTTGTCCTTTTTCTTTACTACTAAGGCTATCTTGAGTTCTGTAATAACCCTTGATTTTACAGTGTCATATATCCCAAATGCCTGGGTAGATTTGTCCATTTCCTCTGCAAGTAAAGCTGTGATGGTTGTAGAAGCTTGGCCAAAATCAAGCTCATATCCTAATGGTCTTAGCCATCTTGTTCTAGGAAGGACTACTTGTATGTAGGTGTAATCAATATCAACAAGAAAACATATGTCATTTATATGCTTTTCTGCCAGTGAGACTGCTATTCTCATTCTGTTCTTCATTTTATTTATGAAATCTTCAAAATAGATAGACATTTGATCATCAAAGCTATCTCCCATTTGTGCAATGAAATCATTAATTTGATCAACAATTGTTTTATTTTGACTCCAGTTGACTTTGCCGAATGAAGAGAATTACTTCATTACATAGAAGAACATCCAAACCAACATTGAACCAAATTTGCACTGTGCTCCCTTGGATTTTCTAATAGCTCCAAGATTTTCATTAATCTGTTGCAACAGGAGTTTTGCAAGATCATAAGTGTGGTCTTTCTTTGCAATTTTGTATGCCACATCAACTGCTATGCAGGGTACACTATTGAACCTGCTGGATTGGTAGAACTTATGTGATATGATCCTCATAGAAAAATCTGAAAGAGGATCAGTAACAGTATCTATGCTCATTCCTTTATTGTTCCACTTTCCACCTGTATTTTTCTCAATTAATTCCTTCTTTTTGCTCCTCAATGTTTTTGGCTGATCTAGGGTTGGAAAACCAGTAACCTTATGAACCCTTTTATTAGTAATCTTAACTTTCCCTTGTTCTAACCAGAATGATCGATCATGGATTCAACTGAGTATAATGCGTATCCACTCATTTTTGAATACGATTGGGAAAACTAGGGCTTTGGTTAAACCCTTCTTTTCTATGATAGAAAACTCATCTTTTAGATTACCATTTTCACAGAGTTTATCATAGGCATTGAAGATTTCCAAATCTCCTATTGCTCCTATTTTATAGTTGTAGCATTTTTGCACATCCTAAACCATAATGACTTTTTCAAGAATGGTGGATAGGGCACTAGCGGGATCATTTTTGTATCCAACCTCTGGTATTGGTCTAAACCCAGGTTGCTTAACTTCATTGTTGACAAGTTGAATTTCATGACTCATTTTCTCTTTGGTCATTTTTGAGCTTGTCACCATTTGTATCTGAACTAGGGTTTTAACAATTTTAAAGAAAAAATTTTCAAACTGTAAAACTTGACACTTGTGGGAAATACCTGAATAGATACTTTGATCACTTAGGTGGATGCTGATTTGCTGCAAATCACTGGTTGAAAGCTTGAAAATCACTCAGATTTGCTCGAAATAATCGCTCTTCATTTCAATTACTCAGGAATAAATTGAATTCTACTTTTAAATGACAGAAGAAATTTTTGCATTTAATGCATTTTAGTACCTACACCTGTCACTCGGCTTTCAAATGTTCTTCAATTTGGCATCCACTCGGTAGCTATGCTTACTTGGCATCCACTAATTTTGCTGATAACTCAGCATCCAAAGTAGTTTCACTCGGCATCCAAAGATGACTCGACATCATTATTCGAGTTTAGTCTTAGCATCTTATCTTATGCTTAATTCTTCTTTTCAGTGCTTCTTTGTCTTGGGACTGATGTATGATATAACTTTGTCTATCAATCCCATACATGTCCCTTATGTTTAGTTTAATGAAGTGTGATCACTTGACCCGTTAGGTGAAGTGATCCCTTTGCTTGATGTAGTGCACTCATCTTTCTTCTTCCAATTCTTATTCATTTGTCCTCTTATGACATCAATCTTTTCTTTTCCTTTGTTGGCATTAGTATTTGGTGTTTTGGACATTGTTGGACAGTCTTTTCTAGTATGACCAGTTTTCAAGCAACTGAAAGATGTAGTTTGACCCAACCATGTTTTATAGTTTCCCTTGAAATGTGTTCCTATGCAATTTTGGGGTTTATGTCCATATTCTTGGCAATAGTGACAACTGTACCTGGTATTGTAATCCCAATAGTAGTGACTTTCATTCCCTCTTGCTAGTTGATATTATGTCTACACGGGCTTTGATCTGCATTCAAATGCCCTATGTCCATATTTCTTGAAGTTATGACAATGTCCATTAAATCTTTGTGTTCTTGGGATTTTGAATCTACAGTCTTGTGTCATATGTCCTTGCATTTTGCACTTGTGACAATAACTCTTGCATTTATTTGGCTGATTGATTCTTCTACTCCTACAAATATTAGCAGTATGTCCCTTTTTATTACAGTAATGACAAGTGGGTTTAGAATCCTTACCTTTGTCACTTCTTTGCTCAACACTCTTTGATGATTCTCCAACTTCAGTGATGTTGTATCCAAGTCCTGACGTATCATGGGTTGATCTTGGGAATTTCAGCAACTGTTCAAAGTACTTTATGGCTTCGCTTGACTTGTTGAGATTTTTTGTTCTCTCCTTTTCTCTCTTTAGTTCATTCTACAATTGTTCATTTTGTATCTTCAGAGTAGAGATCTCAATATCTTTCATATTAAGTTCATGATGAAGGTTCATCATTTGAGCAAGTGTATCCATCTGCATGTTTGAGATCCTTGTTAATTCAGTACTCTTTTCTTCCAGTATGTTTGCAAGATTTCTTTTGTCATCTTCCATCATGACTCTATCCTCAACTTTTCTTTTCTTTTGTTCAGTAATTTAACATAACATTATGGCCTATGATTCATGTTCCATCTTGATAGATCTTATCTCATTTTCTTGATCTTTGTTTTTCTTCATCAATTCTGCTATTGCTGCATCAAATTCTTTAGTGTCTCCATTGGCAAACACTTGTGTGGTATCAATCTCCTTGTAGTGTATGTCATTTTCAGCTATGGCTATCTCCTTTCTTCTTTTTAAAGATTTTCTTAATTCCACTCTAGCTTCCTCTACCTTTTGTAGAGCAAGATGCACATCTATCACCTGGTTTTGAATGATCTTTCCAAGTTTGAAAACTTCCATCCTTAGATCTTTTCCTCCAAGCTGTTAGGCTTCTCTTTGAGAGAAACTGAGCTTTGATACCAATTGTTGGATTGTCTTGCTGAAAAGAATGCTTCTTCAAAGGAAAATTACCAAACCGCCCCCCCCCCCCCCCCCCCAACAACTCCCTCATTTACTCCTATATTTCCAACAAAGATCACTAAATGATCAAATTCATTAAAATTACCAAATGAGAAAAATGCAATCAAATGCTCCAAGTGAAATTTTTCTCTAAATAAGACTATAGTTTAATAGAAAAACTAGAATTTCTCACAAAATCATGCACTTAAAAAAATTAACACCAAAAAATATTTGTGTATGAACTCGAGCACAATTTTTAAAGTTTTAAATTCAAGGATTGGATAGGTACAATCACTAAAATCAACAATTTCAACAAAATGAGTCCATCAAAACTAGAAGATAGTATTACAACTAAAACTTTTAGGACTTGATAACTAGAACTAAAATAAAATGGACCAAAATTGGAGCTTAGATGATTGAATTATGACCTCTCAAAATTGTATTGTCAAATCAAACCTACAAATTGTGAGTAAGTAGAAAATCCAACCTTTGATAACATTAGAAGCTATGCGCCAA
Organism: Cupressus sempervirens; assembly: GCA_028749045.1. Classification (NCBI taxonomy): domain Eukaryota; kingdom Viridiplantae; phylum Streptophyta; class Pinopsida; order Cupressales; family Cupressaceae; genus Cupressus; species Cupressus sempervirens. The sequence continues at coordinate 692,740,178 of CM053788.1, forward strand.
GTTTAATGGTCAAATGATCCTCACAACGTAAAAGAAAAATAGCCTTATATGATACCCGAACAACTATCAATTTCACCACATTAGATTTCCAACACTTTGCAAATAGAGGAAAATTGAAGGATGACTAGAATGTTGATATTGCATTGTCCAATAATTTACTTGCTAGGGAAATTTCTTATGTGGTGTAGAACTGATATTGTTGGTGATGACCTGATAATTTATTGACTAGGTATCCATGTTGTGCCATGAAAAGATCAGGTGATATTTCAAGTAAATAATGTGTGTTATCAAAACATGTCAAACACCAGGTGGCCAAAATGCTCGATCAGTAAAGTGGACCACCGAATTTGTATTGCACCCTAGGTTGAATGTGTGACGTAACTCAGAGATTTACCAATACTAGATCAATAGTGAATGCTTATAATGTCTCTTCAATGGAAATTTTGATGTCTAAGATTGAGGTCAACTTAGTGATTTAGAAACAACGTAGCTCAAATATGTTAGTGATATAGATGTCTAATTAGATCCATATATGCTAGTGATATAGATGTCTAATTAGATCCATAGGTAGAGCAATGTTTTATATTATTGAAAAGTGTCATTGTTGTATGTGATGTAATTAATCAACCCTATTAAACCATGTGTATGCAGCTCAAATTGGTAGTGCAAGGAGTTGAGCTTGCTCTCGCAGTTGACCTATTGATGATTTCTTTTGCATTCTAATGTATTTTGTTGAGAGTCTTTCTTTGTAACCCTTTAGTCAATCAATACTCTGCATCAAACACTCTTATGATGTAAATATTTGAAACCCATTTTTTTGTAATGAAATTCCAAATCACCTAGTAGAAGAACTATGGATGAATGCCTATATTGTCTAAGCAACCTTGTAGTGTTATATGTATAGTTCTATGCCCATGAATGAGAAAAATAAAAAGACACAAAATTTATCTATGCCATGACAAATGTTGGAGGGTACACTTAGTCCCAGTGTGCCATATTCTTGTCAAACAGTCATGATGCTTCCATTGCTAAGTATGTTACTTCTAAAAATACCACTTCTTTCAACACTTTAGTTTTACTATTTTTATTAGTATCTTGCACTTTCTTATTATTTATTTTTCTTCCCTTTTTTATAACCTTTACAATTTACAACATTATCTTTAATAAATGAAGGTATACACATTATTTATGAATTCTTGCAAGATCTTAATAGGATCATCTTAGATTAACTGTAATTAGGATAGCTTTTATAGTCAATGACATTCATCATTATTTTTCCCCTAATTTTTGTTCTAATGTTTACTATAGAAAACTAATCACTGTTAATTAATAAATTTTATTTTTTGAATTTCTATAGTGCATGAGCATTCTCTTTTCTGATTAAAATTAAGTGCATGATAATTGAGGAATGATAGCTGGGATATCATAGAGTTAGCCATTTATTTATTGGCCTTCAACTTTGTGCAGTTTACTGTAGGCAAATAAATACATGGGGTTATAGGTTTGACTATGAATGTCTTCTCCATTATGAGAAAATAATTATTAACAATGTCCAATCTTATCTGTCACAATGATGATCATTGTTGATGTTTTTATTTATTGGGCTTCGAGTATCAATATATGGTTCAATTCTCATTATTAGTCTCTGTTGTAAGGCAAAAGACTAAAGTTTTTTATTGCATTTTATGTATTAGTTTAGGTTTTGGAAAGCGTGCACCAACTATTTAACCTAAGTTTCTTCTACATTTTCCTAGTAAAGTGGATTTTCACTATTTTATTTCTAATTTTTCATTGGCTAAGTGCATTTTTTTGGTGGTATTTTTATTTATTCTATTAAGAAATTAAAGAAAATAATAGAAATGACAAATGTCTTAAAAGATTGGGACACAAAGAAACTAACAAGTGCACATTCTTTGAGAGTGCTGTGACATGCGTATGGGAAGGAACAAGTGGAGGTTTAAGACAAAACCTTACTTTTGTAGTTAATACTAGACATATAACTCTAATATTTTCAATCCCTAGTTAGTTTATTTGCAATCCTTTCCACATTATAGAGAATGATAGTAACAGTAGATAGAATTTGGGAGAAAGCAATGCCAATAGTGAATGACTACAATTTTTTTTCAAATTCTTGCTTTTTGATCTAATCATGTGAGTCGATATGTCTACAAACTCAACAATGTAACAAAGGACTATGGAACTTAAATTGTGGCTAAAATAGAGATGATGTAGTATTTTTGTAGTGTGAAGGATTGGTAGGAGATATATTCTTTTATTTTTTTGGTTTGGAGGATAAACATTTTGGATCATTTGTCTATAAATAAGGATTACTATTTCACCAGGTAGATAATTGAAATATACAATAGTGGCCACTATTTTTGCGATGCCTAGATCATCTACGAATAAATTGTAGACACCTAAAAACCTTTAGAAAATAAAGTATTTTTATTTTCTGAAAAATTCTTGATGACATCATCATTTATTAATTAATTAATTTATTTTTATGCCATTAAATCCCTTTATCTTAATTAAAAATATTTAATTAAGGAATCCCTCCCAAAAATATTTAAATCTTATTTAAACATTATTTCCTTATTTATTAATTATTTAATTAATAAATTGACCAAAAAACCCAAAATAAATAAAAAATTTATTTTTTGCCCAAAACTTGGCCAATTTCCTTAAGACCACTAACCTCTTCCAAAATCTTCTAATCCTTCTTTAATTTTGATTAAAGGCTAATCCCATCATTTCCTACCCCTAATCCCAACTCAAAATATTTAATTAAGATTAAATATTAATCCTCATGTTTATTAAAAAAGTTTTAATAAATATCTCCTCAACCCAAACCCTTGAAATAAATAAAACTTTATTTATTTCATAAAATCTTATCCTAGGAAGTTCTAGACTCTTCTAGAAAGTCTTCATCCTCATCCAAAGCCTACACTCTTCTAGAAGATGTCTTTAACCCTAATCTTAATCCCCTTCTAACCTTGTCACATTCCCTAAACATGGGTTAAGACTTGCTAACTCAAGCCAAAGTTAACAAATATCTCCTCCTTCACCCACCCTCATTAAATGCCATCCACTTGCCTATCCCTAAGCTAATCCTAAACCATCCTAATCCATCCTCTAATCATTTGCACAAGCCTAAGCAAGCTTAAAACCCTCCTAATCAAGCCCAAGTCGAAATTGCTCTCATCTCCCTCAAAATATCTCAACCATAAAACTTTATGAAGCCCACTAGGCCATAAATGACTCTTCGAAGCCCTTTTATTGCTATTACAAGTCATTATGAGGGTCTTTATGAAGATTTTATCCCTTGAGCCTCCTTTGTTGACTCATCCTTCCCCTTTCCTCCATCCTCTCACCCTGTGACATGTGTCACTCCTTGATTGGCTGTAAGGAAGCACAATCCATGTGCTCTCTTCTCATGCAATCTGAGCCCTCCATGAGCTTTTTCCCATCCTTGCATTTTAGCCCTCAATCCCTCAAGCCTCTTTCCTATAAATTGGATCCTTCCCCTTTGCAAAACAACACAATCCATGAAGTAAAGTTATAATGCTATTTTGAGAGCCAAATCCATACTAAAGCCATCTATCCACAACAAAAATCCACAATCATCCATTGAAGCCTTTTGGAAGCATATTGAGCATACATCCTATCCATTTAGATAAAGCTACTCAACAAGAGAGCTTCTTATTGAGAGAGTCCATTAATGGCTCATATTCTCAATTGAGAGCTCATCTTAGTCTATCTTGAAGTTTATGAATTTTGATTAGTTTTTAGAAGCTTTATTTAAATTTGGTTTCTATTAGCATACTAACATTGCTCATATACATTTTGGCACGCCCGGTGGGACCCCGCATGGGTAATCTTCATTAGCTTTTTTAGTCAAGTTTTGTATGTCATTTGCTAATTTTGGCTAATTTTGCTTGTTTTTGTGATTGGTAGGATTGTATAAATTGGTTTTGTAGGTCCACATGAGCATGAAGAAGACAAAGGAACTCATAGTCTATCTCATAGTATTTGCAGATTTTTCAAGCTTATAGGTGGACAAAGCAATTGGAATTATTCTTCCTCTTCTTAGCTATATTCTTCTTATTCCATCTACTTCTTCTTCTTCTTGTGGGAGATCTTGGCCTTTTTTTTCAAGGAAGCAAAATCATACACATTTCTTTTTAGTGCTTAAAATGAACACCCAAATCATACTTAAATCCATTAAAAACTAAAAATTTCCCAAAAAAAAAATAAAAAATCTTTTAACAAGTGAAACTAAACCAATCCAATCATTTGCATCCTTGCAACATCAAGGTTTTAGATGCATTCATGCAAAGTTAGGAACACTTCATTTTTGGAAATTTAAAAAGAACTTCAAGTTTCCATTTCAAAAGGTTCAAAATCAACACTAAGTGCACACTAAAATCTACATCAAACTCAAAGCATCAATCAAGGATAAAATGAACCTCATTTGCAAATATTTTAAAGTTCTTTTAAAAATCTCATGAAAACTAAGAGTCCTAAATGGTTGCCATAAATTGTCCTAAAAACTTTGTTATTTGTTCCAAACAAATGTCTTGTTGCAAAATCTTGAATGTTTCTTAGATTTTTCATGCATCAAAACAATCTAGGAATATCATTTTTGAACTTAAAATATGCAAACTATAACACAAAATCTTGAATGAAAACCAAAGTCCAAAGAGTCATTTTCACTTTTGAGTCGAAAACAATCTTGAATGGTCTAAGTTTAAAACAAAGCACTTCAAAGTTCTTAAAACAACACGCAAAATCCCAATCTTGAATGCTCAAAGGAAAAAACTTGAATGTTTAATCACTTGTCTTTGAATGCATGTTGCTAAAATCACTCTTGAGTGCCATGGATTACAATCAAATTTTTTTTTTTTATGAATGCATGATTAAAACAACAAATCCAATCTTGAATGACATAGATCAAATAACCATCTTTTGGGGCATAAAAAGAATCCACATTTTTGAAATCTTCTAAGTTATAAAAACTAATAAAGACACTTTTAGTAAGTTTGCAGTTGGACTCACCCTCTTTAATCACCCATCACTTTAACCATTGGTTACAATCTCAGTGCCATCTATGGGGATGGGTCCACCTAAGAGGGTGTTAAGTGCTCCACGCAAATCAAACTCCACTCACTTGGGTTTTTAGAGGTTTTTCTAAGTTAGAAAATTTCTTGAATGCGCATTAATCTCGCTCACACTTCATTTGGGCATAAAAATTGGACAAATCTTGACGTGGAGGGCCTCCGGGCGCATACTTGAAATCGAATCTCACACACCTATGTTTTGGGCTTAAAATAAACTCACACTCAATCTTGAATGCCTTAAAGAAAAATCAATTGATACTTGACGTGGAGGGCCTCCAGGCGCACGGGTTTACCTTCTTGTTGACCCTAACTCGTTTTCTTGTTCGCATTCTTTGATCAATTTTATTTTTGTCGACGCTTCAAAGTTGGAATAAACATTGTATCTTAAACATGAGTGCTTGCAAAGTCTAGATCAGAAAACTTAAGCATCAGTTGGTAAAAGAACAAGCGTGTTTTTTAGCCCAAGATCATCCAAGTCTTCTCTCCCCTTGTCGTCTTTCGAGGCCATCTTAGGTGCATAAGATTAGGATCCAAAATCTTGTCTTAGCTTTTTAGGAGGCCTACTTGGAGATTTCATCACCCTTTGAGACGACCTCAATCCAGCATTCTGGTGGAGTATAAAGATCAGGAGGTGAATCCAAAGACACCTCTCTTGGGATCAAAATTTTGTCACTCAGGCTAAGCCTCAAGGAACTTTATACCCTTGAGAAGTGAAAGAGGAGAAGTGGGTTACCGCTCCTCTCGGCTGTGTGACATTTTTTTGGTTTCATCTACAGATTTGGGCCTCATGTACCTTGCGTATATTGAGGACTCCCTAGCTAAACCAAATTTCATCCTTGTAGAAAGCTTCCTAGGATGTTGGTGTGTTTGACGTGCTTGCTGAAAAAATTTGTCTACTTTTTTTGTTCATAGGTTTTGAATGAATGTTTTCCAACTTTGGTCAAAATCCCAAAAAAGCAAAACTCTCCTAGCTCAAGGCATACTTAGCGTAGTCACTGCCTTATCAGAAAATTATCCAAGCTCCCCCGCTGCAACCGAATCTATCTAGTTCTTTGCCTTAGAACAATCCCAAATCCAAAAGTCCATCCAAATCATCCGCCTAGCCAGCTAGCAACCCAATCAAAAATCACCCAAGCCTTTAAAGAGTTTTTGTCACTTTGCCAAAATTTGCTATCCAATCAATCTATCCTACCAATCAACCAATCTCACCAAGGTTATCCCTCTGGCAGAGCATTGTCTAGGGTAATCTAGCTTTGTCACTTGCATCCCTCATCACCTTGAGCTAAAGGTTGGGATCCACAAGTGGTCAATCTCATGTCATGCCCATAGGATCATTAGTCTATCCTCAAGTTGACACAGCCACCACCAAATCTAGCGCATAGGAAAGAAAAACTCTCACCTTTTGACAACATGCCCTTGAAGTCTTCCATCCACAGGAAAGCCAAAAATCTCCAGCCAATCCTCCTTAGGTCTGTCATGTAGCTTTCACTCTCCCTAGGAAATCTTTCATCAGCCAATCCAAAATCTGTGTTTAATCCAAATCCAACCATGAGCTTCCGTGTTCATCCATATGCAAGACCCCATCCCCATCAAACTCACCATCAAAGCATGAAGTACCAATCCTATCATGATGTGTTTGGTCACATTGTCCTTGCTCTCGCCACCTCCTATTCCAATGATGATGAAAATCTTGTTGACTATGACGGGTATATTGAAAGCCTTAGGAACATTCCCCCAAGCATCCCCCAAAATCCAAGAGTTATTCCAAACTATCTACTCATGCCATCTGATATTCCAGCTTCCCCTCCATCACCCCATCAACCAAGCTTCCAATCTTCCACCCCCATCACACTAGCTATTCCTGTCAATCCACCTCCACCTTCGACACACGAGTCTCCAAGGAATCTCCTAGAGGAAATACAAGAAAAGTTGCCTCCAACAGTCAATAAGCCATGTCATCTAATCCAACCATGTGAAGTAGTCAGTGATGAAGCTTCCCCATCTATAATATCACCTCCATCTCCCATAGCTATCATCCCCATACCATCCATCAAATTGCTTAAAATCCTTCCACTTCCTGCAAGCATCAAAATCCCACCACCTATCAAATTGCTTAAAATCCTTCCACTTCCCGCAAGCATCAAAATCCCACCACCTATCAAATCCCTCCAAATCCTATCCACATCGCCTCCAAGCATTTCCCAAATCTCTCATAATGACCCTTATGCATCCATCTTCTACTCACCCATCTCCACTACTGAATCTCCCATCTATCCATCTGCTGCCTTTGAAGAATCCATCCCTTCACCTCCTATCACACCATCCACTCCAAACCAATCCTATCAAGATCTTTCCCAAAAGCATGTTGACATCCCCCAAAGCATAAATGAAGATATCATCGTACCATGTCTTCCATCCATAGTGCAATCACCATCTCCTCCATCTCCAAAACCTCAAGCCATATCTCCTCCACTACAAGATATCTTGTCATCCCACCAGCTACATCAAGATCCTATCCTTCCATCTCCCCTGCTCCATGCTTCCATCTTACCACCTATCCAAGCTATTCTGCCATCTATAATCTACCCTTTTGGTTCACTTACATTCATCCATGGTGGCCCTCTCTTAGCAGAAGAATTAAGAACAGTATCTCCCCATTGCAATACACCTAATAAATCACTTCTACCATTTTTTGCAAGCAAAAAGTTTCCTCAGCTTGTTCAAATGCTCAATCGATGGCATTATCAAGGTCAAGGTTTAGGACCACAAGAGCAAGGAATCGGAGAGCCTATTATTGCACAAAAAAATCTAGGATTTCATGGTCTTGGATATGTATCCAAAGGCTCACCATCTAAAGGTGTTGGTACACCACACCCCCAAACCAAGCCTATCTCCAAGCCCACCATGCCAGCCTCTCATCACTCCTTCAAGAAATCTTATGTCATCCCCCCTCCACCATCTTTGCAACCCAAAAAAACCTACCATATCCCCCCTTCATCCGCTAAATCCATTTTGGGTTCCTATGTCCCAAAATCTACCATCCTCCATCCTCCTATTAGCCATCATAAAAATCCTATTCCATCCATTCCTATGCAAGATCAACAAAGGAACATATCAGGGCACATCATCCATCATCATCCCCCTACATGATCTTTCATATCCTCTCCATCTCACAAAGCTTCTCCTAACCATCTTGCCAAAGCTTACCACAACAATGTAAATGCCAACTTCAAAATGCATAAAGCTAAAAATCCACATCCTAGGAAATCATATGTCTATTCTAAAAGACATACTCCAAAAAGGAAAAATACAATCAAAGAATGCAAAACAATGCAAAAGCTTATGAAAAGAAAATCCAAAACCATGTGGATCCCCAAGAAAAAAGTTGAAACCCAATGCATACTGACATCCACCATTGCTAATCCCCCATCTAGTGACTCATGTCCCCCATCTCCTAACTCCATCTTGGGTGCCTATATCCCCAAGCACGCTTCCACAAATCCTTCATCATGCTCGCATCTACCATATATCCCCCATATGCTCTTTTCACACCCGTCCCAACATGTGCCAATGTTGCTCTTGCAAGCATCCCCATATCATGCTCCTTTCCAACCTTTTCATCCCTCCATCTCCTACCATCAATCCCATCTAATACAATCTATTGCATAAATCACACATCCGGTGTACCAACAACTAGCAACAAAATTGAACATTCCAACAGCCAGTGAAAAATCCCAAAAAAGCCAAAATAGATGAAGAAAGTCAAAATCATTCTAGCTAAGTCCAAAGTCAAAAAGTCAAAAAAAATAAAGAAAAATAAAGCATCCACTGGTGAAAACTTGGCAATTCAAGTGCCTTGGACAAGTACCATGATGAAAACTTGGCAAACAAGCATCATGCGTAATCTAGCCATCCCCAGCTTAGCCTATCATCCTCATGCTTTTGGTCACATCTTGCCATCCAGCTCCATCTTCCAATTTATCCACCTATCTTTCATCCTCCAGCTTTTATCTATCACTATCCACTTATCTTCTGCAACCTCACCCCATTATCCTAGTTATCATCCATCTCCCTAGCACCTTCAGCTTTTCCATCCTAGCTTCAATCCTATCACATCCATCGTAAGACCTCCTTTCGCATGTCATCTTCTAACTGGGGGCACTGTATTCCTTGGAGATCTTGTCTTGTCCATCCTCCATTGTCATTAGTACCTCGCTCTAGGCTATCCTCATGCAAATCCAATGTCATCCTCTCATTAGCCATTCACTCTAGCACTATCTATCAGCTCAGCTACCACCAACCTTAGCATTGTCTCCATCATCATCATTGGATGCATCTTGTCAAATCCATATCTTTTGTTATCACCTCATCCTTAGCTTCTGCCTCTTGCACCAACTTGAGCCATCCCGCTATCCTCTCATCCTGAGCTTTTTATCCATCTGTATCATACATATCATTGGTCTGTTAGCTTGTACCATATCTTGATTAGCCCACTTGTAAATATCTTGGTCTGTCAGCTTGTACATCCTCTTTAGCTTAGTACCATTGTATCTATCCAGCTTTTGTGTTAGTTCCTCATTGATCAGCATCTTGCACACATCGCACATCTTGGTTAGCTATTCCAATGCATCCTTTAGCTAGATCTCCTGTCACCAAAGTGTTATCCTTCTTAGTTCAACTTGCCAAACACATCACTCACCCAGATCCATCAGCTTAGGTGCTCTGTGATAGATCCTTGTAGGATATAGCTTTCCTCATGTCTGATCTTGGTCTGTTAGTACCTCGTCCTACCCATCTCGTTGGCAAACGGTTCTCTTTTGGATTTTCACTTTCTTTTGATTTGGACTCTTCCCTGTTGGGTCTTGAAATATCTTTTCCAAGCAATCTCCTTGTTCCCTCCTCAAGGTTTCCACGATCTTCCATATCATGGTATACTGTGAATGGGGCAATCAGAGCATAAGGTCTTGATCATGTCTTTTGTTTTTTTTTCTTTTCTGCTTGTGGGTTACCCAGTGTTGGTTCCACTCTGATTCTTTCGAGATTCATGTGTGATGCTGGGGCAATCCTTGCGTGTTTGTTTTAAGTTAGTCTGTTAGTCCTCTGGATAGTTGGTGAAAAGGCCTTGATGTTCTTGGTAACCTTGGAAATTAACCAATAGTCCTATAGAAAATCTAGTGCTCAACTACATGGTGGTACTTCTCTTTGAAGTATCCCCCCGCTCAAAAAGCTTCAATGGTTTTCCTTCATCTCCATTATCCCCCATCCATATCCAGCATCTGTCTCTCCTACCCTAGCTTATGCATCAATATCTCTTTGAATCACTCCTCACCTTTATCTTTAGGGATCCACAATCCTAGTCTTAGGGATCCACCAATCCAAATCAATCCACCAAGCCTCATCTTTCGAGATCCACAATCCTAGTCCTAGGGATCTCTAAAACCCATCTTCCACCAATCTGACTCTTTGAAATCCGAGTGCATCAGCTTTTTAATCCCCTCATCCATCTCCCCATCCTGGATTCCTTTTATAGCACTCTGCTCCTTCATCCTCTGCAATCCTTGAGATCTTAAGCTTGCTTCCTCTTGTGCCTCTGATTCTCCCTTTATCATTCTCCCATAGTGAGAGTTTGAGCTAACTAAACCTCTTCTCTTAAGCCAATCTGAGTCTTCTTTCTCATCTCAGATTCTTGTACTTTTCAAGAACTCATCTAGCCTCGCTTTCTCTCCCCGCCACCTTCTTGAGGGGGCATCTTGTAGTCCATTCTCTCCTCTTCTGCTCTAGCCTTGGGCATCTTATTTTCTTATCTTTGATGCCACGCCACTTGTGGCATCACATCAAAGAGGGGCAAAATGTAGACACCTAAAAACCTTTAGAAAATAAAGTATTTTTATTTTCTGAAAAATTCCTGATGATATCATCATTTATTAATTAATTAATTATTTAATTAATTTATTTATTTTTATGCTATTAAATCCCTTTATCTTAATTAAAAATATTTAATTAAGGAATCCCTCCCAAAAATGTTTAAATCTTATTTAAACATTATTTCCTTATTTATTAATTATTTAATTAATAAATTGACCAAAAAACCCAAAATAAATAAAAAATTTATTTTTTGCCCAAAACTTGGCCAATTTCCTTAAGACCACTAACCTCTTCCAAAATCTTCTAATCCTTCTTTAATTTTGATTAAAGGCTAATCCCATCATTTCCTACCCCTAATCCCAACTCAAAATATTTAATTAAGATTAAATATTAATCCTCATGTTTATTAAAAAAGTTTTAATAAATATCTCCTCAACCCAAACCCTTGAAATAAATAAAACTTTATTTATTTCATAAAATCTTATCCTAGAAAGTTCTAGACTCTTCTAGAAAGTCTTCATCCTCATCCAAAGCCTAGACTCTTCTAGAACATGTCTTTAACCCTAATCCTAATCCCCTCCTAACCTTGTCACATTCCCTAAACATGGGTTAAGACTTGCTAACTCAAGCCAAAGTTAACAAATATCTCCTCCTTCACCCACCCTCATTAAATGCCATCCACTTGCCTATCCCTAATCTAATCCTAAACCATCCTAATCCATCCTCTAATCATTTGCACAAGCCTAAGCAAGCTTAAAACCCTCCTAATCAAGCCCAAGTCGAAATTGCTCTCATTTCCCTCAAAATATCTCAACCATAAAACTTTATGAAGCCCACTAGGCCATAAATGACTCTTCCAAGCCCTTTTATTGCTCTTACAAGTCATTATGAGGGTGTTTATGAAGATTTTATCCCTTGAGCCTCCTTTGTTGACTCATCCTTCCCCTTTTCTCCATCCTCTCACCCTATGACATGTGTCACTCCCTGATTGGCTGTAAGGAAGCACAATCCATGTGCTCTCTTCTCATGCAATCTGAGCCTTCCATGAGCTTTTTCCCATCCTTGCATCTTAGTCCTCAATCCCTCAAGCCTCTTTCCTATAAATTGGATCCTTCCCCTTTGCAAAACAACACAATCCATGAAGTAAAGTTATAATGCTATTTTGAGAGCCAAATCCATACTAAAGCCATCTATCCACACCAAAAATCCACAATCATCCATTGAAGCCTTTTGGAAGCATATTGAGCATACATCCTATCCATTTAGATAAAGCTACTCAACAAGAGAGCTTCTTATTGAGAGAGTCCATTAATGACTCATATTCTCAATTGAGAGCTCATCTTAGTCTATCTTGAAGTTTAGGAATTTTGTTTAGTTTGTAGAAGCTTTATTTAAATTTGGTTTCTATTAGCATACTAACATTGCTCATATACATAAATTAGACAAATTTGTTTTTACACAATTCTTCTTCATTTTAAACTTATTTTTGTGCCCTATTTTCTTTTTCAAAATCTTCTTTCCTTCATATAATAGTCTTTCAAACTCTTGTATATGCATATATTTTGGATTAATAGACTATATGTGTGATTGATCTAATCTCTCTAGAGGTTTCTAATTAGGTTATTCAACTACTGGAATAATTCATACTTGATTTTGATTGATCCATCATAATCAATAATGGACATTAAAATATTTATTTCCCTTTATCTCTATAGGCTTAAAGGAAGTATCAACAAAATTATCATGCCCCAATATCTATTATTAGTCCCTACCCTTAAGGAAGGGACTATAGTTTTCAAGTGCTTATTTTATAATTAATTTATAATTTGGAAACAAGGATCTTAATTTTATCCTATGATCTTAATATTGTTTTCTATTAAACTTATTTTTCATAAGTTTTTACTTTTTTTTGATTGGTAGTTTCTATTTTTCTTAATGGTCTTTAATTTAATTGCTCAAAAAATTTAAGGAAAATATTTTTTCAGCTCAACCCTCTACTTCCCTTCAACGTATTTGGTTTATGTTGGGATAGTTTGCATACATGCATAGATTGCATGTCTAACACCTGGTTATGTATTCCTTCTTCCTAGAAAGTTTAGTTTGATGGGTTTCCATCTCCTTGATTTCTAAGTCTAGAATGTAGGAATTATTCTTTACATAATAATACTCCATTGAAATCATCCATTTTTAACAAAAAACTTGCAAAAAATGTAGGGTAGGTATTTTCCCCTCCCATATTTCTGACGATTGATTTCTTAATTTTCGTTTTTTGAATTTTTTTGTTTTCTTTTTCTTCCAACAAAGCATCTTTATTGATTCCAATACTATTTCATTTTTTTGAAATTTGTGAGGTTAGGTTGTATGGATGTCTTTGAACACATTTGTGTGTTGTGAGAGATCAAAAAAATGAAGGAAAAAGTATAAACTGTGGATTTGGTTTTGTAGTTTTACCTCATGATATTATTGTTAACTTTCCTACTAATTGCATTCCTCATTGTAACAAGTCTCTCTGCTACAATGGTTTTCACAAATTGGTGACTGGTGTTCTCCCTAAGTTCATTTTTACATCTATTTTTTTTTTCTTTTTTAGATAGATTTAGATTATAGGGTGGGTTGTAGGCAATTCAATTTCTCATTTAAAAAAAAAATTATATCTTGGTTGTTATGGATATAACTTTAAATTTTCTATTGCAATATCTTTTTGAATTGAGCAAAATTATTTGATTTGTTTGTTTCTAGGGTAAGGTGACTGAGGGGAATAAGTATAAATTGTTGGACAAATTGTTTAAATTACCAAGTTCTCTGCAGCTAATTAAACTAGGATAAACAAAATCAAATCGAAAGATTTTACCAAGTAATGAATGGCCAATATATTTCTTGACCCTTCATATGATTTTTGTTGGAGCTTAGCCCAAGGATGTACTATTATCTAAGACATCTCCTTGTATAATTATCACTTGGAAGGAATCGTATGTTGTTTAGTTGTTCCATTTAGCCCATTGAGGCACTCTAATGCCTTTACACTTTGTTCTATTGGCTAGAGGCAAGATATTGCATTTTTCTTGGAGTTTCTCCCCTTTATCTAGCTGATAATTAATATTTTGTGTCACCTCATCTCTTTTTATGTTAGCATTATTTGTGTCTATAGTAGTTCATTTTGTAGCTATTCATTCTGGAAATTGGCATTTTTGGTCTTCATTTTTGTCTCTTCATTGGCATTTCCTCTCTAATATTATTGATGGATTGTGACCCATAGGTATGTTGAGAAAAATAATTCTTATAAAAAATATGTAATGCTTGTTTAGCTTCATTCGATTAGAAGTTACAGTGGCATCTACAACACTGTAGAGAGGATTAAGGAGGTGCATTGTCGCTGTGTGGAGGAAAAAAATATTTCTTAGTTAATCTCATTTGTCAAAGTCATTTGGCATATTCATATTCATAAGACTTAAGAGGCATGTGATGGTGTGACTTAATAATAAAAAAATTAGACCATGCTTGTCAAGGTTACTAATAATAAAATCCCCCAATGTTAGTGTAGAGATAGTAAGATTCATTTGTTACCTTTGTCTTATAATTGAAACTTAGGTTAAGTTTTGTTTTAGACTAAGAATAGCCATCATTAATTATACTATGGTTCCTCTTTTTAGTATGAAGTTATGGAACTAATGTTAATCATTGTTTCTATAAGGATATAGTTTCCCAATCATTTCCTTGATTGCCAAAAACTAACATACTACTTGTAATATTCATATGTCCTCCTTGTATTTCAAAACATATAGATGTATATATGCTTTTAGAGAAGAAGTCAAAAATCCATATTTTATTTAAGATGAGGCTCTTATTCCCTAGCACTACCATACACTACCCATGATGATGTCACAATCTACTAATATCTATAGGATAAATATTTGTGAAGTCTATTCCTATATATGATGACTACCATTTCTCATTTGAATAAGGAAATTAGCAATAATAAACTAAACTTGCAGCTCGTTAAAAAGAAGGTGCTTGTTTTGCCTATCATATGATCATTGATATTTTAATGAAGATCATTTAATGCAAAAAAATAATTTCATTGAACTTGTATATATGGATTATAAATAAGACAATCTAAACAAATATTTCAATTAGTCATTTAAATAAAGCATATCATCATTCTAATGCAGCACAAAAGTAAAAGTAGGCACAAATTTTAGTAAAAATATAGCGAGGATATAAAAAATAAAGCTTCACTAGAGGACAAATATAAGTTAGAACCAATATAAGTTTTTTTGTAAGTCTACCCTCTTCTTATATCAAGATTGTCATCATTCTAGTAGGGCACAGTTGAAGTTAAAAGTATATGCTTTTATTACATGTGTATTATAGGGTCTTAACTTGAAAATCTAACCAAAATTTTTATAGCAAAGTACCTACTTTTCTTGATCACTTAATTAAATAAAGATTAGCATCATTTTAATGTAGAAAACAAATAAAGGTAAGAACAAAAGAACACAAGAACACAAGAACACAAGAAAAAATTTCTATAATAATGGAATTTTTAACTTGAATACCAAAAAATAATTCTAGTTGAGCATATTTAAAGTCAAATTAAAAAATATATATAACCAACATTTTTAGTCAAACACCTACTTTCACTAATTATATAGTTATCATCTTTTTAATCATATAGTTATCATCATTTTAATGAAGCATAAAAGATGTGAATTGAAGTCATAAAACCTCTACTTCATTACCTTTGGTCCACCAAATGAAGCAAGAAAAATTGACATAAACTATTACATTTTCTTATATATTGATTCATTATTACATATGATGAAACAAGAAAAAATTGACATTTTCTATTATATTTTCATATATATTGATTCATTATTATATATTAAGAAATAAAGAGGGTTTTATAGAATAACTATATCTCATTTTCTCCTAAGGCCCTACTTTAGGCAGGGACTCTAGCTGCATGCAGCTCATGTTCAATTTTTTTTAAAAAACTGAATATAATAGTTAACAAATTTGTACCTTATATTCTCACTTCTATTTCATGTAAAATTTCAATCTATATTTGTAACTTATATTCTCACTTCTCTTTCATGTAAAAGTTCAATCTTATAGCATTAGCAACCTCTAGAATACCTCTTTTACCTTGCCACTATGAAACAAGAGGGAAAATGATGAGAGCATTGAAGGTTCTCATTTTTAGATTTTAGAAAATGCAAAATATATTTTATTTACTTAATGTAAGCATTTAGATTTTGTTTAATTAATAGAATCTACTGATATATTTCACGTATTATCTCTTCACTTAATATTGATGAACTTATAGCATTCTTATTCTTCTAATCTTGCACAATTTCTAAAGTCTAGCCTTTTCTTTTCAAGCCAAGTTTATGCATATGGATTGTATAATTGGGGTGCAAAGTCTCTTTTTGCATTCAATTACATTATTATGTAGCACAAAATAGTTTTTGCAATTTATGTTTCTAATTAACTCTCGATTTATATTCTCAATTGATTCTCCAAACAGCTCTTAAGTTAACAAAATGGATGACATAAACATTTCAATAGTTGAGCATCCAAGAAGAGAACAAAAGAAGTACAACACTCATTTACCTCATTTACCAGTGCACTTGTAGGAACACATATTTAGAAAGCTTCTATATTTACATTTGATCTTCTCATCTCATTCAGTTTCTACAATATAGAACACAATTCTGTCATACCATACCTTCCTCTCTTCTCTTTGTCACTCCAGCCCATGGTTACTTCACTTTGATGTTGAAGGATTATGTACCACCTATTGTTTTTCTATGCAAAAATAGATTACAATATCTTTCTCTTTCTTGGGAAATCAAAATTTCCTATTTTCTATATTATCATCTTCCCTAGGAAGATTACTTGTAAGATGCCCTTCACAGTTATACATCTGCAACCCACTTCAAAGGATTTATACCGAAGTACAACTAGACCTACATTATACACACATAAGAATTACTCAAGGTAAAAATGGAGAGACTTACTTAGTACTAAAGCCATTAGACAATTGGAGGTGGGTGTCTAATGTTTCTATACAAATTTATCATTATTTCCAAGGCCAGTGGAAACTAAAGTTCCAATCTTCAACACATCTAGAGATTTCTATATAGTATAATGAGATGATTCAATGCAATGGAGTAGGTTCCCAATTTTTGTTGTGGGTTTTAACATCCACGATGAGAGTTTTACTTAGGTGAGAATAGATGAGTTCCCATTTGAAACCATAGTCATAGACAAGAATTACCAATCATTTACCATTGCATATGGGTGCTCTATTTTGGTGGTATTCTTAGTAACTAAGGATGCAAATATAGTTATCCTATAGTTGCTTCAAGATGAGAAATATTTTTTATTTTGGAAATTGATAATGTTTACAATGATTCGTACTGGACAAATTCTACATTATTTTGAAATAAGTTACACAACAAGTTTTCTTTGTCAATGTGTTTGTGTCGGTGATCACCTATGTTTTAGCACCATAGGTGATATAGGCACCTCAATAATAGAGTTGTGTATGATTTGAAAAAAAATGATTCTTGCAATGCCTTCCCTAATTTCAACACAACATAGGCCTCTTCAATATGTTGTCATTTACAACCAACCTTCATTTTACTTCACAAAAAAAGTGTACCTACTTTTTTGTAGAGAAAAAATCTTGTTCATTTCTTACAACTTAGCCACCAAATAAATGTCCCACTGGTTTGATTCTAAGTATATTATGCACTATGTGTAGTGGCCAATGAATTTCCTATTCATCACTATGCTGGGGGTTTTGTGGTTTGTAATGGAATAAATATCTAAATAAAATAGAGCTTCCCCTCTTTAGAGTTATGGATGAACCCCAAGTTGTGAAACCCCCTTTCAAAATGATTAATGCCTCCCTCATGACCAGTTGTTACTTGTAATATTGTCAAAATGTATGGTTTACAATGTGAGTATTTTTTCATTTTGGATTCCACAATCATTTTTTTTATTTTAATACTTCTAACTAGCTTTATCTTCTAGTGGCTGACTTCCATATGGTAGCTGATTATTGACATTTACATCCTTCTAATTTGCTGATAGATGATGTTACTAAGGCTGCATCAATTTCACAAAATGCTGGAGGTCTTTTATTTTTGGATTGTGTGGTTTTTCTTTGATCTTTTTTTATAGCTTTTCCATTCTTTGGATCTTTTTGTTATTACATGCAATCGCGACTATGGTTGAAATCTGGAACACATATTATTTTTTTGGACTTTGGGTATCAATATATGGTTCAATTCTCATTATTCAATGAAACAACAGGAAAATGATGGGAGCAATGAAGGTTCTCATTTTCAGATTTATGAAAATCTCAAATATGTTTTATTCCAACAGCACAATGTTGTTTTGCATGCCCCTCATCTTTTATCTAGTAGTTCACAAACCTATTGTTGTTCATCAATCAAATTGCTTGGATGCTTACAATCATCTACCTGTCTCAACCCACTTTGCTTTTTACATTTCTATAAATTTGTATTCTCTTTCATTATTTTAGAATGCTTATGTAATTTCTTTCCTCACCATCACTTTCATGTAAAAGTGCAATTCTACTAATTCACACTCAATAGTATGTTCAATAATAGATTTCTATGCATTTCCATAAATATATTCTTGTTAAAGTAGTCATATTAGTTCTAATTTCAATTAATATTGTATTGATTGTGTAATATAACTATGACAATGGGTGCGTGTAGGTTACCCAGCGTGGAAAACAAAAATGTACCCAGCAATACCACTACCATTTTGAGGAAGATTTCAGAGTCAACTCCCCCCTCTCAGTTTCACTCTAGCAAGATGCCTCAACAACAAGCTTTGCTTCCATAAACTAGATGGGATTAGATGAAAACATATCAAAGAGGTCACCAGAAATATCTCTACTGATAGCCAGGAAATATTAAGGGGACTCAACTAGGAAAATGCCTCTACATAGAGCCTACTAGATGATGAAATATAGAAAATTGAAGTAGCTATGAAATGACTTGACATGGCATATCAAGCACTAGAAAATATTGCCTCCTTGAATGGGAAATAAGATATGATGAATAGTTTAACATGGGAGATTCTAGTGCACTTAGGCGTACATTCCATAATTTTTTGGAACTTGTATGGAACAACATCTTTGCATAGATTAACCAAACTAGTGTATAAATCTAAAACCTAAAAAATCCATTTTGACCTCTGCTCTTGTAGAAAAATCAAGCATTATGTACTCCTTTCTCATATAAAAGGATAGAGACTGAATATTTTGAATCCAACTCTTAATTGCTTAGAGACTATTTTCTCCTTGTTCAAATGTTTAAAGATATTATGTAATCAGCTATTTTTAAATATATAATTTGTATTAAATAATTGGCTTTGAATTTTTGTTTCTTATATATTTTGAGATTAAATAAAGCCTATTGTGTTTCTATTATTATATTTTCGCTATGAATAAATATAAATGTTCTTGTGTCTTTGTTAAGGTTATTGCCTATAAACAATGCAAATTCATGAAAATAAATTATTTTCTTAAATTTCAATAAGTTATAAATTATTAACGAAATTAGTTATTAAATATGAATCAAGATTGTGGCATCAAAAATTGGCATGACTCTTGGACCTCTGGGGTACAAGTGCTAGTATAATTTACTACAGGATTCTTGACCAAGAATTATTCCATCCAAGTAAAATTCCCTTTCTCCATTGTGGGCCAGACATGCTCAGCTTATGACCAATGCTTGATGGGTGGAGACATGGATGCCACTGTGCTTCCTATGTGCATCACCGTGGACCTACTATGGCCTCCTTCTATCATGCTTAGCTTCCAAATGAGTTGATCTATGACTTTCTATTGGTCTTTCCTATCATGGTGATTTAGTGTTTACCATGGGCATCAATAAACAACATTGTTCTCGATATTTATAGGGTGTGTACTTACTTCATACCACATTAGCCATTTGATGATTTCTTAATGAGAAAGGTATTTTATTTCCCTGTTATTTTTATCTTCCATTCATCATTTTCATTTTCCTATTGGAAAACATTTTTCTGTGGTTTTTCTATGTCTTCTTGAGTGGTATATCTAAAAATTACCTTACCATTTTAAATCAGAATTTAGTCGTCATATGTAGCCATAGAAATTGTGTGCTTGGTTCCTCTATTATAGAGGAAAAATAGGGGAAAGTGATTGGATCTCAACTTTTTATTCCCCTTGAGACATTGCTAAGTATATAGCCTTCTAATGGGAAACAATCATTTCATTTATTAATAGATATATGATAGGGTCTCTAATGTACACCCTTCCTTTCTATATGTGAAGAGACCAATAAAGACAAGGAAACTTGTAGATTTTTTTTTGAAAGATTTCAATACTTATGAGAATATATTAGTTAGGCTTAGGGACACCTTTTTCTTAGTGGGTGTGATTATATTTTTGAAGTATTGACTTTAAATGAGATTATTATTATTTTTAAAATGTTTGAAATTAAAACACTTATGTATACAAACTACATTGTTTTTTTTTAAATATTGTAAGGAAAAGGCATAAATTTTTACTCACTAATTTGTTTATAAATCAAAGTTAGTTACTCCAAGTTCTTGATATATCTTATGTGTAAATGTAATTTCATTTGACTCTAAATAATCATATAGAGTTGCCTCTCATTCTTTGTGAGTATATATTTGTCAATTGCTAAGGGTACAACTAAGTTAGTTTTAACATTGTAGTCAACAATTATATCTTTATGAATTTTGAGATTTATAATTGTTTCCTTTTAAGGTAGAATGGCTTTTGAAGGGACCCCAAAAATATTTACAAGAAAAGGATAGCACAAACAAAAGAAATAATTTAAGTACCTTTCAAGTAGATTATGAGAGAGAAAAGAACACCCAATACAAGAATTTACTTTGAAATCTATATACATCTTTTTCTACTAATAAGATATAACCAAAAGTAACACCATATATTAAACTATATTTATCACCATTAATATTGAGTTGTTGGTAAATCATTGGGTAAAAGTACAAAGTTGTGTCGCCTTTTAGGCTGACTTATTAGATTGACTAAATTTGAGTATTTCTATCTAAAAAATAATTTTTTTCAAACACATAATCTTAATAAATTTATTCTAGCTATGTTATATATGGCCTCACACTTTTCCAATTGAAAATGTCTATTAAATGCATGTTTTATACTAGTTAGTATCCAATTACTAAAGAAATAAAATTATTTTAGAAAACTAATATTTCAACAACTCATACTATTTTTTGTTATATTTTTTTAATAACATATAAACACTATTTTATACAGCTCAAAGTCATGAATATTCTCATATAGATTTCATAGTGTTTTAATTAGATATAGTATATTGTAATGAAAAATTTCTATAATTCTGTATTTTAACACTCGAGGAGATGTCAACTTTTGGAAAGAAAAAAATTTAAAATCATATCAAAAAGATTTAAAAATTATATGATGTTCTAGAGGAGAGGGTACTCATCTAGAATCTATAATTTTTCTTTTGTTGGAATACATTTATTTTGAAAAATATGGTGGGAGATGAAAACTATTGATTTGAATAAGTTGAAATTTGAATTGTTATAAAAGAGAAAATATAGGTCTAAAGCCAATTTTTCTTTTTGATTGTTTTAGATACATATGTTATCTATAACATAATATGAGATCAAAGGGAAATAAGTTTATTTCTATGTTATTTTGTGGTGGGAACTAGACCCCTAATTTCTAGCATTTTTTAGCAACTAAAAAGTTATCTTAAAAAATATGAAAATATATCATTTCTTATTCCAAATAATTATGAGAAATTATAATCCTAAACCATTTCTACACATTTCATTAGTTTACTTGATTTTTAGATTCTAAATAATAATACCAGTTTTATGTCATTGATGGTGAACAATTATATTTTTGTTAGCCTTTTCCTTTGTAAAAGGGTGACAAAGGTTTGTGCTTTTACTCCATTTCCTTAATAAATCCCCTCAAGCAAGAATTTTCTTGCTATAATGTAAATATTTTAATACTAGCTAAACAATTTTCTAGATAATTAAAGGTTTTTATTCTTAAAAACTTGCATCATGATTATTAACCTTAATATCAAATTGTTGGTCAATACTATAAGTTTACCTTAATTTTCACAAAGTTGATTGCTCCAAATAAAAATTAAATTCTTCAATTGCTCAACTACTTATTTATCTCAATTTTTCTTAGCCAATATCTCATTGAATAGGTGACCTCAACTTGTCTACCATGATGCCTTGCATGATAAAACATGGATAATTACTCTCATTATTTCTCTTTTTCAAATGGAACATATTGGCAATACATTTACCACCCACAAGTATCCAACTGCTAGCTATATCATTTTTTCAACAATTTATCAAAGCAAGTAGAAATTAAAATAGCTACATATAAAAGATCACATGATAAAAAAAAAAATTTGTACGAAAATGTATGGCTTATAAATTGAAAATATTGTAGTCCTTGGTCATCCTTAAGATTTTTCACTATTGAAATTTTAAGAATGTTCTTCAATAGAAATAATAATATGTTTATTTCCATGCATCAAACCCATAAACCATTTCCTTTAGGCCCGGTTTGGTTGTAGGAATTACGTGGGAATAAGAAAATCTAAATACCTATGTTTGCCAATTTGACATTTGTAATTGGAATTAGAATTTTTCTATCCTAATTTGACCCCAATATGAGCATAGTGGAATTCCCAAAAAAAAGATTGAATAAGAATAGCTTATTCTTGTTCGAATTTTTAATAAGCCCAATTTGACGGGTTATTAGGTCTGTGACTTTGTCATTTGATTGTATTTTGCAACTCAAATATATTTTTGGACTATTTTATCCATTCATCATAAGATATAAACCAGGTCAACATTATTTAATGTGTAATATGTGTTTTAATTTTAAGACAAAAAACACTAAGATCATATTTGATATCTTTTCTAAACTTTAATAAATTTATCTCTACAAAATAAATCTTGTGTTTAGTCTTATAATTAAAACTATCTTGAAATATCATATTAATGATCTTGATTTATTTGAATTTTTTTATTTTCTTTAATATATTTAAAAATAAAATTATTTTAATTTTGATCTTATACTCAATAAAATTATTTGATTTAATTTAGAATTAAATTTATAATATACAATATAATATGTCCTTTGAATTTCTATGAATTTCAAAAGTTTTGGTATATCTTTCACTTATAAAGTAAATTTTAAAAATAAAATAAAGGCTAATTAAAATAATTTCACTTTTAATTTAATTAAACTCAAGTTGTAGAAAAATGGCAAAGAAAGCATGAAATGCAAAATTTGTGAATCAAGCAGATTTTCACAAAAATGAAACCTGTGTAAACACAAAACATGCCCTTAACAAGGGAACCTCTATGAAAAGATTTTTCCCTAATAGGAAAAAAAACACCCATTCAGATCCCATTGAGCCAAGCAGAAGAAAAATTGAGAGGAAGACAGGTGCTCCCTTGCATTCTAATCAGTAACATACTCAATGTGCTTTTAACGAAAAATTCAAAAATAGATAATTTTGGTGCCATGGTCAAATTACATGAAGCAAGAACTAGGAAGATCATCACATTATATCAAAACCTATGTTTGATCTGCAAAGAAGATGATGGTTGGCAACAAGTAATATCAAACAAAAATAGGAGGAAAAATGTGTCTTAGAATGTTGCACAAATAATAAAATGGAGATGGAAGAACACACTAACAGGCATAAGCAACAAGATATGCAAAGGCACAAGTTTGATAGTCAGATTTGACACCACCAACAACAAAAATTAGTAATGATTATACTCATGAGATACCTAAACCAACCAAAATATTAGTAGTTAATTTCATTCCACTAGGGAAAAATCAGCAACAAGTACCATCAGGAAATGAAGTTAGGGTTTCCAAGAAAGATAAAAATATATATATTCCACCACATAAAAGAATAATAAAAAAGTTATATAATATAGTAAAAAGATTGTCTTCTATGCTACTCCCACATAAAGAAAACGATGTGAGAATGGATATAGATACAATTTTGTCGTCTTATAAGGTAAAAAAATCTAATTGGAATGATTTTCTAACATACTAATTTTTAGTGATAGGTACATAGAAGAAAAGTGGAAGGAACATTCAGAGCTTGGAGTTTATGTGTGTTGGAGTGAACCAAGTAAGTATCAAGAAAATCTGATAAAGAAATTAGAGAAGATCTAGAAGCAATAGGTAAGTTTTAATACCTCTTCAAAGTCATCAATTGATTTACATTGCAAAAATAGAGAAATCAAGATTAAGGTAGTTCCAATATCAAATTGTTATTATAAAGGCTATGTAGTTAAATTCCAAGCTTGGGTGCCTAACTTGAATAAGGAAAAAGAAAATTTTACACCTACTTGGTTTGAATACAAAAATCTACTAGTATAAATTAAGCATTTATATACTCTTATCAAAATAGGTAAATCACTTGGAAAACTTATAGGTATTGACTCAGATTGTGATAAAACCAGCAATGTCAAATTCTTAATAGATGTAAAATTAGATCAAGCAAAACTGAGACCAAAAAGGATTATAACAAATAGATCTATCTATGATGTAGAATTCACAAGATATGAAGGAAATATTAAAGGTATTATTAGACCCAATCTAAGCATATACCACAACATCACAAATCTAAAAGAAATAATAAATAGCATCAGCATCAAGGAGTATAGGGATCAGAGGAAAAATGAATCATATAAGGGCAAAAGCAAGAAGGAAGAAGATGAAGCAAGGAAAAATGTCATAGGGAAGAACACTCAATTAGAATGGATAACTTTAGAAGGGTAGAGCATAGAACAAGGGAGACATGATTGTCTAACTAAATCAGAAAAGAGGGATGAAGAGATACTTAAGGGCCTGACACTAGTTGCAACTCTAAAGAAATGCAAAATCTATCAATAGGATGATAATATATTGGAAGAAATAAAAAGGAACATTCAGGAGTGACACAAATGAATCATGGCATCATGCTTTTACAAATGGATATCAAAGATTAGATTATGTTAGGGCAATAATACCATCTAGAACATGAATCCAGAGACCTACATATAGTTCAAGAGGAAAAAGAGGAGGAGTTTAATAATACAAAAAAGAATAATGTAGATGATATGGATAATAACTTGATAAACAAACCAAAGATAGATAGATCAAGAGAGGTCATTAGTTAGAATCCCAGGGATGGAAAGAATGTTGTAACTAATGATAATATAGACTATCAATCAAAGGTGGCAATTGAGAGCACAGATAAGGAAGTTATTAAACCAAAAAAAATTTTAGAGGAAGGAGAAAGATCAATCCTAGCTATAGATTCTAAACATTGGAGTAATATAACAATCAGAAAGAAAGCAAAGAAAAGAAGCTACAAATTCTACCAAACACCAATAGATGGGAAAGACATCTTTGGCATAAAAAATAATAAAGATACAAACAAAACAGAGGAATATTTGGTACCTCTAGAAGTAGAAGCTTTCTTAGAAGCTCATGAATAGGGGAATAAATCAAAGGACCACACATATATAGAGCAGTCTAGTAAAATGTAGAATTGGGAAGAATTTGGTTTACTAAATGTAACACATATAACACAAGAAAAGGATAGCATAGAAAATGAACTAGAGACATATGAAAAAGATAATGAAGTACTAGAACAGATTTTCAAAGATTTAATAGATGAGGATGTAGACAAGGAAGAGATTACAAAAGAAATCAATGATCAAACAATCATAAACAATCTAGGTATCTCCATTAATCAGGATGGGTTCAAAACTCTAAAATGTGGTGAACTGAAAATGAAGAGAGGAAGAAAATCATTTAAGGAGCTAAGAGAAATAGATGGTCAAGCTAAGGAACAAAAAAAGATATTTGAAGTTCTCAAAATAGGGAAGGGGAAGAGCCTTTCCAAAGCCCGATGAGGATTATTTCTTGTAATGATAGGGGCTTGAATGCCCCTAGCAAACAATGGTTGCTAAAATATAATTTTAGCCTATTTCAATCAAACATAATATTGATGCAAGAAACAAAGTTGAATAAAGAAGAAGGGGAAAAATTAGGTAGATGGAAAGTAGAAATGAAAGAATCAGAAAGAGCATTAGGAGGTGTGGGAATCATATGGAATATACAAACAAAAGACATCAAAATTATAGCATCCAATAGTAATTGGATGGGGAGAAAGGTATCTAGCAATAATCATAGTCTCTAACTCATAATTAGTACAGTATATAGACCAATACAAATAGTAGACAAGTAGAAGGTATGGGATGAAATTACTATAGTCATGAGATAATATCGTGATACTAACATGGTTATAGGCGATGACTCCAATGTAATTTTGGACCTCAAAGAGAAATTTGGAGGATCCCAGATAATTACCAGGATAGTAATTAAATTTAGTCAATGGGTCAGAGTCAATAAGCTACTCAAAATACATAATAGTAATGGAATGTTCACATGGAACAATAGAAGGAAATATTTTAGTTATATAGCTAAAAAACTAGATAGGTTCTTCTTTAAAGGAGAATTAGCAGAATTGGATTTATCAATCACAGATTCAATACAACCAATAGTAGGATCAAATCATTATCTGATGAAAATTGAGTTCATAGAATCTAAGAAACCTAGTAGGAATCCATTTAAATGCACAAAAATGTGGTTCTTAGACAAAACATTAATGGAAAACATCAAACAATGGTGGGAAGAAGGAAAGTTCATAGGATCTAAGATGTATTGCTTCATATCAAAACTTAAAATAATAAAAGAAAAAGTATTAAAATGGAACAAAACATATTTCAATGATATATTCAAAGAAAAACTACATAATGAAGAAGAACTCAAAAATATAAATAATGAAGTTATCAAAAGTGGTATGGATAATGAGAAATTTAATAAAGAAAAAGAGTTGCTAGCCAAACAAAAGGAAATTTTAGCAAAAGAATAGGTCTTTTGGAGTCAAAAATCCAGGGAGAAATGGCTTGCAGAAGGAGACAAAAACACAATTTTTTTTCATAATAGTACTATCCATAATACAACTTTCAATACTATCACTCAAATTAAAGATAGAAATGGTAATGTGATTGATAGACCAACAAACATTTTGTTGCATATTATGAAACTTACTAAATAACTATGATTCCTCTAATCTAACTACACAAGAAAAAGTATTAAAAAATATACCAAAATTAATCATAGAAGCTGATAATGCAAATCTTAATAAACCATTCACTATAGAAGATATCAGAATTGCCCTCTTCAAATCAATCCAAACAAATTCCTGGGGCCAGATGGTTTCCAAGATTTTTTCTTTCAAAAATTCTAGGATATTTTAGGAGAAGAATCATGGAGGGAAATCAAGGCATCTAGGAATGGTGGATCAATTTTGATAGAAATCAATCATACCTTCCTAACCTTATTTTCAAAAAAATCAATAGTTGATTCACCTTTTGACTTTTGTCCCATAGCACTATGTAGTACAATATATAAAATTTATTCTAAAGAAATAGAGAATAGGATCAGAACTCTACTTCCAAGGATTATCTCTAAGGAACAAACTGGGTTTTTACCACAAAGATTAATCTTGGATGGGATATCCATCATATAGGAAACTATTCATTTAGCTATCACTAATAAGGAAGCCTGGATGTTTATGAAACTAGACATACAAAAAGCTTATGATGTAGTGGATTGAAGGTTCTTATGAAAATGTTTAGAATCATTCAAATTTTCCTAAGAATGGATAAACATAATCTTTAATTGCATATCTACTCAAAAAAATATCGCTGTCTGAATCCTTGTAGGTTTCAACTGCTTGTCATACTGCATTTACCGCAGGAATATTTTCATTCATAATTAGTGTAGCCTTCTCCGACCCAGTAGTTAATGCTAGTGTTGGAGTTGCTACTACTACTAGAGATAATGGCTTCATCAACCAAACACTCGTGTAAGTTTTTTCCCAAAGTGTTCCACAAGGTAATTCCTCTCTTGGTATTATTTTGAATGCCAAAGAGTTTGATAGTGCATGCACCTAGTTAGAACAACAAACCCTTATTGGGTATTTTGTGGGTTGTACTCCTTCTGAAAGCACACTGTGGGAATGGGTTTCCAAGATCTAGATATGTCAGGGTGATTGCCTTGAAGGCATTAAAAGCCTTACTAGTAGCTTTTTTCTTTTTTTCTTTGGCAATGTAGGCAAAGATGAACATGTTTTTATGTGAGGCCCCAAGATTGTAAGGTCCTCCTCCTGGTTTCTTAGCACTGGTCATGAGATTTTTCTATCTTCAATGATCAAAATCTTAAGGTACCCAATTGGGTAGAGTTCCCTGGGCTTCCCATTCCTTGCTGGTCTCTTTTACCTTCTGCTATGCAAAATATTGGCAAGTTCATTTGCCTTGAACCAGACAAGTTTTTCAATGCTTTTCCTCAATGTAGGGGTTGTGTTGAGGTTGACCTCTCTAGGGACCTAAAAGATAGGATGGATATACAGATAGGTGGTACCACCTTTACTTAGAAGTTGCTTTACCTTAACCTTTTGAATACCTGCTATCGGTGCCAGCTAATTGAGCATAATATTAGGGATTGACCCTTGTTGGACCATAATTATCCTTCTACTTCATAAACTAAGCTTGCTCTGTCTACCAAGAAGATGAATGGACTATAATGGTGAAAAAGGGAAAGGTTTGGCTATGGCTAAGGAAATCTCTGTGCCTATAGATCATGGTAAAAATAGTTCAAGTGTGATGCCAATAGAATCCCTAGTTCCATTGCTCCATCTGTCTTTTGTTTAACACCCTAGAGGCTAGGGGATAGTGATTTTTCATACCTCAGATCTATGCTCTTTGTGGACTCAAGTACTGTAGGTGGTGTCAATGATTGCCCTATAAAAGCTATGCCATTCTTGTAGCCTAGATGACTATGATGAGTTTTTTGACAATGGGGAGAAGCATTGAAGGGTCATTGCTATTGATGACCCCTCCTTTGAGCTGCCCTCTTTTTTGCACAACAACTTCTCCTCTCTTGGGAACAAGAAGGACATGCAAGCTAGGTTGTCATGAATTGCATGTCATGGAATGTGTGAGAGCTGACAGACCTCCGTATAAAATATTATGTATGTGATACCAAGCATCTATTTGATCTTGATGTGCTTTGCCTTCAGGAATTTAAAGTTTTTGGGTTTTGTCTTACCTCATCCTATCATGTTATTTGGCCATATAGTGTCATTTTTGCTTCTTAGCTTGAAGCTGGTCAAGGTGTTGTTGTTACTCTTCTCTCCCCTCATTTAATTTCCTCTATTTTTTCACATGGTTTTGACCCTTTGCACAGGGTGGTTTGGATTTTGCTGTCTTTTCAGAATCATTATTTTGGTATTGTTAACATTTATGCTCCCAATGATGCTATTGAATCTTTACACCTATGGCATTTGTTGGCAAATCATTTTCCACCTGCGACATGATTTTTTTGTGGGGACTTAAATATGGTTGAGTTGGCCTCTGACAAGGAAGACCTTCTACCCTTTAGATGGCCAATTGGTGAACGAGAAGCCTAGTTTTACATGTAGAACAAATTAAGACTTTTTGATCCTAATGGTACTCACCACTACCCTGATGGGATTTGGTATACTTGGTCCCATTTTTGAGTCAGATTTAATAGAGTTTTTAAAAGACTTGGATAGGGCTATAATTTCTACATATTCCTTTTTTGCCTTTTCTCATAAGCATACCTTGCCTATCATTCCTTTGCCTAATGTGACATTGTCAGATCACTCCCCCATCCTCTTTTCCATCACCTAGCAGTCAGCTTAGCCTTGGCCGAATAAAACCTAGTTCTACCTCAACACTTTTTTATTGTCTCATTCACCAACTATTGCTCACATCCTACATGTCTGGAATCTTGAGCCTTGACCCTTTAATCACTATGGATGGATTAAATGGTGGAATGACACTATCCTTTGTATTGTGAGATTTCTTCACATTTATGAGAGATAGATAGCTATGCATCGTAGAACATCTTTTGAATTGACTACTCTCAATCTATGTATAGCCTCTGAGGCTCTTTCCATGAATCCTTTTGATATGGATCTCTAGGTTCAGCTTACCAACCTTTAGCACTAGAAACACGTTACAAATACTTATGCTACTAGGGGAGCTCAGATCAAAGCCCATCCCCATTGATTGGAGGTTAGTGATCAGGCTTCCAAGGAATTTTGTAGTGCTTTGAGGGCTCATCATTCTACTATGGGTATCAAATGCATTTGAGGGGACCATTAAGTTTTGACTAACCTGTCGAATATTCTCTAAGATTTGTGCATTACTATGAGTAGGTTTTTATGGCTCAAGGGCCCTCTATTATGCATGATCATGAGCTAAAAGCCTACCTTAATGTTACTCCCAATAGGCTTGCACTTGAGCAGTGTGCCTTTTGTGAACAAAATCTTACTCTTGTAGGCTTAAAGGATGTTATCTTCTCCATGGCTAATCACAAAGCCCCTGTATGTGATGGCTTCCCTTGTGAGTTTTACAAGATGCTTTGGGATGACATTGGTACTGATTTAATTCAGGTTTATTTTGAAGCTTATAATTTTAATTCATTGGGAAAATTCATTAAAAAAGGGAATATAAAATTCATACTTAAAGTTGGAGATCTCAAAGAAATCTACAATTGGAGGCCAATCGCTTTGTTGAATGTCTCCTATAGAATCATTTCCAAAGCCTTCTCTCTTAAAATTTGGCATTTTCTCCCTTAGATTGTTCGACCTAAGAAAATGGGTTTCATTAAGTACTACTATATCTTGGAAAACATCATTTCTATTTTGGAGGGAATGGAATGGGCTAGGAAATCTAAACAACAAGCCCTTTTCCTAAAGATTGATTTTGCCAAAGCATATGACTGTATTGAATGATCCTTTATTCTTGCTATGCTTCAAGCTTTGGGTTTTGGCCCAGTCTTTTCTCAATTAGTGCAGATGCTATTTGGGGATGCCTCTACCTACATCACCATTAAAGGTCATTAGTTTGAAGCTTTTGGGCTCTTCAGATCTATCCATCAAGGTTGTCCTCTAGCACCTTCTCTCTATGTTTTGGTAGTCAAGGGCTTTGCTTATCTGCTGGCCAATGCCATCTCACAAGGTTTGGTGTGCGGTATTTATTTTCTAGAGTTGACTACTTGGCTGGTTAATGGCCAATTTGGAGATGATTCCTTCCTTACATTGATTGAGGATGAGGAAAATATTAAAAATGCTTTACAATGTTTAGATACTTTTCATATTGCTTTAGGGTTGGCTATCCAATGGCACAAAACCCTTTTCTACCAACAATATTTTTTGTCAAGCCTTTAGTGGTAGTAACAATATGGATGGAAATGGGTCCAACATGGGGAAATGTTTAAATTTTTGGGCATTTCCTTTGCTTTTCAAGCATCTCCTATGGAGTTGTGGAATGATGTGCTTGCTTGAATTGAGAAGAAGCTAGAATATTGGATCACTAAGCCCCTTTCACTTGTGGGAAAGTTTCAAATATGCTACAAAGTTCTTGCTGCTACTTATGTTTATTATTCTTCTTGTTGGGCTCCTTCCAAAACCTCATAACTTAAGCTTGAACATCTTCTTAGGGACTTTCTCTTGGCCTCTAATGTTT
Source organism: Cupressus sempervirens (assembly GCA_028749045.1). NCBI lineage: Eukaryota > Viridiplantae > Streptophyta > Pinopsida > Cupressales > Cupressaceae > Cupressus > Cupressus sempervirens. The sequence continues at coordinate 692,771,887 of CM053788.1, forward strand.
TGCATCATGGCTTTCATAGAGTGGCCTAGGACTTTTGTTGTTTACCCAAGGATTATGATGGTCTTGGATTGCTTTCCACCCATAAATAGGGGATAGCCCTATGTGCCAAATGGGTCATATGGGCTCTCACTGGAGATGAGGCCTACGAAATATTATTACATCACTGCATTTCTTTGGGCTTTTCAGTCAATCACTTGACTTGGAAGGGGACTGGTTTTCAAACCCTTCTTTTGACTTCTAAACCTATTCAAATCCAAGGCACTTTTTTTGCGAAGAGCATTTGGAAATCCTAGGAATCCATTAAACCTTGGCTTCACTGGCTTCACTAGGTTGGTAATGGATTCAAAGATGGGCTCTCTATGAATCATCAAAACCTTTGGTGGTTTCCCTTATTTTCAACTCAAGGGGTGCCTTTAGCCATGCTTCAAGTAGCTAATGCTTTGCATTTATTTTGTACAGGTATCAAAATGCCCAAAGATTTATTATCTAGGGTTATAATGAGCCTTCACTCATGGGAGGATTTGTAGGTGTAGTGTCATCTTATTTGTCCAGATCAATAGGAAATTGATCTTCTAGTTTCTATGGTCCCTCCCAATTTGTTACACAAGCTTGGAATTCACTCATCTCACCCTTGGTGGAAATATTGGAAGTGTTACCCTACCACTCTAATGGCCAGTTATAAGCCCAAATTGGGGTATCAGTGGCTGGTGCTCCATCTTCCAATGGTTGATACCCTTAATTAGTGTTGGCGTTTGTATTCTTTGCATAAGACTTGGAGTCTTAGATTTTCCATTTTCTAACATGCTATCACTAAGCCAAAGATAGTTCACTTTTCCTAGTATCTCCTCTTCTAGGGCTTTCCTTTGGGTCCTTAGCTCCAGCATCTGGGAGTTCTTGATCCTAGATGCCCTTTTTGTGGCCAACCTGAAAGCTTTCTACATATTTTTTGGTTTTGCAGAAGAACTCAAATTTAATGGCTTTGGATTTTATTTTATTTTGTTCTTTTCATCTTGAGGCATTAACTTGGCATATGGTGGTTTTGGTTGATACTCCTAGACTCCCTTTTATATATACCCAGATTTGGCATGCTTTCAGAATGGAGCTGTTGTTCACTATTTAGAAAGATTGCAATGTTGTTTTATGCTCTCACAAGTTTCTTGCTATTTATGTTGCAATGTACTCTAAAGAACATATATTTAATAATGTCATGATGTAAATTCAAGTACAAACTAACAAAGTTGCACTAGAAGTGGCTCACCTTTAGGAGCTACTTGCTCATTGGGAAAATGCCCCTTATATGGTTGCTCAAGTGCCTCTGGATTCTTTTTCTGATGCCCATACTCCTCCTCATGATTATTGGAGAGGTCAAAGTAGTTTTTCTCACTACTCACAGACCTCCAAGTCATAGCCTTTTCACCACTCTCCTAGTGGTGGCTCTCATGGCCATCACCACTCGGCCTCACCTCCTCAGAGGTTAGGCTTGGATTGTTCCCTAGTGGCTTCCCCTGGTGTCGTTAAGGTTGTCTACTCATAGTGATCCCAAGTGGGCTTTCCCTTGGCTAGATCTAGCCATTTCTCCTCCCAGGATAGAAGAAGATAAAGGAAAGGATAAAGATGTTGTTATTGCTAACAATTGGGCTCCCTCTAAGCCAACTATCGACCACAAGGGTTTCTGATGTTCTAATGATAAAGACCCTCCTTTGGCTGGCACTACTCTTGTAGTTTGAAGTTTTATATTTCTATTTATATATGTTTTTTGATGAATGGTTGATCTCTGGCCTTGGGCCATTTGAACTTGTGGGGTGATCCTGTATCCCCTGACCCCTTTTTTGGGAATATGTATCTTTAAAATTTTAAATTAATGAAAAAGGTCTATTCATCATAAAATGTATCTATACTAATAAATGGTACCCAAAAATTATTCTTCAATATTACAAGGGGAATTCAACAAGGAGACCCTATCTCACCTTTTCTATTCATCTTTATGGTAGAAGTCTTTGGTAGATCAATCCAAAAGGCTCAAGAAGAAGGCACAACTAAAGAAATAATGGTAGTAGAAAATGTATCAAATATAACCCATCAACAATTTGCTGATGATATTATTCTCCCTAGAGTAATTACTAATGAAGAAATAAAATCTTTTAAACAAATTATATTGGATTATATTGCAACATCCAGTCAAAAGAGGAATGAAAGAAATTAAGAAATTAAAATATATTAACACATCAAGAGATATGAATAAATGCATTTGCAACCAAATGGGATATAAGAAAAATAACTTCCATTGTAAATATCTAGATATCTATTTAGAGAAAGGTTTTAAGGACAAAAAAGGATGGGACAACATCCTTGAGAGAATTGACAAAAAAAATAGAGGCATGGAAGGGAAAATGGTTGACTAAAGCAGGAAGAGCAACTAAAATTAAATCTATTCTTACAACTATCCCCATGTGCCCTCTCTCCTATCTCCCTCTACCTAAAGTAATTAATAAAAATAGGAAGGAGAAATCATAAATTTCTTCTAGACTGGAATAGAAGAAAAAAAGAAACAAGTAGTTATAAAATAGGAAAAGATCTATCGACCAAAGAATCGAGGTAGTTTGGGTATAAAAAATCTCAATTGCAAAATTAGGCACTAGGAGAAACACTGGTATGGTGAATGTATAATGAAAAAGAAACAAAATGGGAAAAATTTTCATGTAACAAATATTTAAATGTGGATGACCCTTCTTCTCTATTTTGAATCAAAATCCCCCTATGGGTTCAGAAAGCTGGAATTTTATGATGAGATGAAGGTCTTTAATCAGCAAGTACCTTACTTAGGATTTAGATAGAGGAGAAGAGGATCTTTTCTGGGAAGATTCCAAGTATGGCCAATCTTTGGTCATCAATTTAGGTATATTTGGAAACATTATAAATGACTGAACCAACTTATGGGGTCCGAAGGTTCCAAAATTTAAAACTCTGGTAAGGATTAATGGGGAAGAGTCATGGGTATGGAAATCATTGTATAATATAAATACACCATCAATAAACAAGACCATCCTTGAAAAAATCTTCAAAGAATGAATGGTGAGTCATAAAAATTGAGAAGATAAACTTATTTGGGGTGCATCCAAAGATGGAGAATACAAAATAAAGATAGGATATGACCTCATCATCAATTTATAGAGATGAGAGAATATGAATATCCCCTTAGATTTATGTTGGGATGTGGCTTGTCTTCCTAAGGCGGATATTTTTCTTTGGGTAGCTATCTGAAATCAGATCTTAACTGCCAACAAGTTTACCAAAATGGGATTTGAAGGTCCATCTAGATGTAGCCTTTGTAAGGCTAACTCTAAAACCAAGGAGCATATTTTTTTTGACTTCAATTTGCATGAGAATGTTGGTATTGGATTAAGAATAAGCTTAATTGGACTTCTCCACTTCCCTTAAACCTACAGGGCCACTTATGGGGTTGGTCAAGTAAGAATAAGCTTAGTGTCTATGATAAACTTTGGAATATAAAACCAACAATACTTATGTGGGAGATATGAAAGGAGAGAAATAGACGTATTTTTGAAAACATAGAATTGAGCATGATATCCTTTTTCAATAAAGTAGAGGTATCTATCATTGAAGTTATGAATTGTCACCTTTAGAAAACATTAAAAGTCAAAGGGACATTTTCAGAATGGGATGGGTTTATGAGGAAAAATTGGAAATACTTGATTAATCCCCCATTATTATACCCTAAAAAGGACTATATACCTAGGAAAGAGTGCATATGGGTAGTACCCTCAAAAGGATGGAAGAAATTACACTTTGAGAAAGCTTCTAGAGGGAATCCAAGAAAAGCTGCAATTGGGTGTATAGTGAAATCGAAAAACTAGAGACAGGATAATAAAAAGAGACAAAATTTTGGGCATTGTAACAAATAATATAGCAGAACTAGAAGCACTAATGGAAGATTAAATTTAAAAAATAAGATAACTAAATTAATCATTGAAGGAGATTCTCAAATTATTTTGAACTAAATTAGAAAGTGTCAGACACCAAACTGGGTGATGAAAGCGAAGCTTGAAAATGTTCTCTATTTTATAGATCAATTTAAAAAGATTAAAATCCAACACATTTATCATGAAGGCAATGTAGATGAAAACAAGTTAGCTAACAAAGGAGTGGAGGGTAAAAAATTTACTCTTATAGCATCTTAGAATTTATTAGAGATCAGATAAGCTTTATATAATGAATACTTGATAGGAGGAGTAAGGCTTAGATTTTATACAGGATTGCGTGCCATCTTTAATTTCTATTTAAGAACCTTATTATGATTAATCTTATATGGAGAAATATAATTATTAATATTTATGAAGCATGTTATTATGTTTAACCTTTCCCATATAGTGCCAAGTCATGATTATTTTCAAGCGAGTCTAGAATTAATCTTTTTAAGTGCCTCGAGCGCACCTATATTCTATTTAAGGCTCAAAATTCTTAAGCTCATTACAATTTTGGCATCTTGTTAGTAGGTTAGCAAGTATGGAGATTATTGTTTCCCTCTTTCATGCTTTGGAAGTGTGGACTATGGCATTTAGAGGGTCAGTAAAATAGGAGAGGTGGAATCAGATCCTAAATCTAGTAGATGATGTGCCTAGGTTTTCTATTCCGTGGACAATTGGAGAAAAAGTATTCAATTATGACTACACTTAGCATACAAAAAAATCTATCATCGGCTCATTTATAGGATGCATGGCTAGGAAAAATGTAGAGAAAGAGGAAATAGTTAGGTTATGCTATAATGTCTTTGATCCTACTTGGCCTGTGGGTTTAGAGAGTGTAGTACTTAGCTTAAATGAGAAGTTGCATATAATGCTCCCTAAGGTTTATATGGCATATGATCAAGGAGAAATACTACATGTTAATGCTTCTAGGAGGCCATCAATGTATATCAAGGATAATACAAAATTCTTTAATACTTGGCCTAAAATGGAGTCTTGTATTAATTTCTTACTTAGATGGTGTGGTATTAGAGAGGATCCCAACAAGGAGTGGCTCGCTAAGTTTCTTCAAGCATTTAAAGCCTATGTTGAGCTGGACATCAATTTCAAGGATCTCGAAAGGCTAGATTTCATCTACCCAATTTCATCAAGTCCAACAGGGAAATCTTGACTTTTGTGTCCCCACCGGGAAAGGGAGAAGATGATGTGGACAAAGCTAAAGACATCCTGATGGTATGACATAAGTAGGAAATGGAAGCTCGACATTAAGTTCTAATAATTGATGTTTTAGGTTTTTTGGCTTGCTTTGTCTATGTTGGTTTCTTTAGTATGTTAGGTATAGTTTGTATTTAACTTGGTTGTCATATTGATACATGGTACTAGCTTTGACCCTAGCTATGGCCTTTTTGTTGTTTCCTTTTTTTGGTTTTATTAAGTTGCTTCCTCTACTTGTAGCACAGTATTAATAGTGTATACTTCAACATAAATAAATAAAATGATGTTATTACCATTCGAGTCATGGAGATAATGGTTTTGTTGATTTGACAATTCTTAACATTCCCTTTATATTAACTTAGTGAGTTAAGCTTCAATTTATGGCTATATCAAATTTGTACTTTCTAAGAATGATAGGCAGTTAGGCGAGTATTTGAATTTGGAAAACTATTACCCAGTTTTCAATTTAGCATGCATTTTTTATTTAATTATCTTTAACTCTTTAACATCTCTTCAACTAATTTTGGGGAAATGGTCATCTACAATCATGACTTGGTAACATTAGCACTTTAAACATGTACCTAGAAAAAGATATTGTAGATTACTTATATCAATTATAATATAAGCACCCTTAAAAATAATAATTAAATTGATTTAGCCCCAAATAAAATTGGTAGGAGAGCAAAATATTAATTGATATTTAGAATAAGCATAGTAGAAATACTATTATTATGGTTTAGTTCAAGAAATTACTAGTATTCAAGAAATGTTTTAGATTCTCATTAGCTTTCATATTTTAACTAAATTGCCTAGAATTTTTATTATCTTCTTTGACATTATAGCTAATCCGAATACAAGTTTGTAAGTATATGTGTCTAGAGAAAGGGGTAACTATTCAAGATCAATGTGTATTTCTTTAGGAGATGAATTCTGAATATATACAATGATATCACCTATTATAAAGGATGACACCTCACCCGTCTATGCTAAATATAAGAATTAGAGGTGTAAATTAGTGATTAAAAATTAGGGTATGCACTAGGGAAAACTTTAAGAAACCCCTCCCGAAAAAAAAGGCCTAAAATGTTGGCATATCCAACATCTTGTGGGCAGGAAAATTTTAATATTGAGGGCAATTTTTTTGTTTCATATAGAGAAAGAAAATATTATATGTTGGCAATTTTTTTCTTGCCCTAGCGAAAATTATTTTAAATGTGGCAAATTAATGTTTTTTTCACTGACGGATATATAAATGATGGCTTTTTTTTCCCTTGCCAAAAATAAATTAATAATGTCAAAAATGAATTACTTGTTTTGTAAGAAAATGAATAATAATGGTCTTGGCTAATCTTCAGTCGTAAACTAAAAAATTGTTTAATCTGAAAGCAAAATTTGCACATGTATTGGCTAGTGACTGTATTAACTATTGAGTAGTCACTTTCAAGTTTCAACTTATGTACCATCTTAGGTGTGTTATTAATAATGTCATAACATCATTGCATCAGTTTCACAATTACCAAGTCGACTATCATCACTTTTGTTACATTAATAGTAAATACGATAGTTTTATTGACCGTTGATTAGTTAGAGATCAACAATAGTAGATGCATCTCGAGGCGGCTTGCTTGAAAAGACTTGCAGTCACACGTAATTCTCCAGAATGGAGACATGTACTGGAAAAGTTTGCATGGAAATCATTAATCATGTCAAGCACTATTGACTGTCCCACATTAATGTTAGCATATTTTGGCATTTCACACACTTGAAAATTAATAGGAATACAAAAAATAAGATATGGAAGATCACAAATGCCAAATAATTAGATGCAACTGTAGTCTACCATTAAATAGGCTCTTCAATTCCTCTTTCAATATCATTTCTCATATTCTAATTTCTTCAATCTGAATTTGGTTTGTAGTTGCACTTTGCAGAGTTTTCAATTTCTTGAATCATAGTCATGGATATGCCAATTCACTTGAAATGCACTAATATGGCTCTGCAAAAGCCCTTTCTGGGAAAAATTCTTGATTATGTCCTTGCCATGGTTTGCAAGGTAGATGGCCAAAGTCCTTTTATCTACCATGCTATATGCATGGTACTCGGCCATGAATTCTTGAGAAATGATAAGATGTAACATGTGTTCGCAGATCTTACCTCCCACTTCCTCGCATCTCCTCTCGACCTTGGAGGTAGGAAAATAGACATGTTGATGCTTCTGCATAACGTTTTTAAGGAAACATTTTTAGAAGATGATATCAAAATTATTGTATTGGCCGAGTAGTTATCAAGACCAGGTATTGGCATCCCTTTTGTAGATGTAGTAGACAAGTGCTGAGAGGAAGGCATAGGGTGCATTATACATAAGCATCCTTTCTTGCTTGGCATGAAAGAACGACAACTGACTCACCATCAAAAGTGGGCATGGCTCAGAAGTAATTTTCTATAGAAATGGTTGTTGTTGGATGATGATGTCAGTGAGACAGACTTCACATGGCTAGATGAGTTCAGTGACATCATCTTCTCCAATAGATTCCTCACAGATATAATTGAAGACCTTTCTAATTAAAGGATTCAATCCCTTGGCCCCTTAGCCCACTCATGCTTCTAGCCTCCCTGGTTCCCTGGTTCCCTATTCAGTGTTCCCTATTCCCTTGGCCCTTTACGGAATTTTTTTTTTTTCAAGATATCTGTATTTTTCTTTGGATTGGGCCCTACTCTTTTTTGTAAATTATGAAATAGTAAAACCAGGCTGATTAGTGATTTAATCAGCTATTTTGAATATGTAAGCTATAAATCAGTATTATGTACATTGTACAGTCTAAAATATTATCAATGAAAATAATAGTTTTTGACTTCTCAAATCATTGTTCTTCTTAGTCTATGACTTTGTAAGTTTGTTTTTGGCATCTTGTTTCTCAAATTATGCAATGTTGAAATGTTACTATTAGTCTACAACTTAATTTAAAATAGTGAACTGTTAATAATTAACTATTTTCCTTTAATCTGATTGGTTAAAAGTTAACAAATGGAGCTTCAAGGAAAACTAAAGATTAATAGATTATAACCTTAACAAAGTTAAATATAATTTTGATACTCTATGTGTCAAATTTTTATTTCATACCTATCTTGTCACCTATTCCTAACTTTTTTTATATTATGAAATCTTTTAAATGATGAAGAATAGTTTATAAACAATTATCACAATTTTCAATATATGTTAAATTTTAATAATTTATAGATATTATAGCTATATTATATTTTAATTTTGAAAATAAATAATAAATATGAATAAAAATAGAACATTTGCAATTATATTTTTAAATTGTAATTATAACCATAACATATACATATAATATAATTATTTATACTATAATATAATTACAACCATATGATATAATCATAACCATATAATATAATATAATTATATTCATAAAGATATGATATAATAATAATCATAACCATATAATATAATATAATATAATTATAATTTATAACCATATAATATTTATATAATATAATAATAATAATGACCATCTCAATCTAATAGATCGATGGCCCATGATGAATTTCGGGCCGATTTGGGAAATCTTTTCCCATCTGCCTAGATTCATCTGGAAAAGATCGAAAATATTCTCCAAATTAGCCCAAAATTCATCCTGGACCGTCGATCTATCAGATTGAGATGGTCATTATTATTATTATTATATTATATTATTTAATATTATTTCTGTAATATTAAATAATATAATAATAATAATAAACAACTTAATAAACATTTGATAGTCTATAGATCGACGGCCCGAGATGAATTTCGAGCTAATTTGGGGAATGCTTTCCCATCTACCAAGATTCATTTAGAATCATGACACTTGTAACTTATGTGCATCACTACATTATTTAATATTGAGTGTTGACAATTTATTATGGTTAGATGTACATTGTACATAAAAGTTAAAACCATTAATTACTTATCACTTTCATTTTAACTATTAAACTTCAAGTATTACCTTTTTAGAGTATGGAGTTGAGAGTTCTGGAACTGTAAGATGAGATTTCGATATGATAGCCATAGGGTTTTCAAATTTTAAATTTTCAAAGACTAGTAGAATTCCATTTTTGTGTTCTGATTTTTGAAGATTGAAAGTGTGAAACTTGGGTATCAGATGACAACACTAATTATCCAATCTCAATTCAAGGTATTCAATTTTTTTCAAAAAAATTCCATTGCAATTTGTAGCAATAGAAATCATGATTCTAATTGTCTTGGGTTTACACTTTACAATTATTTTGAATAGGGCTTGAAGTCTAATAACCAGTAGCAACCAGGCATGGGAAAAACAAAGTCAAAAACCTCCCAAACAAGTGCACCCATAAAGGAAAAGACACCATTATAGAACTTAGACAAGTGCTACAAACCCCAGATTTCACCGATGAATGTCGTGATATTTTTTATCCCGTTATCCATGGAGATTCTAGAATCATGGCAATTAGACATTCATTTTTTAGTAAGTGGAAAGATCTACAGAAAGGGAGAATTTATTACAAATATAATAGTAGTATTAGTGCATATACAGATAAACTAGCTGCTCTGGTTATTAGATTAGCAAACCTTGCTGTACTCAAAGTATTCCCTTGCCTTGCAATTGTAATGCTATGCGCTCAGAATTATGATGAAAATAGAAAGGCAATTGTAAACCAAAACACTTAGGAGGAAATTTTATCAATAGCTGAGAGTGAATTTTTCACTTTGTTAGACCTAGGGTTAGGGTTTAGAACAGAAAGCTCTAAGGAGTGCATTGACTTGGATAAACTAGCTCAGGCTTATGACAAGCTGGAAAGAAGTTTTCAAGATTCATATATTAAGGGTTTAATACCCTCAGAGTCCACTACTAGTGTTAAATTGGACAAAGACCATAAGCCTCCTTATCAGTATGATATTTTTGTGCCATGGGTTCAGAATACTATTTCTTTGTTATCATTTTGTTTGGGATTGGATAGTAACAAGGAAGTTGGGGCTAGTGTTCTTGAAATGATTTATAATATCCATTGTCAAGGTCAGTCAATTGACAATGTAGTAGTAAGATATGATTTTGTTTGGTAGATTGTTGAATCTATGCAACAATAGTTACTAATGATTAAACAAAGTAGAATTATAGGAGAGACGAAGACATTTATGTTCATAAGTTACATGTGCTACCTCCTTTTAGCAAAGCATCACCCAATATTTGAGATAGAGAACAACAAGCTTGATATTGAGGTCTATAAGTTTGATAAGAAAAATGGAAGAAATCAAAGACACCAAGTCTAGCATATGAGTGGACACATAAGATGAGGATGGCTGCTAACAATAGAAACTACAACCATTTTGTAGACTTCTTTTTGGCACCTATTTACCAAAAAATCATAGGCACTATAATGCCTAGATTGCCTATGTCTTGTAAAGATTGCATTCAACTGGGAAGTTAGATTCAATTGGTTGACTAGTTCTTTATGGAAGAGTATACTGTCTTAAGGTTTTACGGTTTAGTGGTTGAACCCTGCAAACTTCCAATGCATGCTATAGAAAGGGTTTTTGCAGTGAAATATGTGAGGCAAATGGAGAGCACAAATGAACTTTTTAGTGGACAACAAAAGAAAATGAGATTTCCTTCCTTGCCTTTCACAATTGGAGGCCTCACATTTGAGAGAAAGGCTTTCAAAGTGGCAAATGAATTGGTAACTTTTTTTGGCTTTCATTTTGTTAGTCACTGGACTTATGATCCATTGAACATAATAAAAACAAGACTTATTGCTAATCAAAACTCTATGAGCAAATATCAACACCAAGAGATTCCATTGATAGAAAAGTTAAAAAATAAGGATTCGTGGGATGAGGTTAAGAAAGAGATAGAGAAACATGCAGTAGAGAATAATATTTCAATGCAACAACTATCATCCCAAATTATGACATTACACATATTAGAGTCACACAAATCAACACCTCTGACATACTTAAATTTTTATGAGAAAGCATCTCAACCTTCTAAAAAGTATATGCCGAAAGCAATTAAAGAGGCATGCATATTTGAAATGTGGTGTCAAACCAAGATAACTGAGTTTTGGAAACTGAGGAAAAATTTGGGTGAACCAAAGACGTCAGTAAATTTTGAGGAAATTGATGAGGATGACCTTTTTAGCACTTATTAAGATAAAGAGTATCCAACTGTACTATATCAACTTGGTAGTTGCAGTGACAGTGATATTCAAAGATAAAAGGACCTCTAGTCTAATGCTGACATTCAAGATATTGAGGATTCTAGGTCAACCAAGGGCAAAGATATTATTAAACTTCAAATGAGTGATTCTACTAAAAAAATGTATGGTAAAGGAGCAACTATGATACAAAAAATGGGTTATGCAGGTATAGGGCCCATTGCTACAAGTGGTGATGGGATTTGGGATTTGGAATCTAGTTCCAGTACCAAACCCACCCAAAAGAGGAAGTAAACCAATCATTGGAAGCTCTGAGATTGAAGATGATTCATCTAAAAAGGGCAAAAACAATTATACTTCTACTTCTAAAAGTCATCCCAACACATTATTTGTTAAATCTTCAAATCCAGTTGTAGTTGATCCCACTAGCACTGGCACTAGCATGGATGAATCTTGTGCAAAAAAGAAAAAGCTTATGACAATTACACTGCAAGAAATGTTAGTGGTTACTTCAGCAATGTATACACTAGTGGCTTCTATACAAAACCCTCAAAACAGTCCTAAAATGCCAAGATTTGGAATGGGCCATCTTTAGTATGTTGGCAATATTCAAAATACAATTGTAGGTGGAGTAAGTTTAGCTTGAGATGGAGGAGCATAATCATTCAGTGATACAATTGATAATTCACCTTTCAAACACTCAATTGTGTCAGAAAACTTGAATTTTAGTTTGAACGAGTTTGCATCAAAGTTTGAACAAACAAGCTAAAGAAATAGGAAAATTATGAAGACTTTGAAAAGTGATGTAGTTGCCGAATGTCAGGGATCTACTAACAAAATATTTCCAACATATGATCCAAACAATGAAATGATGAACTTCATGGCTGTTATGCCCCTGGGTAGAGATAATAATCCACCACAAAATGTAATAAATCGTAATGATATACAAGTTACTAGTCTTCAAATGGATTTTTCAAAAGTGAAAAATATTAACAAAATCAATATATCAAAAGAGAGCAACAAAATGGTCTACTCTACACTTTTGAAAGCAGAGAGGGAAAAAAAAAGGCTTACAAAGAAAATAGAAAAGTTACAAGTAGACCTTGATAATGTGAAGGCAAAAGAGAAAGCAATAGACAATAGGTTCAAAGAATTACAAAATAGGATAAAGAAATCTTCTCCTACAGAGGCAATTGTCTAGCAAGAAAAGATGAATGAACAAGTGCAACATTTGACTAAAGAATTGGATGAGTGTCCAAAAAGGCTTCAAAATGAACAAATGTCTATTGCATAGTTGTTCAAGTCTATAGAGAGTAGTGCACAGTTCATCAATCAATTGAAAATTGAGTTGAAATCTGCTACCAAGGAAAATAAAATTTTGAAGGATGAATGGGAGAAGGAAAATAAAAAAGTGAAGTCTAGGGCAAGTATGATTTTTAATTTGCGAAAGGAATTGGGGAATGAGAAGAAAAAAGAGGAGTCTAGTGCAGACACAATCCACAATATGAATAAGAAATTAGAGAGTATGAAACAAAAAGAGTTGTCAACTGCAAAAACTATCAGTGATTTGAAGGAGGAATTGGAGAATGCAAAGAAAATGAAGTCCAGTGTTACTACAAGCACAAACACAATCCACAAATTGAGGAGGGAATTGGAGAATGCAAAGAAAAAAATGGAGTCAGCTGCAAAGAAAAACCTCAATTTGAGAAAGGAATTGGAGAATGCAAAGAAAGAGGAGTCTACTCAAAGTCTCCATGATTTCAAGAAGGAATTGGACAGTGCAAAGAAAAAGGAGTCCACTTCAAAGACAATCCATGATTTGAAAAGGGAACTCGAGGAAAAGAAGAAGAAAGAGGTAACTACTGCAAATGAAATCCAAGATTTGAAGAAGAAATTAGAGGATGAGAGGAAAAGAGCAACTAATTGGCAAATGGAACTAGAGGAAATATAGAAAAAGAGTGAAAAAGAGATGTCTGAAATGAAGAAAAAGGTGGAGAATGTAATGGCAGAAAATAGAACGACCTCTTCCAAAGACCATCATGTGAAGGATACTATAATAAACATGGTAAAGCTTATCAAACAAGAAATTTGGGACAAAATAATTATGATCAATAATGGTTTGGTTGAATGGCTTGATTTAAATAGCAATCTCAAAGTTGTCTTTGAAAATGTAAAAATGATTTTCAGGCTAAAAGAAAAATCTTCACCAGTTCCTTAAAAGATCTTTCTGACCAAGTTCTCAATAAACTAAAGAGATCCAATGACAAGGATTTGGCAAACCATGGAAGAAACAACCACTTGGATGCCTGTGTAATGGCCATTAATGTCTCTCAACATTGTGAACAAGTAATGCAAATTGGTGAATCGCTCAATTCTGCTTGCAAAGAGTTGATGAAGATGAATAATAGCATAGTGAACTTGCTAAATGTTGGATTACCAAATCCAACTAACTCAGAAGGTACATTCATTGGAAATTAAAATTACATGAAAAATTTGCAGGGTAGGATGAATTTTGATTTAGGGAAATTGCCTGAGGAATTCACTCTGGAGGGAATTGCAAGTTGCATCAAACCACTGTCAACAATGAGTGTTGTTATAGATAGATTCCTCCTATCATATGATTCTATCTCTCATAAGTATTTTTTGTTGACAAGACTGCAACTAATTATCTACAACCTGAAAAAAATGGGGCTTCCAAATGATGCAGAATGGAGTGCCCTAAAGAAATTCAATGAAGTTGGGTCATCTTCTCAAACTATTATTGTTGCTATTAGTGGCAGTCATAGTTGATAGCACTAAGTAGTAACACTGTAACAACTTAGTAAGTGATAGAACTATAATCATTTTGTTACTTGTTGCTCTTTAATTTTGAATTTTGGATTTAATTTCAACTTTGTTTAATGTTAATTGTTATAGGAATCAAGAGGCAACATATCAGGATAGTTGGGCAGCTAGGCACTAGCATACTATGGCATATCAGGAATCATGAGCCGACATATTTGATCATATATACAATTACAAACTAACCTACAACTATTGTTTCTCCCTTGTATCTGCAAAAGGGAATTCACGCTCATTGCAATTTGACATTGAGTCATTTGTAAAGGGTTGTAATTTTTTGTAATTAAATGTATTATGTTATAGGCTGATTTGTAATTATAAATTATTATACAATTTTTTTAAAATGGAGATTATTTTGTTAAATGCATTATGTTACAATTTCTTAAAGAAATTAGAATCAATGAAAATCTAAACATGTTAAAAAAATACAACCAATGAAAATCTCCACATGTAAGTACTATGTTTGTAACATCAACATGTTCAAAAAAAAATTACAAAAATTAAGCATCTATAAAGGGAAAGTGAATGAAGGCTATAAATTAACTTCTACAAACATGTTACATAATTAATTAATAGGTAGAGTCTTAGATCAGAGCTACTAGCCTACTACTTGCCTCACACAAAAGGTTGAGAAGCTGCTATAGTTGACATTCTACTTGAACTGGCTCAGCATCACTATCATCATAATCCTCCTCATTTATTGCATATAACATTTCATTGTTTGTTGTGTTTTCTTCAGATTCATTGTCAGCGTCAGACTCACTATGCATGCCAAATTCAACATCATCTTCATTTTTTTGACTTTCAATATCAAGATATGAACCACTGCCACTGCCATTGCCACCTCCACTAGCACTGCCACTTGTGTTTGAAATGTTGGCAATCCCTCTTCTTTGACATTGCTTTCTCCAAATATTGGCAGCCCTATCATAAGAGAAACTTTCTACCTCATACCTAGAACTATAGAGCCTCAAACAATTATCAAATTTATTGTCTAATTTGTTTCTAACCTTTGACTTAAGGAAGCCCAAAGTACTGAAAACTCTCTAATCCTCCACTGATCCCAATATCATTGTCAAAGATAAATTAGTAAGCTTGAAATATTCTGGTATTGCCTCTCTCAAATAATTTCTCTCACCAAGGTTTTTCTAAAGCTTTGTTATCACTCCCTCTTCATTTGGGTTCTCCATAACAACATATTGTTCCCTCGTTATGTTTGCAAAAGAGTATGATTGATCTCTCAGTTGAGTTTCATCTAAAATTTCATTTATGGTGACTCCATTGATTACTTTAGGTGTGAAAAAATGTTGAATTAGATTCGTCATCCTTCTTCAAAAATCAGTTGGACTATTTAGAGACCAATATTATGGAAAAACAATTGACATTGCTTCCAGTAGTTCCTCTGGAGGGAATCTGAATCTGATTTCTGACAATAGATTGTAGCAAACTCGCTTGATAGAGTTAAGCACAGAGTCTTTAATCTTCTTGATGACTTCACTTGTAATACATGAAAGTACCTTCTCTAGTTCTGATTCAACTTCGCTTCCTGCTTCATTGGGGTTGGATTTGGAGTTGACATGGGCATAGTACTGCATTGGTATGTCAACTCCACATACCCTGGCATATACCTCATCATTTGCACCAATATGTAAAAAGTTCCCAAGGTTGTTCAAATATAAGATTTCTAACCACTTTGTAAACTTTGTTTCATCTAATGGTAATAATCGGTACAGAGTATCCAGGCTACTACATGTCATTTTACGCAGCTTATTATATTCTACAATGTACATAGCTCTTTGTTGAACCTTTTTAATAATATTTCTCATGTCCTATAGCATGGGGAGAATAACTGCTAAAATCAAGAGTAGCTTAACATTAGTTAGGCTTGAATATAGTTGAGGGAATCTCTCTCACATAGAGTGGATTAGTCCAAGCAATGACAGGTATTTAGACATTACTCGATGCACTAGTCCATCCAAAGAGATCCATCTGGTATCATTGTCTTTAAGAAGGTTCCTCCCATCAGTAAGTCCTACAACAAAGTGTTGAAATTCTTGGACTCATTTTGGACTTCAACAGAAGTATTGGTAAATCTCTTTGATCAGAGATTCCACTTTACTTACACAACCAAAATCACTAACAATTCCAAAAGCTAGATTCATTCGATGTGCCATGCAATGAATGGGAATAGTGTAGGGTGCCAAATTATTCTTGATCTTTTTGCAAAGGCTGCCTTTATGACCTTGCATAACCGAAGCACCATCTGCTCCAACACACACCAAATTTTTTGCAATCTCCATACTATCCAAACCTCTAGATTCAATTAGAGTAGTCTTTAATAATTCATATAAGTTTTCATCTATCACACTACAATTCAATTTAGCAACAGATAGTAGAAATGGTTGATGACAAAGATTGTTTACAGTATAAACATGCATGCACACCCAAGAAGTATTATCAATTACTGTAACTTCATCTACATAAAATGCAATGAAATTTGAGTTTTTTATAGATTCCTTCATATCTTCTATTTCAACTTGTGCAAGACATTTAGCCCATTACCACCTGCTATTTATTGACTAGTGACTGTTAGGATAGTTTCAAGTTTTGAAGAAATGCAATATTGTAGTCATTGAAGGGTAGTCTGTCATAGGGTGTCCTCTACTCACTATATAAAAGACCACATCTAATTGAACTACTTTTTCCATATTTTACACTTCTGTTGCTTTCCTAATGAAATCTTCAATGGAACCTTTTACTGTAGAATGATTCTCCCATATTTGCTAGTGTAACTTGTATCTTTCAGCATTCTTGATATGAAGATAGTTCTCCTTTGTTTTCCAAGTTATCATAGATTTTTGGACTCCATCTATAATTTCCTTGTTGTAAAATTTATCAACATGCTTTTCTATGGTATCAATTTTAAGCTGTAGCCTCTTCTCCTTCTTTGTTATCTCTGTGTAAATCTTACATATGCATTCTGCAGGAGGCTCACCATCATTTGGATTGGGCACTAGTTCAATGAACCAGTACTTTTCCACCCATTCTAATTGAAAATTCCTTTTGGATAAATCCCAGTGATATCGATCTTTCTTTGATTCTAGTTTTCTTTTCCCCTTTTGTGCATGAACTTGATTTATGGAATCAATTTTGGTTTTCTCAACCGACTGGTCCGGGACTGACTCCAACTCTATAATCTTAGTTTGTGACTCCCTACTCAGGGGAAGTTCCTCTAGATCTTATTCAAGTTTGTCCTCGACTAAGATGTCAAGTTCACCAACTTGAACTTCAATACTACTTGAGGGTCCAACTTGTGATGAATCTCCTTTTTTAGTAACCACTGGAGATCTAACTTGTGAATCTTGTAGGTCACCAACATTTCCACCACCAAAATATGCTGCTATGGTTCTGTGTTTTGGTAATGGTGGCCTCTCTTGGATTTTAGGGATCCTACCCCTCTTATTTGACATGGCAAACCAATAAAGGAAGCAAAAAAATATCGACTTAGTTGTTGAACAAAAGACTTACCTACTTAGACTACATATAATAACAATAATATGATTCACTCTAAAAAAAATGGTACTAATACTACTTTACTACTGTCTACGATACTAGCCAATATAATTTGTAAACCTAATACCTATAGGCTATCTTAGCATGTGAGATGTCCAGTCACCAACGAACACTAGATAGTGAAACTAAAAAAATAACCAGTACTACTTACAAAATAATTTAAAAGTCACTTGCCTTTTACAAAAACTAGGGTCCACGAGTCAATGGCCAATGCACTTAGCACTCTAAAAGTTTGACAGCAATAAGAAATGCCAGTCTCCAGACCAGAAAATTGTGAATTGTGTAGAATAATAATTTCTCATAGTCCAATCTAGGTTATAAATTAGGCAGGATTAACAAGCGGGAATGTCAAATTTAGGCAAAATGCACCTTCCTATGAAAGCCCATGGTAGGAAACTGTTGGCTAAACGGGATAGGTGATCGACACACGTTGATAAAATGGTTGGCGACACCCAACCCAAGGGAAAATTTATATGGTTGTAATAATGGCGAAATAATGTCAGCCAATAAGAAATAACATGCAAAGGTTGATGATATGTTTAAAATAAATGTATCCAAACTATATATTGCATTGGCAATTGCATCGATATTTTTGACCAATCATGCGATAACTAATGGGTGACCACCCTGGGCGTTGAACCTAAAGATGATAAATATTTGGCGACGCAGTTGGACCCAAATATGATAAATATTCGCCAAATGATGATTGACTCATCAGACAGGATCGCCAAAAAGTAAAGATTTTCCAATAAAGTAATCCTTGGTATGCCCCTTTTATTATTGTATTTTATATAGGACTATGGTCTCAGGCTACAGTGGAGGATTTCTTCTCTATTCTTTCCTACTAGTGGCCATTTGAATGGAGTACTTCTGGAATTTTATTAAAATTCAATATATATAATCAAAGACTTTGGTCATTTACTTATAAAAAGAATCACTTTTTAAATAATTAATGAAAAAAGGAGTTTTTATAAATAAAAAATCTTGTTTCTTTAAAATATTACAAAATTAAAAAATAACTTAATTATTAAAATTCTAAAGAAAACTTATTCCAATTCCTATTTCATTTGTTGCAACCAAACATAGAATATGCATATTTCAATTCCTCTTCCAGGTCAACCAAATGGGTCTAAATGATATTCCATAAGGGTCTGTTTGGTTCCTAGAATAGCATAGGAATAGGTTTTGAAAATTAGAATACATTTTTAATTCTTTGTTTGGTTCAAAGAATTGGAATGGAGAATAGGATTACATATTCCCATTATAGCCCAAAACAAGCTAAATTATCTAATCTCAAAAATACTTGTAATTGGAATGGCCCCTTCCTATTCTCATTTTCACTTAATCAAATTTTATGATTTTTTTGGGTCTAGGGTCTTTGTTGGCCATATCTCTACTACTCTATAATGATTTCCCATTGGTACTTGGTCAATCTTTTTGTTTTTTTGTTAATGATTTCTGGTTGTAAGATTATTTGCATAGCAAAACATTATCTTTGATGAGATCTACAATGTTGAGATCACCTATGATGGCTTCAATGAAATCGATGTCGTAATCATTACAGAGAGGATGTAAATACCTCGCAGTTGGGAAAACATTTCAGCCAAATGCTCTACTTGAGAGGAGATTTTGGTAGTCGTGGGGATACAGTGTGCTTTCTTAAAACAAGAGGAGCTCTCCTTTCTCATGACACAATCCCAACATCAACACCAAATTCTTATTTGTTGAACATCATCACAATGACTTCTTATCTAAGACTGGTCGATCTACTTTGTTCATCACTTCCTCCTAATTTTGCACAACCAAACAAACATATTCTTAAATAAATTCTAGTTGAACCAAATTAGACTAGAATACATATTTCTCATTCCCATTCCCCATTCCTATACCCATTCAAATTTTCAATTCTAATACTCAATTTGTATGCCTACAACCAAAAGGGGCCCTAACTTATTTTAAGAATGCACAAATGCCAGAAGAGAGCTTGTTCTAGCATAGATGAATGTTACATTTGGCAATTCTAGTAGCCAAACTGGGCCTTAGGGCCCATTTACTTGTTATAATTGGAGGGGAATACAAAAATTTGACTGCTTGAATTCAATAATTTGATGTTTCGTTAGAAAAATAAAAATAAGAATTAAAATTTAATAATTCCTATTTTATCCCAAAATAGGCATGGCAGAATTCCCACTTAGTAGGTGGAATAGGAACAACCTCTTCCTATTCTACTATTTTGTAAACCAAATTTTATATGTGGTCAGGTCCAGAAAAAAAATGTTTGTGAAAGTGAACCATTTGTTGTGTGCAGAGCCCATCCATTTTTATTGTTTCAGAGTAGTTTTATCATGAGATAAGCCACATGGTTTCCTTCCTTGCAATGTTTATATCAGTTTCCATTTGTTTTGTTTTCTTCATTAGCCTTACTCATCTTCTTTGGCTATAGACAGTTCTGAAGCAGTTGATAAGAAATCCAACTTAGAGTTTGTAAAGTGTTTATTTCATCATCTGCACCAGTTACGAGATTATTTTGTGGCCATGTATGTAGGCTTTGTTTTATTTTCGTGACTAGCTGTAGATGAATACCATTTTGTTTTTGTTTTTCTAGTTTTGGTTTCTTTTTTGTTTGTAACAACCAATGCCATCACCCCACTCTATAAATAGAGTAACCATATCTGTACTCTGTCATTGCCCACTATGTAAGAAGAGCAACCTTATATTAGTGTATTTTTAATATTATTTCTATGAAAATAGATTAGGTTTTTCATACACATCATGTCGTCGTCATTTAGCTTGTCATGTTCTTGAAGAGAAACAAGCACAACTACCTATGTTGGTCACTTGTTTTGGATGAAAACCCCAACTTGCTATCTCCACCATAGTTGTGTCCCATAGCAAATTTGTTTGTCTATGTTGGCCAATCTTTTGGATGAAAACCCTAAGTAAGATTTTGGTAGCTTATGATTTCTTTACAGGAAGGCTTGACTTCAATTCACATGAGAGATGCCTTCAAATTGATTCTTGTGGAGTAGGTGTTCTATTTCTCTCTTATTATTTAGACTAATGACTGATATCCTTTTCTGGGTAGTAGGCAAGAGGGGCCACTAAATTTGAATCGTAGAGTTTTATGAGCCATGGACATTGCATGAAATTTGTTAACAACTTCTTTTTAATGAAGCATTGCATGAGCTCAGCTTGTTAGTGCTTCTCCTTCTCTAGTTGAGTACTACAGTGTTTAGATTGAACTCCAAAGCCTACACTGGATGCTTCATATTCCCTCATAAAAGTATTCATTTTACTAAACACACAATTAGTCCATGAAGAACCAAAGAAAAGAGAAAACAAAAAAAATTATAAATGTCACAATTTAAGGTTGTTAAAAGGCTCTAAAATAAAAGATCCAAAGAATAAACAACTCCAAAACTAGGTTCACTATCTCGATATCCTAAAAGCATTAGAGTTTCACCCCTAAAAAAGATAGTCTATGTAAACTGGAAGTAGCCTCTTTGTCCCTCCAACAGATACTATTTTTTGGCCTCCTGCCTCAAGTTTAAGGGAAAGTTCTTTGAAGTTTTTTCATATGTATCTATCCACTTTCTGCACACATATGATAAAACTTACCTGAAAATGTTGTCATAGGGCTTCCCTTAAAATTGAGAATTGTAGATTTTGTTTGGGTCATATCTCTAGAGGCTTGTAGAATTGCAAGCATGAGAGATGAACCCTGAGTTATATCACTATCACTCCATTCTCTATCTCTATTTATTTTAGTGGTGATCATTTGTCCATGTAATTCCCCAAATAAATTGTCACACATATTTGCATATGGACCAATTCTTACAATGTTTTAACATCTTCTAAAAAATTGTTATTTATGTCCCTAGCTACCTTTTGCAATACATTGTCCATGGTATTAGATCTTTTCTTACTCATGTATTTTACATTTGCTAATTCCTTGTCCCTTCTTTCATAATGATTGTCACTAGATTTACAGAGTTAGTTTGTTTCACATGATTCATTAGACTCAAATAGAGCTTCATAAATAGACCCTTTTCTATAATATATGCCATTTGTAAATGAATGCTTTAGAGATTGATCTTTTGAGTTTGTTTCCTCATCTTCCACTCCAACAGATTGATCCAGCAATGGCACATGCTCAAGCCTTGTCAAAGAGAGACTAATGGAATTAGTAGATAGACGCTTAACGCTAGTAATTGCATTGCTTGTCCTTTGTAATAACTCTTTATTTAGTTAAACTATTTGTGGACACTTAACTAACCCCATATTATTTGCAGTATAGTTACTAATTCTCTTTATGTGTCTTTTCCATTTCCTTATGACCGTCCTCTACTATGCAAAATAATTTGACATCTCCTCTGTTAGACTGTGGTGACTGATTAGGAAAGTACTGTACATACTTCATAAATCCTTTGGGGCTCAAGGGAAAAAAAAAATTGGGCTCTATTTTATCAAGATTTTTGGTCGACATGTAATTATTAATTATAACCCTAAAGCAGTAAAAATACTTGTATAAAAGAGCTTAGGGTTAGGTATTGTTTCATAGTTGTGATGCTAAATTGGTTCTTGCAATGGTATTGAGTTGTAAGGGATTACAAATTGTATTCAAGTTATAATCACTAGATTGCAATAATAATATTGGACTTGTTGTTTGATGGACATAGCCCAAGGATTGGGTGAACCATGTTAACTCTTGGTGTCTTGTATTCTTTTCTGTGTGATCTATTATTTTCTATTATTGGTTATATTTGCATGTAATTGTTATTTTCATCTGTGGTTTAATCTTAGCAAGAGGTATCAAAGCGAGGTTGTTCTTTCAATTATTCTTTGTAGGAAAGTCTTATGATTGAGTTGGAGCAATGTTAGATGGGGGTAAGATAAGGGTTGATAGGTTTAATAGGCAGAACTTTCAATTATGGAAGATGCAAATGGAAGACTTTCTTTATCTAAAGGATTTATGGAAGCCATTGGAAGGCAAAGCCAAGAATTAGGAATATATGTCAAATGCTGAATGGGATCTTTTAGATAGAAAGGCACTTGGAAGCATTTGATTATGGTTAGCACCATCAGTGGCATTTAATATTACAAAAGTGAAGATGACAAAAGAATTGATGCAAACTCTAGTGAAACTATATGAAAAGCCCTCCACTTCAAACAAGGTATTTCTCATGAAGTATTTATTTAATATGAAAATGGTATAAGGTGGATCTATTGCAGATCATTTAAATGAGTTTAATACTATTACTAATCAGTTATCTTCTATGGTTATCAATTTTGAAGGAGAAAATTAGGGCTCTCTTGATTTTGTGTTCTTTGCCTAAAAGCTAGAATGGATTGGTAATAGCTATGAGTAATTTTGTTCCTAGATCTAGTACCATAAAATATGATGATGTAATTGGTGTTATTTTGAGTGAGGAAAGTTGTAGGAAAAATTCAAGTGGATCTACATCAGGAAGTGCTTTAAATGCACAAAGTAGGGGTAGAAAAATTGAGAGAGGAAGTAATTCTAGAAATCATGGGAAACCAAGAGGAAAGTCAAAGGGAAGGAGGTCCCTATTGAGAGGACTAAATAACTGTTAGTATTGTGGGAAACTAGGTCATAAAAAGAAAGATTGCTAGAATCAAAAGAAAAATGAAGGAGATAAACTAGATGGAGACAAGGAGGAAAATGTGGTAAGTAACAAATCTTAAGAGGATACTTGCTTATGTCTTTAGAAAGTGTTGATGATTCATGGATTTTAGATTCTGGTGCTTCATTTCATGCTACAACTCATAGAGCTTATTTCATTGATTATGTCCAAGGAGATTTTGGGCTTGTTTATTTGGGGGATAATGAACCCTCTCATATTTTTGGAAAGGGAAAAGTTAAGATTAAGTTGCAGAATGGGAATCATTGGCTAATACATGAGGTAAGACATGTTCCAAGGCTGACTAGGAATTTAATTTTAGTAGGGTAACTTGGTGATGAGGGTTGTGTAGTTACTTTTAATGATAAAAATTGGAAGGTCTCAAAAGGTTCCCTTGTAGTAGCAAAAGGTGTGAAAGTAGGCACCTTATATCTTTGTATAGGTCATATTGTTCCTTCTACTTTAATTGTTTTAGAGAAAAATGAATGTTAAAGAACAATTGCTATAGTTAAGTATGGAGAACAAATAGCTACTGTAGGTTTTCACACAGCGTTGTGGCACACTAGACTTGGGCACATGAGTGAGAAGGTATGAAAGTACTTCATTCAAAAAAAAATTTATCAGGTCAAAAATATGTTAATATGGATTTCTATGAAAGTTGTGTGTATGGAAAACAAAAGAGAGTGACTTTTGTGAAGATTGGGAAGGAATACAAAAAGGAGAAATTATAGCTTGTGCATACTGATGTATGGGGACTAGCTCGGGTGTCTTCCCTTGGAGGCTTTCATTATTATGTTACATTTATTGATGATTCAACTAGAAAGGTATGGATTTATCTCCTTAGACAAAAATTTGATGTATTTCAAACTTTTAAGAAATGGAAATACTTGGTTGCAAATGAGACTGGTAAGAAATTAAAATTTCTTAGATCTGATAACAGTGGTGAGTATTGTAGTCATGAATTTGAAGATTATTGCTCCTCTAATGGTATTCATAGATAGAAAACTATTTCGAGGACTCCAGCGGAAAATGGAGTGGCTGAACGCATGAAAAGGACTATAACGGAGCATGCAAGGAGCATGAGGTTGCATGTTGGGTTGCCCTTACACATGTGGGCAGAGACTCTCAATACTATTGTATATTTAATTAATAAAGGTCCCTCTACTCCTTTGGGTTGTGGTATTCTAGAGGAAGCATGGACTGGTAAGAAAGTGAGATATTCTTTTCTCAAAACTTCCAACTGTGAAGCATTTGCTCACATAGATTCTAAAAATAGAACCAAGCTAGAAACTAAGTCAAAGAAATGTGTATTTTTTGGATATGGCATTAATGAATTTGGTTATAGGCTTTGGGATTTTAAAAATCATAAAATTATCAGAAGTAGGGATGCCATATTCAATGAGAAAGTGTTGTACAAAGATCTGTTGTAGCAACATGAGAAGAAAGAAGATGATTATGTAGTGCTGGATGATACTCCAAAAGCTGATGTTCCAACCATTCCTTATGATGTGCAACAATTGTAACAAAAAATACCACACACACTGGTGAATGTTAGACAGTCAACAGGGCAAATTAGAACTCCAGAAAGATTTTCTCCCTTATTGTATTCTATTTTATTAACAGATGCTGGTGAACCTAAATATTATTATGAAGTCGTGTAGGTGGATACTAAGATTTAGTGGGAGTCTACAATGAAAGAAGAAATTGACTCTTTGTTCAAAAATAAGAGTTGGGATTTATGCAAATTGCCTGCAGGTAAAAATGCTGTACAAAATAAGTGCATTTACAAGTTAAAAGAAGAGGATGGAGGTAAGAAAAGATTTAAAGATAGGTTAGTTGTGAAAGGATTTGCATAGAAAAAAGACATTGATTTTGATGAGATATTTTCTTCTATTGTTAAGATGACTTCTATCTATACTATTTTAAGTCTTGTGGCTACTGAAAATTTGCATTTCTAGTAGGCTAATGTTAAAACAAACTTCCTTCATGGTGATTTGGATGAAGAGATATATATGGCTCAACCACAAGGATTTATGATCACAGGTAAGGAGACCTTATTGTGCAAATTGCAGAAAAGTTTATATGGCTTGAAGCAAGCACCTCGGCAATGGTATCTAAAATTTGATAGTTTTATGCATGAGCATGGTTAAAATAGGTGTCATTTAGATCATTATGTTTACTTTAAAAGGTTGGATGATGATAGCTAAATTATTTTATGATTATATTTGATTATATGCTTGTAGCTGAGTCTAACATGGATCATATTAAGGGGCTAAAATGTTAGTTAGTACATGCATTTGGTATGAAGGATTTGGGGGCAGCAAAAAGAATCCTTGGTATGAAGATTTTCAAAGATAGGAAAAATAAAAAATTTATGCTATCTCATGCTAATTATGTTTAGAAGGTGTTGCAACATTTCTCTATGGAGAATGCTAAAGCTGTCAGTACACCTTTACTTGGTCATTTGAAGTTGACCAAGAAGATGTGTCCTAAGACACAAGAAGAGGAGGATAAGATGTCTAAGGTACCCTATGCTTCAGCTGTAGGAAGCCTGATGTATGCTATGGTATGTACTAGGCCAAATATTGCACATGCAGTGGGAGTTGTTAGTAGGTATATGAGTCATCCAGGAATTGAGCATTGGAAAGCAATCAAATGTATTCTCAGATATTTGAGAGGAACGTCTAACAAGTGTTTACATTTTGGGGGCTCTACTACTGATTTATGGGGCTATGCTGACTCAGATTTGGTAGGAGATATTGATACCAAAAGGAGTACTACAGGTTATATCTTTACTATTGGTGGGGTAGTCATGAGTTGGGTTTCTAGGTTATAGAAGATTAATGCTTTATCCACTACAGAGGTAGAGTATGTCAATGCTACTATTGAGGTAGCCAAGGAGATGATATGGCTTTAGTTATTCTTGGAAGAATTAGGACATCCTCATAAGGATAATTATTTGTTTATAGATAGTCAGAGTGCCATTCATCTTGCAAAGAATTCAGCTCTACATTCCAAGACCAACAATATACAATTGTGGTACCATTTCATTTGGTTAGTTTTGGAGGATGGATAGTTAAAGTTGGAGAAGATACATACAAATGAAAATCCAACAGATATGTTGACAAAGGTAGTAATAAGGGAGAAGCTAAACTTCTCTTCAGCTTTGGTTGGTCTTCTAGGCTGAACATGAATAAAAGAATAGTATAGTCCAAGCTGGTTTGATCTAGTGGGAGACTCATGGAGTAGCGACATAGCTACAAGATTAGTCTCCAAGTGGGTGATTATTGTTTAATGTGGAGTCTAATCAGTCTCAAAATAGGAGATTGTTAGATTGTGGTGACTGATCAGGAAAGTACTATACATACTTCATAAATCCTTTGAAAAAAAATTTGGGCACTATTTTATTGGGATTTTGGGCTGAAATGTAATTATTAATTATAACCCTAAAGTGGTAAAAATACTTGTATAAAAGAGCTTAGGGTTAGGGATTTTTTCAAAGTTATGATGCTAAATTGGTTCTAGCGATAGTATTGAGCTGTAAGGGATTACAGATTGTAATTAGGTTATAATCACTGGATCATAATAATAATATTAGACTTTTTGTTTGGTGTTCATAGCCCATGGATTGGGTGAACCACATTAAATATTGGTGTCTTGTGTTCTTTTCTGTGTGATCTATTATTTTCTATTATTGGTTATATTTGCATGTAATTATTATTTCTATCTGTTGTTTAATCCTAACATCCTCCATCTTCTGCATCAGATTTTTTTCTCTTGTCCTAGTTTTCAAAGTATACCCTTGTTGTTGCAACACTACAATCAAGGTTTTTTCTTTGCATTGCTACTATCTAACATAACATTCATGATTTGGAGTTGAACTTTTGAATTGGTGTAGCAATGGACTCAACATATTTTCCTTTAACCACACATTTATATTTGAAACAAATATTTTCAAGGAAAAAGATTTAAATCCATACTGTTGTGCTCAAATTCTCTCTCCCAGTCACCACCCTTCAATTTTTTTCATTATAAATTCCTTCCATCCATTTTTGATGCAACTATTCTATACCCATTTCCCCTATATCAAAAACATTTTCTAGGGTAGACTCATTTTTTTTGCAATTCATGGAGTCAAAGTTTACAATTTCTTCAACATGCATTGCAATCTCCTCTTTTGGAATCCTTGGCTCCTCAATCTCTGCAAATATATAGCTCTCTTGTGCCCATTTTCTTGTCAAACTTGTTTCTTTCTTCAACACTCTAAATACTTGCCTATTCTCTTGCAAGTCTTCTACATTTTGTGTGAAGATCAATGCCCTTCTCATTTGAACTCTGCTTTTCCAAAATATTCTCTAGTGGATTTAGGATACCTAACCATGTCCACTCCTCATTTTGGGTTCCCAAAACATGAGGTTACACCAACATGGACTTAATCACCCATTGTCTCTATTATAGGTAGGCTAAAGGATGAAGCTAAAGCCTAACATTCGAAAGCTCCCCGTAGGAGAATTCCACTTGAGTGAGGACCCAAGGAGAAAGATTCCAATGAGATTGTTCCCCACATCTATTTTTGACTACATGATTTGTTGTTGTGACTATAATAGGTATTTGTATTTTCCATAAAATGGTAGGTTGAATAGACAACATGTAATTTTCAAATGTAGTTGTGGTCTTATTTAAGAAGGTAACTGATAGTTATTATGGATTATGTAATTGAAAAACCTATATGCAAGAGCATTGTAGATGTTAAATAATAAATCTCTAAAACCTAGTTAGAATCACTAATATTTGAACAAATATAAGAGATTATTGATCCTTCTTTTAACAATTCCAGAAGAATATATCAGTGAAACTTATCAAGCAATGTGGCTAGTATAATTAGAACTAAATCATTAGTACAAACCAATGTTTTATTTGCATCAATAATCTATGTTTTCTAGATTACCATCTTCAAATTTTAAGATCATCTAAAATTAGAACCTCGAGAATTTGAAACCATAAACTAGCTAAGCTTGGATTCTTCGCACACAAACTCTTTATATAAATTATAATTAGATAGTGAAAAATGTTCTCTACCAACAATAGACAATTATTTTTTTAAATAATATCAGAAGCAAGTTCATATCTATCATTTTCTAAACCATAAATAGATTTCTCACATTGTTTTCTCAATGTTGGTTTCTACATCATTTATTAGTCTACTGTTTCTTGAGCTCATAAAAGACACCAACAAAAATATGCTACTCTATTGTCATATTTAAGGATATAAACTTGAAACCTTAGATATACATAGGAATCATATAGAGTACATTTTTTGCAAAAAATTGAGAGTGATGAATGGATATAGACTTGAAACCTTAATTAAGCATGTATGTTTTTCATTGCAGATTTAGTATGAATGAGTGTGATGGGAAATTTGGAGTGGAAAATACATAGTTTATCACAATTTGAAGAAGCATGCATGTAAAATCTAAAAATTGTTCATTAACATTTATAGGAAAGGAATAAGTTATATAATTTGTTTCTAAGCCTCTTAACCTATCTTTAGTACAATTCTTGTTATTGCTCCATCAATTGGAAAATCTTTTGTTGTCACTATGTCTAAAAGCATTTTGATTAGTATGGAAGGAATTGAACTAACTCCCTTCTTGGGATCATCCTTGTTAGTAGTCTTCCCAAGAGTGATTGGCTTCCTTCCTTTGCCTCTTACTCCTTCATAATTCCTTATAACTGAACATCCCTATGCACTTTTCATGCAAACTATTTTGATAGTAATTACAACCTTGCCAACTTAGACAATGATCAATGTTGTGTGGAAAGGATTGAATCTTGATGGATCTTGGTATATTTATTTGTGATGTGTATTTAGGTCATTAATGGATCTTGCTAATGATCCAAGAATTCATGGACTCATTGCTAAGAAGAATAGAATCATTCTTGTGGTTGTAGCTACTCTTGTCACCCTTGTAGTATCTATTGCAATATTTGAAAAAGAAGCTAGAGGAGAGAAGCGTAAGCATAGAAGAGATCTGAAATTCTATTTTATAAGCATATTATCTATTCAAATGAGATAGATTGTCATTACCAAATTTGCATGAGTAGGAGAGCTTTCTTTCAACTAGTAAAAATTCTTAGGAGAAATGGAAGCATTAAAGATATAATAAACATATAGTTAGAAGAACAATTAGTGATGTCCCTCCACACCATTGGCCACAAGGTAAAAGCACAGATCTATGTCACCATTTATGATACCAAAACCTGTTTTGCTGAAATCTCATTTCTCTATCAAAACTCAAATTTTTTCAAAAACTAAAAATACCCTTTTATAGATCTTAGATTCAATATCATCATTATATAAATTTTTGAGTGTTTTGATTATTTATAATATGTTATAATCTCAGAATGTTATAAGTCAATATTTCAACATTTTAGAAGATGCTCCTTCAAAAAAAGAAAAAAAATAGTAAAACACATAAAAAAAAATTAAAAATTATATTTATCTCTAGAGGAGAGAATCCTCCTCACGAATATGTATTTTTTTTTCCGAAAAGATATAGATTTGATTGGGCAGTTTTGATGGGAGGAAAAAACTGTTGGATTCTGATAAAGTCAAACTTAAGTACTTATAATGAAGAAAATATACATCAAAAATACTTTTTTCTTTTTTTGTTCACTACTATACATGTCATCTATAAGATATTTTCAAATTAGAATAAGAAAAGATGATTTGCATATACTTGTTTGATAGGAACTACACCTTATATTTATTACAGTTAAAAAAGGGACTTCAAAACAAAATAAAATAAATAAATTCTTACTCAAAAAAATAATAATAAATTATAGGCATAAAATTCATCCAATTCTACACATTTTATCAGTTTATATCATCTTCATATTTTAAATAGAAATATCTTTTTTTTGTCATTAATGTTGAACTGTCACATTTTGATATCTCATTTCTTTATAAAAGGTGACACAGGTTTGTGCTTCTACCCCACAATTTGAGGAATTGTAAGATTTTCGATAACTTTTGTCACTTAGGAGAGACAATACACTAACACTTCCACAAGGTACTAGAGGCTATATTAGCTGTACATGTTGATTACTTGATACTTGCTACTTCAAACACTCCTAAAATTCTTGGTAATGGCCATTTTGATCCCTACTTCAAGGTAACTCTCCTATTCACACGTATTTTTTTTGTTGACTTGAAATTCTATATGTTGAAATTTAATTATAAATTTATAATTAGGATTGTATTAGAGAAATTGATGGATCTCATATACCTATGACTCTCAATGTAGACATATAAGCTAAATATCATAATAGGAAAGGTAATCTATTACAAAATTTTATGCGTGTGTGTTCCTTTGATTATAAGTTCTAATACATTCTTGTTGGTTGGGAGGGGTCTATCATAGATAGGCATGTTCTGGCTTCTACTCTCTCTCGATCAAATCCACTGGTAGTCTCCCCTCCTAGTATGTGGAATCATCATTTATTTAACTATAAAGTTTAAAAGAAATGTGTCAAGATTATAACAATATACATTATGTACATTTTTATACTAATATATTTTTTGATTGATGTGGGATATACAAACATACCAAGATTTCTTCCCCCTTATCAATTTACATGCTACCACCTTAAGGATTTTTTTTATCGTGAATCCAATAAATACTCCACAAGAGTTATTTAACCACTGACACTCCTCACTTAAAAATAAAATAGAGGGCACATTTGACATTTTGAAGCAACATTTTCCTATCTTGAGGCATGCAACATCCTATGCAATCATGACACAAACAAAGATTTTTTTAACATATGTTGTTTAGTGTGGAGCTTGATGAGTCCCCAAGTGGGAGATTGTTCGATTGTGGTGACTGATCAGGGAAGTATTGTACATAATCCATAATTACTCAATGGGGTTTAAGGCTAGGGTAGGCCCCAAGCATTGGAATGTAGTCAAATGAATTCTTAGATATCTGAGAGGAACATCCAATATAAGTATTTACACATTAGGGACTCTACTACTGATTTACAGGGCTATGTTGACTTAGATTTGGAAAAAGATACTATAGGTTATGTCTTTATTTTTGGTGGGGTAGTCATGAGCTGGGTTTCTAGGTTACAAAAGGTATATTCTTTATCCACTATAGAGGCAGAGTATGTTTCTACTATAGAGGCAACTAAGGAAATGATATGGCTTTAGTTCTTCTTGGAAGAATTGGGACACCCTCAGAAGGATAGTTGTTTATTTACAAATAGTTAGAGTGCCATTCATCTTGCAAAGAATTCCACTATGCATTCAAAGACCAAACACATACATTTGTGATATCATTTCATTCAGTCAGTTTTGGATGATGGACACTTAAAGCTAGACAAGATACATATAGATGACAATATTGTAGATATGTTTACAAAGGTAGTAACAAGGGAGAAGTTGAACTCCTCTATAACTTTGGTTGGTCTTCTAAACTAAACATGAATAAAAGAATAGCAGATTCTAGGGTGATTTGATCTAGTGGGAGCCTCATGGAGTAGCAATATAGCTACATGATTAGTCTCCAAGTGGGAGATTTTTGTTTAGTGTGGAGCCTTATTAGTCCCCAAGTGGGAGATTGTTATATTATAGTGACTAATAAAAGAAGTACTATACATAGTCCATAATTCCTTGGCAGGGTTTAGGGATGGGTCAAGCTTTGAGTGGGAGTTTGGGGGCGACAAGTAATTATTAATTATAACCCTAAAGTGGTAAAAATACTTGTATAAAATATCTTAGGTTTAGGGATTGTTTCAGGGGGTGATGTGAAATTTGGTTCTTATGGTGATATTGAGCTGTAAGGGATTACAGATTGTAATTAGGTTGTAATCATTGGATCGTAATAATATTGGACTTTTTGTTTGGTGGGCATAGCCTAGGGATTGGGTGAACCACGTTGATTCTTGGTGTGTTGAGTAATTTATATTCATATAACTATGTGGTGTGTTGAAGAATGGTGTTGTGAAGTTCACGTTGTTGTTTGTAGTTTAGTTTGGGACAAGAGGTCTACATTTCAATATGTGGTTGTTGGTATGTAAGTTAGAATCCTACTAGTGGAGCCTCTTAAACATGGATAATTAATTTTTTGTCACTTTTATTGCCTTTTACCTACATCTAGCTAACTGTTGTTGATGTTTTTTACCTAACATGGGTTGACTACATGTTATTGATGGCTTATATTCAATATATGTCATCCTTATGGATATGGTTATCTGATATGTTTCTTTATTTTGGATATGGCTTATATTCAATATGAGTTATTATTTTATTTAAATAGCATGGTTGATGATATGAAAATCAGCAATGTACCTTCATCTACAAATAGGGTAGTGTGGTCAAGAGAGATGGAACACTAGTTCCTTGACTTGCTTCATGAGCAAGTCCAACTTGGTCGAAAAAGTGAAGGTGGATTCAAAAAAGAAGCTTAGACCACAATTGAGTGATGCTTTAATGAAGATTTGGAGAAAATTTTGAGAAAAGATAATTTAAATATTAAAACAAAAACTTGGAAGGCGGGATTTAGAATCATGAAAGATTAGAGAAACACAAGTATTTTTGCTTGGAATGAAGCCACACAATCTTTGGATGCTAAAGACAACATTTGAAATGAGTCTTTGAAGGTAAAATGTTATTTGGGGTTCATTTGAGTTTGTAAAATTTTATCTTGTAAAGTTATCATTTAAAGTGAAATAACCATTTCATTCATTTTGCCAACATGTAGAGGAAGGAATTTAAAAATGCAAAAGTCTATAAAAGACAATCATTCCAATACTACAACGAGCTAACCTTTATTTTGGGAAATGACATGGAAAAAGGTACTACAATTAGCATAGCTCAAGAAATGAAAGAAGGGCACATGATGGATGAGGCGTTCAATCTAGATAATGTTTTGGATTCTCCTATGTCAGTTGATGATAATTTGGATGATGACTTTGCTAAATCCCACCAATACACTACAACTACCAAACAAAGAATATCACAATTGCCATCAAGGAAGTGGAAGAGGAAGAAGGTAAGCCTTGCTAGCTCCATGGATAGTATTTCTAAAGCCTTCAATAAGATCCATGAGTGCATGTCAAAGCCTTACATTATCAAAGTGGGTTAAGAGGATTATGATTCAACTATAGAGAAAATATATGATGCCCTCACATCCATTCTAGGGCTTACTGAAGATACAATGATAAGGGCATATGATGCATTTTTGGTTGAAATGATAAGATCAAAAGGATTTTTGAGAATGACCATCCCAGAGAGAATCAAATAAATACTACTTAACTATGGAGGTCTCTAGAAACAAGACAATATGCTTTTTGTTAAATCTATTTTGTTAAATACAATTATAAAAAATTTGTAATGGTTGATTATATACATTTACATGCATCTTTCAATATGGTTGTTTGATAGCATTCCTTATGACAATATGGTTTCGTTAAAACTATTTCGATTAAATACATCAATAACCAATTTGTAATGTTTGATTATAAACATTTACATGCATATTTAAATATGGCTACTTGATATAAACTTTTAATCAACTTTAAATATATCTACATGTTGTATCCATTTTTATATGATTTTAATCAACTTTAAATATATCTTCATGGTGTGTCATTTGTCCTGTTAGTCATGGGTTGCATATCCAATCTACTCTTTTAGCCAATATGGTTGATATTGTTTAGCCTATAGTGTTTCATTAACTAACACCTATTGTGTAGCCTACAGGTATCCATGTGTAAATGCTTCAATTAGAATAACATAGTAATGATAATGAACAAATACAAAATCAAATTCTAATCATACAATCTAGCTGATTTTTCTTAATAGAAATCTCATTTTTTTGAGCAAGCTAAATTCCATTTTGAGATGCTATGTTCACTCCTAAAATTGAATCAAGGCTTCCTATTTTTGGTGGCCTTGTGGTAATCACAATTGGGCTTGTTTTTGTATATGACATTTGCAAGAATTGTGATAGCTATTCAACTAGACCATTCCAATGACCATGCAAAAATTGAACATCAATTTTGTAGGATAATAAAAAGAAATCTCCATTTTGATTTAAGTTGTCCTTGAGTACAGTTTTGACTAGACACACTACAAACCTAGCTCAAGAAGCCCATGGATTGATTAACAATTTCTCTAAATCTGTTAGCATTGTACCATCCCAACTTTGTGACATGACAAAGAAATTGAATTAGAGATCTAGTCACATCTAACTAAAATTATGGCCCTCTAGTAGCAAGGTATCCAATAGCATAGAACTGCCTGAGGAGGCTTATGAGAAGTCACATGACTATCACATGGCTATAATTCTACCCCCCTAGTAGCAAGGTATCCAACAACATAGTTGTGAGTATACATTTTTTGGGCTTACACAAAGTCACATGACTATCTCATAATTGTAAGGGAATAAAAGATTATAAATGGGTACCTAATAATGCTTCAGGCCAGGTTCCATTTTTTCTAGATTATGGGGTTTTTTCAAAATAATTAATATAATTAATTTATGGGGGGGATGTGAGAATAAATTAATTATAGACTACATGGGTATGCTTAGCCTTCCAATGCACTCTTTAATGTAACTGTAGTACTCATGTGCTCAATCATCTTATTGCAAAGGATTCCCAACTATTGTAGTTTAAATCTATAGTTTACCAGGTAAGGCCAACCTACCAAGTGTGAAATTTTTGTTATTTATTATGGAAGAAATTTTATTTTTCAATGTTATGTTGGTTGTAAATTTTTCCTCTTATACTCTTTCCCCATGTCTCCAAGTTTAAAAATGAGCCCTATTGCTTCCTATGTTCATGCTTTCTATGTTGAATGATGGAAGCTTGATTATTCATTTCCAAGAAATTCAAAATGAGAGTGTTGTTGTGTTTATAGTGCTAGTAGTAGGGTATAAATTCACTATTTTTTACTTTTCAGACATAGATTTTAGGAACTCTGAAATCATGTGAGTATATTTTCTATACTATCATTTTGAATGTAAAATTTATCAGTAAGTTTTTTTTTTTCCTTCTTAAATTATTTCTAAAATAAGGAGTCTCCAAGAGGGTGTTGGTTCCTAGTAAAATCATACCATTAGAATTAGAATGTAAACATTTAGATTTAGATTTAAAAAACTAATGTTCTAATAAATATTAAGCAATTACAAATCATTATATTGTTCTTTACAAAAGGTTGTTATAAATTTGTTATTTGATATTTAATTTTTACTTTAGGAAAAATATTTATTTATTTTTAATAGAAATCTCATTGATTTGGTTTCGAATTATACAAATTCAAGAGCTAAGATACTTTCAAATATAATATATCAATTTTGTGGATTATTTGAAAAGAAAGCAAAGAAACAATTTTTATTTTATTTTATATCTCAAGACTACTTCACACTTTGCAACAATACCTAATTACTTCCATAGTAAATAACAATAATTACTTTCTAATTTATTGGTTATGTTAAAAGATTTCTTTCTACATTAAAAGATTTCATTCTAGTTGGGGTATCTTTTGCATCTAGGATTGATTTCAATTGGATGCATGTTAGGTGTTTATCTTATCTAAATATAGTTTTGAACTTTAGAAAACATAAAATATTTACATTTTAGAATCTAAGATTATTTAGAAACTAAAGTTAATTTTAAATTTTATTAATTGACATCAAATATGAAGCAATGCTAAATCAACACATAGCTTTAAAGTAGATCACATAATTAAGGTATCAATATTTTTATTAAGATTTCTAGAAGTACAACTTGTCCCATTGTGTTAGCATTGGAGTCCTATGGAATAAAAACTTTAATATTTCCTTGCTTCCAAATAAATTATATTGTGTACTTGTGTCTGAAAATCTATAAGTAAATGCAATCTATCCAATTGTCTCATTATTGTAATCTTAATAAAAGGGGGTAACTTGTAATGTCCCCAATCTTTTAGAACCACAATGGAGTTTTTAGTTTTTCATTCTCTGAAGGCTAAGTGGAGAAATAATGAGAAATAAATGAAATTAAATTCAATAAATAAATAAATCTAAAGGTGACTATATTTAATTAATTTAATTTTCTAGAAGCACAACTAATTATTGTATTGGAAAGGGGGAAGCTTTTAGAGATTGCATTTTCTAGAAGTACAACTAATTATTGCATTAGAAAGGGGAAAACTTGTAGAGAGTGCAATTAAATAATATTTTGTGTTGCAACCATTTGAGGTGGTGAAATATCCACTAAATTTGGCATTTAGGAGAGCTTCATTCTAGAGTTTTATTTGTGCTTAAAGTTAAGGAATAACTAAAGGATTTGAAGAATATTGAAGGACTATCGAGTGTAGACCTAAAGATTCATCTTTGGTAGCCATTAGGAATCAATTTTTTTCCTTGCTACTACACTATGTGTGAACAGTGCCATGCTATAGCATTTATGCTTGATTTTGATTGCAACTTTCATCTCCATTCATGGGCATCACTATTATCAATTTGGGCAAGGGATATTACATTGGTATCAAAGATTTCTTGCAAAGTGTTTAACAAAATGTCAAACAACAAAGCTAGAGAAGAATTTGGTGTTTCCTGAAGTTATAACTAGTTGGGGTTATTATAGTGGTATCAAACTAATTTCTTTCCATCCTATATGGTAGGAAAATATTAATTATTGTTAGATTTTCTATTGCATTTGGAGTGACCAACACTCTAGCATTTTCTAGCCATGGACAAACATAGGAGGACTGATAGTTCTAGAAGTTGTTGGATAATAAGGAAGTCAGTGCAAAGATGAATGCTTTGTAGGAGAGTATGGAGAAACTTAAGCTTCATCAAAAATGATTGAGGGAGTGCTTGTCAGATCCAGAGACAATTGAATGGGTAATGAGATATATGGCTTCCACCTTTAGAAGGTTGACATCAATGTCGCAAGGAAGGAAGCTTGAGTTTTCCTTGATAGATGTCCATGATGTAGATGTACCTATATTTAACATGCCACATGCTAATCCTATTTGCGGTGTTGATGATGGTCTTATTAACAAGGACATGTAGTTTTTTCAATGGTAGAAGAGGATAGCAGCACTGAACTTTAGTAGGTTGAGACTCCAAGAACTATTGCTATAGTTAGTGTAGAAATAGTTGATGTAGTTGTTACCACTGATACTTCTGGCTCTCTCAAGGATAGGATTAATTTTGGAGGTCTATATGTGAGATCTCATGGTGTTTCTACAGTGCAAGAGGTAGTTACTTCCTTAGGTGGGATTGAGGTACATATATAGTCACCCAACTATAATGTTAGTGATGTGGGTGTTTCAGCAGAGTCAATAGATGTGGATTCATTCTCTAGAATTATTTATTCATAGCATGGCATAGAGTCATGTGTGTAGAGTCAAGTGACGGAAGTTGAGGCTCTATCAAGAGATGTCAATGCAGATAGTATGGACGCATATGATGATTCATTTGATGATGTTATGAGATGTACTAGATATGACACCCCTTCTTAGATATTGGGTAGTGACTCTAAGGAGGTTTTGGATGAGTCCTAGGATCGATGCTTATAGGATCTTACTATTGAGGTGGAACCTGAGACATGCAAGGAGATTGATACGATAAGGGCTTACATTCCTTTGGATGAGGTACATGGAAATTGTATGTCAAATGCAGAATTGTGCGAGGAAGATAACACATGTATGAATGATCTTATGGTGAGGCAACATGTGACTTGTTAGATGAAGGTGATTTATAGTAACATTTCTTTAGCTCTCAAGAGCATTATGATGCTATCTATCAAATTTTAGCTACATCTAGTTGGGGTGATCCTATGTTTGATGACCATGGTGATAGTACTCTTTCTCTGGCAAAGGTTCCTGCACTTTGAGAGGATGTTAGGAACTTGAAGCATAGTTAGTATCAATTAGTTGTTGACAAGAATTACCTTTTGGACTGGCGAAGCACTAACTATGAGATGTTGTTAGGGAAAGAGGAGGAGGTGGTTGAGCTAACCTAGGAGCTTGAAGTGACTCTGGACTCTCTTTAGCATACTCATTTGGCTCTTTAGAAGTCATAATAATAGTTGGATAAGGTTACCATAGAGTTAGAATGGGTACAGTTGACCCCAACCCCAAACCCTATTCAGTTACATATTGGGGTTGGTCTTGAGTTTGCTTCTACAATGAGAATGACAGACATGATGATGTAGCAAAGGAATTCATCTAGGATGAGTGTAGTATGTACAAAGGAGGTGAGAGAATCACTAGAGATGGGATCTCACGGTGATTTTCTTCCTTCTACTGGAAGTGAATATATTTCTTCTTTTCATACAATTGCTAGCATTGGACAGTTGGCATTGTCACATTTTTAGAGGGATCAATTGTGGATTTTAGGGAGTAGATTGATGCTTCCACATATAATTTCTATTGTATTGAGTCATTGATGGAGTATTTGGTTGAGAGCTTGAATTTGTGAGAGGTTTCATATAGTATATCTGAGGGTACTCTCCTTCGAGGCTCTTGAGCTATACGATGGTTGGTGAGGAAGATTGTAGAGACCTTGGCTACAATTCTTCCCAATAGGGATTTTGTGGTTGGGTTTACTAAGAGGGTTTCCTAGGATATTGCCTTATCAATAGTTTATAGTCATTAGAGCCATCTTCTAATCCCAGTAAATGAAGATGATTAGCCCTTGATAGAGATTGGGAGTTTTTATCAGCATTACACTGTGAGGAGTTCTCATCACTTTTATTTCAACCCACAAGTAGAGCGCTTGGTTTTTAGCATTATGGATGGTGACAGAAGGCTTGGAATTCATTATACCCATAGAAGGCATACTTCTCTTACAAGGGATGAAGATTCTAAGATACAAGGTATTGTGAAATAGTTGGAGATGCTAGAGAATGAGATGAATCAAAATCACAAATGGATGATCCAACTAATTTTGAATTTGAGATTTGAGTAGAGCATGATATTGCTTTTTTGAAGAGTGAAATATGATGATATAGTTGTGGCTTTAGATTTGTTGAACACTTCTTATGAAACACTGTGTGAGTTGGGCACAATTGAGGTCGAATGTGATGAGAATTCAGGTCAGGTTAAGTCAGATGATTTAGTTGTTAGCATGAGTTCTCCAGGTCATGTATTTTATGGCAATGCAACAATAGTAGAAGTAGGAGCATGTGAGGATACTGTCATATAAGCAGCCAATACTTCTATGTTGGTTGAGCCATCTAACAAGGAGTTTAGTAGTATGCATGCGGTTGTAGATGTCACTTGTTATTGTTGATGAGGTGAGTGATATAGTGATAGATTCGTGTTATACTATCAATCAAAAAAGTGTTGGTGTTCACTTCATGGACAATCCTATGTTCAACATGGATGCAACATTGTCTTATGATAATATGATGTTTGAGTTTGATGTTGATCAGTCACCTGAGTGGAGTTGTGCATAATTTTCATGATCTGTATAGATTTAGTTTTGTGTTGCAAGAGTTGGTAATGTTGCTGTGTCCACAAATTTTGATGTGGCTATACCTATTGTTGATACAGTTGGTATGAGTGCAAATGGTTCTCCTATAGCTATGCCTCTTCAAGGGATTATTGATTAGGATTCCAACCCAGTAAATATTATATAGGTGGGGACTAGGATGAAGATATTTCTTGTGGGGTTTTTTTCTAGTGATATTCTATCTCCTACATCATTAGCACAAGCTTTGAATGCTATACTACAAGTTATGTTCTTGGTCCTGATGATGTTAGTAGCATGCAGTTGGTTCAACATTAATAGGAGTGTCACATACTACTTCATTTGGGATCCAGGTGGAGGTTGGAATCCATTGTGTTGCTAGATTTCTTGAGGACAAGCAATTTCAGGGAGGGCGGACTATAATGTCCCCCATCTTTCAGACCCTCAATGGAGTTCTTAGTTTTTCATTCTCCAAAGGCTAAACAAAGACATAAGGAGATATAAATTAAATTAAAGTCAATAAATAGATAAATATAAAGGTGACTATATTTAATTAATTTAATTTTCTAGAAGCACAACTAATTATTGTATTGGAAAGGGGGAAGCTTCTAGAGAGTGCATTTTCTAGAAGTACAACTAATTATTGCATTGATTAGGGGAAAGCTTCTAGAGAGTGCAATTAAATAATATTTTATTTCCTTCTAGAAGGGTGAGGGAAAAGAATAAATAGAGGTGAAAGCTTCATTGCTAGGCATCTAATTATTTTCAATTACATTTGATATGAACTTGGGAGAAGAAACTAAGGGTTTATAATTTCAGTTAGCCATTGGAGAGTGTCAATTCTTTAGTGTTGCAACCATTTGAGGTGGTGAAATATCCCTTAAATTTGGCATTCAAGAGAGCTTCATTTTGGAGTTCTATTTGTGCTTAAAGTTAAGGAATAACTAAAGGGTTTGAAGAATATTAAAGGACTATCGAGTACAAACCTAAAGATTTATCTTTGGTAGCCATTAGTAATCATTTTTTTTCCTTGCTCCTACAATACACGTGAATAATTTTGCACTACATTATTTATGCTTGATTCTATTTGCAACTATCATCTCCATCCTTGGGCATCACTATTATTAGTTTGGGCAAGGGATATTACATTGGTATTAAAGCTTGCTTTCAAAGTGTTTGAAAAAATGTCAAACAACAGAGTTAGAGAAGAATTTTGTGTTTCATGAAGTTATAACCGATTGGGGTTATATTAAGTGAAAATATTTATGATCATATTTATGGTCCCTTCAATTTTGCTGAAATTTAACTATCAAAGAATGTTTATTTCAAGTATAAGTATTATAAGCATCTCTTCTTTATTAATACATTTTTTTTGTATTTAGAAGTTATTCAATACTATAAAAATTAACATAGATTTATTTTGTCAATTGAAATGTATTGGATTTGTGAGCATACACTTATTTCTATATATTTTATTAAACTTTTTAAAATTGATTTTTTAAATAAGTTAATAAGCATATAACCAATGTTAAATTAATTATATTTTTTTAAACCATTGCCTTCACTAAATAACTACACAGATGACACATTATGATTATATTGTGAATTTTGGAATGTAAACTTTATTAGTATTAAATTGTTTTTATTTAGTTTAATTATTTGAAAAAGATTCATTTTTATAATATAATACTTATCATGTTTATATTGATATACTTCTCATGATTATATGGAACTCTGGTTATTTGTAACTCTTGGTTATTTTGCTGTGTGAGGCTTGTACTCTAAATTTTGGTTGCACTTTGCTACTCGGTGTTTTTTTTGTTGAACTCCTTATATATAATACAAAAATAAATTAAAAATATCTATAAATTTGTTTTAATGCAGTAATCAAGTTTTACTAAATTATTCAATATCACACTATTTTAATTGAGATAAGTTTTTTTTTTTAATTGAAATACTTTTCAATTTATTTTAAAAAGTATTGCTATAGATTGATTTAAATAATAGTTTTAATATTTTACAATCAATAGTTTAAATTATATATTAACAAATGATCACACAAAAAGAGATGATTTTATTTTGTTCTCATTAATATTATATTTTTATGAAATAGAGTTTAAAAATTTATTTTAAAAATCATCCTCTATTTCTAAATAATATTTAAAGTTATGAAATCATTTTTCTATAATTTTAAACTCTAAACTTAATTACTTAATTATCTTCTTAACTTGTCACTTATTAATTAAGATCTTATTTTATTTACATTATTTTTTACATCTCTTATAGTTTGTTCCACATTTATAGTGTCGAGAACAATTTAAATTTAAATGAAATATAGCTTTCAATTTCAAGTACAATAAATTATAGCACTTGTATTTGTTTTAATTTGCAATTTTCTATTATGAAAGTGTTATATACTTGAGAAAAGTATTAAATTAAAAAAAAATTAAGTTTTGTGAAGAATATAATAATTAGTTATTTATTTTAGTAGACTTAAAAATGGTATTAGTTTTCCCTAGTGGAGCCATAACATGTAGATTTTTTAGATTTGTCTCTTTTTTAGTCCACATTGGTTAACATGAGTTTATAAATATTTATCTTGTAATGTTTACACCCTAACCGTCATATCCATAGTCACATAAAAAATGAAAAAATATTTATGTCATACATTACAAAATCACTTATACCATCATAACATCCTCATATATATCATCTTGCAATAACAATGAACAAACATTTCATCCATGGGATATGTCATTCTATATTTTTGTTCATATGATGGTGTCTAAATGATTTGATTATAGAAAAATATTTTTTGAGGATATTAATATATAGACTCAATGGTACCACTATAAAAAGGATCCTACATATTTAAATAATATAAAGGATCACTAACAATATTAATATGTTTAGGATGGGTAGAAAGAATAAGTGAGAATCACTTATCAAGTTAGATGTGCAGGATGTCCAAAGTGAAAGAAGTCATTTCTCAAGTTGTGAACTTGAATGGACACCTATTGGAGATACTAGTACACAAAAATTAGACTAGTGTGCTGCTATACCTCTTGAGAGACTCGCTTTGTCAAAGGAGAAGGTTTAGTAAATAGTACTGAAACAACATTTATACATAAAAAATTTGCCGAGAATAATTTGATAGAACCTACTAACCATGCCACTAAGATGTATTCAAGGTTTGTCTAGATTTAATAAATTGATTAAGTGTGTCACTTATATATATATATATATATATATATATTTTATGTATAAACCCATTTGCTTGTTAGAGTTATGTATGGTAGGTGAGATATTGCAATAATTACATATAATGAGTTTAGCCATCAGGATGTTAATGGTGAATTTTATCATGGAAAGGAGGATCCTTCAGGTGATCCAAGAATAGATTTGCATCAAGGTTGTCAAATGAATGTAAAGCGTAAATTGAATCCTTACTATTGATGGGTGTGGGGACCAACTCAATATGTGAACAACATTACCTAGATTGTAGTCTTACGAAGATGATGAATAAGAGCAATATGTGTTTGTTAAGAAAGGATGTGTTAAATGCATGGAAAAAGAGTGCACTCCCTACATTCACAAAAAAATGATGATGATGCTAAAAGTGTATGTTTGTGGCATGTAGAGGAGAACAATAATTTCTTTTATTATAAACCACCAAAAAATGTGGAAAATATTCCATCTATCATAGGCATCCAAATACCATGGTTGTTAGAGATGATGGTGAAACATTTACATGACTCCATTATTGCAATGAACTCCACATTCTCAACAATAAATACTATATGAGTAGAATAATTCTAATTTTAATTATGGAATTTAATTTAATCATTAGTCTTATTTGTCAAAAATATTAATTTATCATTGATTTGTTCATGTGTAGTATCAACTTTATACCTTGCTTGTATTTGATGAACAAGAAATTGGTGTACCTGTTGCATTGGCCATATCCTCAAAAAATAAATGATGTATCAACTTCTGGGAATCATAACTTTTGACTTGGATATGGGTTTTGGCTAAAATTTTACATGTAGTCACATGAGGAGGAGTTGTTTAGATTTTCAATTGAGCTTAGCTCAATAGGTGGCCATTTCAAAAAAATTCTAGGAGCCTAAAATTTCATCTTGACCTCTGAAATTGAATTTTTGTATATTTTTTCCAATTTTTTAGAAAGTTTTTTTTTGAATAAATCCAAAATCATACTCTTGATTTTGTAGATTAGTTGGAAATTCATCTTGCCTTAGTTGGGGGCTTTTCTTGGGAAAAATTAGGATTCGTAGCATGGATTTTAGAAATTAATAAAAATCTAAAATTCTATTTTTTTGAAAATCTACTAAATATGGTAATTTTCATAATTGTAATAAGTAGGCATTTTCTTTCATTGTAAGGTATAATAGAGTTGGAGAAATTGAATGAAGAATCTAGTGTTTTAAAAATTTGGGTTGTGTTATTATTTTCTAAGTTTTATTTTGAAAGGGGTTTGGGCTACATTAGTATAGTTGAGGATATAAATGAATGGTTAATAGAGATTTACAAAAGAGGGAAACAATATAGACAAGATTGGCATGCCAATGCATTCATGACGGATGATGCTAGTGCTGAGATTGAAGCAATTAGGTATTTTTTAACATTAGTTTATAGATATAAGAGTAGAAATTTTTATTATTTAGTTTATAAATATGTATGTAAATCCCAATTTTTAGAACAAACTAGTTTGAATTTACTAATTATTTTATAAGAATGCTACTTATGAAGTTTGATAATATATTGTCTTGTAGATTATCCTTTAATTGTCAAGTGTTGTTGGGCATTTGGCATGTGCATAGAGAATGGTTGAAGAATGTGTACAAGTAAGTTAAATTTTTATTAAAATATATTAAAA
Organism: Cupressus sempervirens; assembly: GCA_028749045.1. NCBI lineage: Eukaryota > Viridiplantae > Streptophyta > Pinopsida > Cupressales > Cupressaceae > Cupressus > Cupressus sempervirens. The sequence goes on from CM053788.1 coordinate 692,816,705, forward strand.
ATCACATATATAACAATATAACTCTATATTATGCTATATTATTCATATTTGTTAGAAATAAAGATGTTGGAACAAGAATATTTGATAGATTGGGTGAGATAATGTATGCAATGAGTGAAAATGAAGATGCCATTACTCATTTGATAATAATGCTCATGGAGGAATTCAAAGAAGATAAGCAATTCATTAATTACTTTCAGAATTATTGGTGTCATGATGAGAGTTGTATTGGTAAGATTATCAAAATTTCCTTTTTATAGTTTTTATGTATTTATATAACTAAATTTCTTGTTTTGTATGCTAAGATATCAAGTTTTTTTGTATAGCAATGTGGGCAAAAAACTTTTGAAGCTTCCCTCATGCAAATCAAGAGACTAATGCTTCTATAGAGTCATGCCACTCCCACATCAAAATTTAACATCTAAGTGATTGTTCTATGAAATGCACAAAAAGAATGTATTGGCTCATTTGCACACTTCTTCATAGGGTAGAGTCATTCTATAAAAATAAAAGATATTTGCAACTATCTCAATATTTAACCAACTTCAAAAAGGGAAAATATTACATAATTTCTTCAGAGAGATCAAAGACAATACCAGATATAGATTGTTTCTAGATGATCACCTACCAATTACATATAAAGTTATAAGTCAAACTATTCCAACAAAATGGTACTTTGTTAGTAATTTTGGACCAAATTTGCATGTGTATGATTGTGAGTAGGTGAAAAGAGGAAACACATGCAAGCATGTGTTGAAGATCTTATATATTCTAAAGAGGAACAAACATGATCGAGTTGTTGGTAAGTATCTTTTAGGATTTTGGCTTAATTTATTTATGTTTTAATTAAAAAATTCTATGCTACCTATATTAGTCTCATTTTGAATGGTAGAAGTTTCTACTCCATTGGTTGTTGATGATGAGGAAGTCAAAGAGATTTATAGTCATGAAATTAATGTCATTGGTAATGATGATATGATTTATTTGATTAAATATTAAATGATTTTATGATTCTCAACATTAATTACTTCATATTTCAATTTTAGATGGGTTATATACTTTCTGAAAATCAAGATGTGCTTGAGGTTGTTAGCATTGGTGAAGGTGATAAAACTGGTGAATTTCAAAACTATCACTTTTAACGAAATGTCAAATAGTTTCAATATTTTTGACTTTTTCATTATTATTCACATTGCACATGGTTTAAATTCATCTAGTACTATCAGTGATAAGTTTCAAAAATTAGTTAATTATTTGAGTTCATTGCTCCAAAATTTACCAGCTAGTGATTATGACAAAGACATTTTTAGTTAATATGTTGATAGATTTAGAGATATTAATGCATCTATTGCTTCGTCTTCCAAATTTAAACCAATCCTTGGCTCAGATAACATGTCTATGAGAGGAATATCACCATGGTTTAGTCCAAGCAATTTGAAATAAAGTCATTCCATTCGCCAAAAGCGTAAATCCCTATCTAGAAACTTATATAGTAGAGTTGAGGATCATGAAAATTTATAGTTCCCCTTTATAGGATTGAGAAAGAAAAATAAAAAGGTCACAAATCACTTCGGCATAGCTATTCAAGAAGAAAGGGATATTATTAGGCAACAAGGTGAGTGTATTTAAAAAATAATAATAATTAGTAATTTGAATAAAAATAATTCTTATTTTTATTTCATGTATTAAACACATGTCATTGTAGGCTTGAGTGATCAAGAAAGTACTCCACAACATCAATTACCTTTCTCCATTGATCTAAACCTTACAGCCGTAAATGAAGTTCAATTTACAAATGGTAAGCTTTTAACTATTAAATGACTATTACTTTTATTAAAATACGTAGTTTGGATTTTTAACCACTTAAATTGTATGTACTTAAACAAACAAACAAGATACAATTTCTAGAGATCAACCATCAATGCTTAGCATTATCCCTTCCCATACCTTTCAATAAGCTATTGTACGTAGTTAGTAGTTTTAATATTTTTTAGATTAATTACATAAATTAATTTTATACTTGAATATTTTATCTAAGTTAACATGTTGAATATGATTTTTTGTTGTAGTTTTGGATGATCAAAAATGAGCTCTACAACTTATGTTGCCCTTTTCTATTGATCTTTACCAAACATTAATAACAATGGATGTAATACAAACTAGAAATAGTAATGACATTGTATAAATAAATCAATTATTAGTATTTAGTTTGTAAATTTATTTTGTCAAACTTTACATAATAAAGATTCATATTATTGTAGGATTAGATGATCAAAAAAAAATCAAGAGCACATGTCTCCAAATTCCATTGAATCCAATCAGACAATGACAAAAAATGATGCAATGGAAGCTAGATATGGTAATGAAATTATGATATGAACATAATTATGAGTATTTAATTTATAAATGTATTTTCGATTTATTTGTAATATATGTTAAATATTAATGTTCTTGCAAATTTAGATGATAAATAAAACATTCAAAAAATATGTGCAACCTTATTTTATTGATCTTAATAAAAAAATAGAAAAAATGAATTCAATGCAAAGTGGAGATGGTAAGGAAAATATTAAATGAACTTCAATCAGTTGTGTCTTTGATTTGAAAATGAATTTTTATTATTAAGTCAATGTATTTGTAGGTGTTGATGGTATTTATAGGGAGGATAATGAGCAAGATTGAAGTGAAAAATTGGTTCCAATTAGAGAAGAGTTTAATATAAGTCAGAACAAAAAGCTTCACTATGAGGGATTTTTTAGAATTTATTGTATTATTTTATTATCCAAACATTACTTCCTTGGTTTTGTGCTTTTGCAAGGGATTTTATTTTATTTCATGGTGAAATAATTATGCTGCTTTGAGTTATATTTTTTGTACTATAGTTGTTCTTCATCATCAAATTAAGCATTTTTTGTGTAACATATGTGTATGGATTAAGAATCACATGATCAAACCAAACAATTTGTCTTTCTTAGTCATGACTAGTTTTGAACTTTGTGTGCCTTTTTTTGCTTGCAATGATAGAACCTACATACTTCCAAATTTAAACCCATCACACCATTATACACACCATCAAATTTTTAATCCTAACCTTCTATTCACTAAGATGCAACTAAAGGATAATATTCATTCTTAAAATGTAAATTGTATGCAAAGGAGTTGATTAATTAAAATATTTATTATACATTTATCCTATTATTCTATTCTCTTACAAATTGTCTATATATACGATTTTATAAAGACTTAATTAAATCTAAAATCCAAATTTATTCATTATTTCAAAAATAACATTGTTTAATTAACAAAGAAAATTACATCTACATTTAAACATCCTCTTAATCAATTAAAAAATGAAAAAATAGTAAAATATGTAATAACTTGCCAATTATTATTTAGTAGCTAAAAGTTCCTTCTAAAAGAATTATATAATTTTGAATTAATTTTGCACATCTATGTTTATATTTTTTCCCAATGATTATTGATAAAATTTGTATATTTCAAGATAATATTATTTTAATTAATAAGTTTGGTAGGTAATTTTTTAATTAATATTAATAATATAAATATTTTTATTATGGCTAAGAGGGCAAAGTCAAGATTAATTATTATGTGTTGTTATTAATAAATTTATTATTTATCAAGCGAGCCAAATGCCTACTATAATTCAAACTTAATAAATAAATTCTCCATATTTGTTAATAATAATTGAAATGAATTGTTAATATATTAAAATGATATTTTTTAATGATTTCCAATATATTCTTTTAAAATAAATAATATATAAATGATGCCTAATATATAATAGTATTATAAATATTCATAATCCCAGAATGTCACTATTAGTGCACCATGAGTAGTCGTATCTAAAGACCCCTTCCCCTAGAATTGTATTGACCCCTAGTCTACTCATGTCATATCATAATTAAATTGATGCTTTTATTCACGATATCCTTGAGAAGCAGATTTTAAGTTTGTGGAGATACATGAGCCAAAATTTGCACCATTTTGGAAAATCATGAATCCAAGTGTCGAATGGGATGACAATAGTGGACAAAACTTTGCATAATAATCTTCAACTAGTTTTGATTAAATGTTTATATGTTTTCTCCATCTGTACCTTTGTTTGGTAAACTATTTGCTTCAATATTGCCTTCTCTATATATATGAGAAAATCTAACTTCTTCAAATTCTTCCAATAGTTTTAAGGTTACTTCTAGTTTGGTGATTTCCTTTTCCTATGTGTGTTTAGGACAATTTTTGAGTCTCATTCAATTATAATTTTTTTGATTCTTACATTGATACAAATTTTTAGTCCTTCTTCTTCTACTTCTAGTTCTACCATGTTATTAGAGGTTACTCCCAGCGGTTTTGCTCTTTTTGAAATCCAGTTCCCCATTTCTTTCCTAACTATGCATCCTATTCCTACCTTTCCAAGATTGTCTCTAGAGGCCCCATCGAAATTTAGTTTATTCCAGCCTTTCAGTAGTGTTTCCCATTTGCATTCCTTTCTGGATACATTGTTATTCCTCTTATATATGATCCAAAATTCCTTCGCGAATTTACATTGATATAAAAGATGTTCTTCTACTTCAGATTTTTCTTTAGAGAGAGTACATCATGATGGGCCTTCAAATTCCATTTTTCTAACTCTGTTTGCTATTAGGATTATTTTTTTTGGATGGCTTCCCATAAGAAGATTCTTGCTTTTGGAAGCCCTCTTGGATCCCAACAGAGGTCCATGATGATGTTTATTGCTTCCCATCTATATGAATTAGTAATTTGTTAATATCTTTCTTTTTCTTTATACGTTCCATCTTTCGATGTTGCCCACAAAAGTCTATCCTCCCTATTTTTAACTTTGATTGGTCGATCTTTAATTATATTTTCTAGGATTTCTTGATCTGCTTGATTAAGACTACAATTGACTACGGATTTCCATTCCTAGGAGGTTTCTTCATTGGTTTGGATTTCTTGGATATAATATTCAACTTTAGATCCCCAGATTGTCTATAAGTGTATTTTGGCATTATGGATTACATTAGAGTGTTCAATAGGGGGATACCCATTCCAAGAGTCTTCCTAGAATAATGCTTTATCTTCTTTCCTGATATCTCCTATTGTATGTTTGGTCATGAGGGGATGACACTTCATTAAGAAGTTCCATGCTACCAAACCTCTGGGAGGGTTCCTAGTTCTAAATAATGAAGTGTTGTTTGATGCATTAAGATATTTAATATATAGAATTCTAGCCCATTTTTTGTCTCTTTCTTGATACACTCTCCATACTTGTTTTGCTTCTAAGGCTTCTTTCTACCAATCTAAGCTTTTAATTCCCAGTCCTCCTACTTCTTTAGGCCTACATATTTTTCCCATTTGATTAATGTTGCCTTCTTTTTGTCTTCTAGGCCATTCCAAAAGAAATCTCTTAATTTATTTTCAATTTTTTTGATTTATGTTCTTAGTTAGTTGTAAACACAAGAGTTGATAAGTAGGTATAGTCAATAATACAACTTTGATTTTTGTTGCTCTCTCAACCATAGTCAGCTATTTCCCTTTCCAAGCTTCTATTTGGTTCTCTATTTTTTCCAAAGTTTTTAAATCCCAGTTTGTTGCATATATAGTCTTTTTTATTTGCTTTTGTGTTTAAGAAAAAGTTTTTAGATTTTTCTATGCTAATTTTTTGACTAGAGGCCTTCATATATATTTTTAGAATAGATTCAAAGTATTCTCTCTTTCTTAGTACTTGCTCCAGCTAAAATTGTATCAATTAATTTCAATAGATTTCCACAATCCATGATATTCTATTCGAGCTTCTAAGTGAGATTGTGTGAGATTTTTTTAGCATCAACATTTTAGATCATACTCCATGATCCATCATTAGAATGATAGTGAGAGAGCTAAGAATGACCTAAAATTGTATCATTAACAAATTGTTGTTGTGTGTTATTTTCCACATTTTTAGTGACCTTTACTTGTTGGAATATTCAAATAGGAAGAATGCTTTTGAGAAAGGGGAGGGGCGGGGCGGGGCGGGGGGATGAATCAGAAGTACTATATTTTAACCATTAAAACCTTTTAACTGAAAGTAGATTGCATGCATTTGAACATATCAGACAGTTATGAAAAACACATAAGCATCACCACATAACACTTGAGATTTTGGTAACCCAGAAACCCTCCAAAAATAAGAAGGTAAAATTGGGGTGGGGATGATACCTACAAAATCACTACAGTAATAATATTTAACCACTTCTGATGGTCTACCTTGTTAAAGGCTTTACACTGTATCAATAGTGATCTGGTTAAAGGATTTACAAACACTTTATATGAAGTGTCACCTTGTTAAAGGATTTAATCACCTATTTAAAGGGTCTACAAAATAGCTATTAAGCTAACCTATCACCATAGGGTTTTTCATTCTAATAAAATTGCTAGAGAGTATTAGGTACAATAAACCTAATAGATTGCAATCCTTCATTTTCTGAATACAAGCACTTGATCTCCTTTCTCTAATCTTGATCCTCTAAGATCTGATACTCTTTACTCTGAAATAGTGTTCCTTCCACACCCTTGTACATCCACTTCTCTTTGTAATGAGACTTTATCTTCCTTATAAAGACATTCGAAGACTTAGGGTTAGGTATGGATCTATGATCCATATTGAATCTTTGCTTCCCACTCATTCCTTGCACTTTTTTTATTGGTTGCATGCCTTCTCTCCATTTTTCTTATTGGCTGCATGTAGATTGCATAGGCAATACAAAATATTCTATCTTATCATTTAATCCTTCAAGATTCATCATATGTTGGCCATGAAAATGGTTTACATATGAATCAATGAAGTTACAAACACATATGTACATTCTATGTTACTTGGCACTCACTGATTTTAGATGCTCAGCACTAATGACAAACTGGCTTACTCAGCTCCTGTTGCATTTTTGTATTGCTCAACGTCATTTGTGACTCGAAACTTAAATATCACTTGGTACTTGTATCATGCTCGGTACCTAGAGTCATTCGGCACTTGAACTTTTCTCGACACCTGATCTTCACTCAACACCTAGAGGCTACTTGGCACCTAAAGATCACTCAACACCTAAAGTCTTTCCTGACTCGGAACCTATTGTGGCTCGGCATACATGGTGTACTCGGCTTCAGTATAGAAAGTGGTTAAGTGTATTGGCACTCAACTGTCAAAAACCATTATGAGGTTAACAATCTCCCCCTTTAACATGAGTGACAAAAACACTTAACTGATCTTATGAGTACATTAACTAATCTTCTTGGTATATATAGAGGTGTTAAAAACCTTTAATCAAAATTTGTGTAACTTACAATACATATAACTCAAAGTTATTGTAACTCCCCCTGAGTTGGTTGTTTGTGCCATTATCTGTATATCATGCTCCCCTTGGTTTTATTGGTTTTATTTCCCCCATTCTCTCATTCATCTTATAATATCTCCCCCTTTGTAGTATCTCCCCCTTATAATATCTCTCCCTTTGTAGTATCTCCCCCTTTTTGACATTTATGTCAAAGGATTTTAAGGGTTAAGACCATATTTCGCCAAAAATGTGTTGTTTACCTCCATAATCATCCTAAGAGTTGCATCCCAATTGTTCAAAACAATTTCCAATGACTTGTGCTGGATGGCAGTCTCTGCAACAAGATGAATAAGTCCATCTAAAGTAGAAAGATTGGGATCTTTTTTGAGAACAGTTTCTGCATAGACTTGTTCCTTATGGAGTATTTCCAAATGTGGGGTAATGGAGGACTAGAGCTATATCAGTTTTGCCTTGATATTGGCCTCATCTGCTGATAATACAGCTATTTCTTTCTGAGTGTGAAGTGTTTGAGCAAAATGCTTCTCACTTTGAGCTGGATCATTTGGTAGCTGCATGCTTGAAATATTTAAATTTCTTTCCAAGCTCAGTATCTTTTAGCTTGTCTCTTGTGTGAAGTATGAAAAGTCACACAACTTTTTGTACAATGAGAATATATTCTCAAGCGCCTTTTTCACTTTGTCTATAAGCTTTTCCAGTTCAACCTGGGAGAGTGCAATTTGACTTGATACCTGCTCATTTACTTTTCCCTGGAATTTTCTTTCAGACCATTCTATAAGTTTTGCATTTGTCTCTTGGTCTTCATTTGTCACTTGGTCAACAATATTTGATAATTTCTCTATGATATGCTTTGACTCATCTGGTGACTACAAAATGAAGGCATCCATAAAGATGTCCTTAATCTCATGTAGTGTTTGCTTTTGTTTATACTCCCTCCTAAGTATCTCTTGTCTTTTTCTCCCATTCAGTGCTTCTTGCACCTCATTGATTTGATCAATGGTTATTGTTTTTGAGTCATATCCTAGTATGACTATCTCCTCATCTAATTCAGGATCTCCATAGTGAAGTACCCTTGCAACTCTTGTAGTATTGGATCCTAGTGCAGATATTTGCAATGGTTGTTGTGAAGGAGTTCACGAGGTAGGAAAATTTATCAATGTTTGTATTGCCTCTTGCTCTTTAGGAGTTTCCTCTATTTTCTCCTCCTGCTATCTACTTCCTTGATCAATTATGGTAATCTTAGGAAGTGCACCTTGTGTTTGTGCTGTAGGATCATATGTAATAGTCCGTCCTATTTTTTTTGTTTCTTTTTCTATAGCTGCACTTGACTTCTATATTGAGGTGTCAACTATGCTTAATGAAATAACTATGGGCATTTGAAGTTGACCACTAGTAGCTGTAGAGATGATGGAAGGTGGTTCTTGTGGATTCACTTTTTCTCTAACTGTGTTTTCTACTAGTTTTTGTAATTCATCCATACTGACCAATACTAGATCTGTACATAATCTTGCTTGCTGCGTAGATTGGTCAAGGATTCTTTTGAGGTATTTTGCAGTTAATGGGTTGATGTTCTGACTAGAAGTGTCAGGAACGTCTTTTATAATTATAGTTTCTGTAGGTGTGATGGGTACTTGAGGAGGGCTAGAGGGTGGCAATTGTGTGTCTTGCAAACTCTGGTCTGGTTGCTACTCTTGCTCAGTTGTTGCCGTTACATCTTTTTCTTGTGTCTCTTCCTTCTCTCCATCTTTCTTTTCTTCTTCCTTCTTCTCTTCTTCTTCTTTCTTTTCTTCTTCATCTTTCTTTTCTTCTTCTCCCTTCTATACTACTGTCTTCTCTTCTCTCCTTTTTCTTCTCTCTTCTTTTGGAGTAGCTGCTTCTTCCTTGAATTTCTCTTCAAGAAAATCTTCAATCATTTTGTACAAGTTTTTCCATGATTTCATTGTTCTTTGAACAATTTCTTCCATATTGTTTTGGAGAATAAAGAATGCCCTGTACTTAGGTGTAAACCTAGTATTATGCCTTTTGACTACTTTCTTTATTTTTTCCTTAGTCAAATCGAGAAATACGCTTGCTAGGGTTGATTCCCTCATCTCCTTCTCCATTTTCAAACAAAAATGCCATCTATCTTCTACAATTTTAGACATTTCTTTTGGCAATTGTCCATCTAGTTCAAGAGGAGTGTAATTGAACTATGCCATCATTCCATAAACTATTTCCTCTATCCTATTATGTTCTTCTTTAGTAAACTTATTGAAATCAACTTTATTTAAGTTTCTTAAATCACCATTTCCAATATTTTTACATAAAGTATCAATTGAAAAATGGCTTACCTTTTTAGATTGATCTTCTTCATCAATATCAGGTTGAGCCACATATCTTCTTCTTTTCCTCGGCTCTTCCTAAGTTTCCTTGATTGGTTTCTTCTTTGTAGCTTCCTCTATAGCCCTTTTTGTGGAGGCCCTTGTTGCAGCTCGAGTTGTTGGCTTTTGAGGTGATGGCATAGTAGATTTCTTTGGTTTTTTCTAAGCTAGAGGCTATTATTTTTCCTTCCTTTTCTTTGACTTAGCATCAGTTGGTGCTTCCTTGGCTTCTTCTTCCTCTGCACCTTCCTCCTTGTCTTCACCTAGGCCTTGGGTCAATTCCATTGGGCCTTGTTCTTGTTCATCTTCATCATCATCATTTTCATCTTCATCTTCTTCTACTTTAGCCTCAATTCCTTCACCAAATTTCTTCTTAATCTTCTTTAACAATTTGTCTTTCTTCTTTAATGTGGAGGCAGTCGTTAGCTCCATGTTTATCTTTGATCTTACTACATCATAAGTGCCAAAGTGTGGAGCACTTTTATCTATTTCTTCTACCAATAATGCAGTTATTGTTGCAAAAGCTTCATCTATATTGATTTCATATCCAAATGGCCTTAGCCATCTCACTCTTGGAATTACTTCTTGAATATAGGTAAAATCAATGTCAACTAAAATCATTAGTATGTTATTCCACTAAGGAAACTAGTATTCTTGATCTTTGCTTCATGGATTTCTTGAAATCCTCAAAATAACTTGTCATAAGTGTATCAAAATTTTCTCCCATCTATTCTATATATTCATTGATTTGGGCAATGATAGTCTTATCATTCCTCCATGTAACTTTGCTGAAAGAGGGAAACTCATTTTGAATATAAAAGAATATACAAACTAGAATTGCTCCAAATTTGCATTGAGCACCCTTTGTCCTTCTTATGGTAGCTAGGTTTTTAGTAATCTGTTGTAGTTGCAGTTCTACAAGATCATAAGTATGATCCTTTTTCACCAATTTGTAACCTACATCTACTACAATACATGGCACACTGTTGAGTCTACTGGATTGATAGAACTTATGGGCTATGACTCTAACAAAAAACTCAACTAGAGGATCCTGGATGGTGTGAATTGTCATTCCTCTTTTAGTCCACTGAGCACCAGTATTCTTTTCAATAACCTCCTTCGATTCACTTCTCAAGGTTTTGAACTGATCTAGGGTAGGATGCCCAGTTACCCTATGTATGATTCCTTTGGTTAATTTGACGAAAATATCTTCCAACCAAAGACTTCCACCATGAATTTTTCTTAACACAAGTTTAACCCATTCTGTCTTGAATACGGTGGGAAAGCTCAAAACTCGGGTCAAACCCTTCCTTTCAACAATTTTGAATTCATCTTTTAAGACTCCATCTATGCACAATTTTTCATAGGCTTTCCTTATCTCCATATCTCCTAGGGCTCCTATCTTACAATTGTAGCATCTTCTTACGTCTTGAACCATTACAACTTTTGGGGGTATTTGGGAGAGAGCTCCGACTGGGTCATTTTTGTATGTAACTTCAGGGATGGGATGAAACTCAGGTTGCTTGACCTCATTTGACACTAACTGAACTTCAAACAACTCTTTCTCCTCGATTTTCTTGGAACTTGATGCCATTTATGCAAACTAGGGTTTCCTCTTTTTATGAAATATGAAACTGCGTAGCTCGGCACAAATGAAAATACCTCAAGATCGATGAAAACACATTGAGAGATGTTACAATCTATTTGAAATGCTGAATCTTCTTCTATGAAGTCTCTTTGCTCTCTTTCTCTTCTTTGCTTCTTGATCGCGATGAGGAAAACTGATTGGAATCGCGATAATATACCCTATTTTTTATCGCATTAAATCCTCAACTGGCAACTCAGCTTCTAATGGATTTTAACATTACTCAACTTGTACTACACTTCCACTTTACTCAACTTGTATTGGAGTTAACCAAGTTGGCATCAGTTATCAACTCAATCACTATTAGGAACTCGACATGTGTTGGAGTTTAGCTCGGCATCCAAAGACAGCTCGACAACATCATTTAGATTTTGTCTTGACATCTTATCTCATGCAAATTTATACTTTGCATTGCTTCTTTGTCTTTGGATTGATGTGTGATATAACTTTTTTATATCAGTCCCATTTACTTCTCATGCTTAGTTTGATGAAGTGTGATCACTAAACCCATTAGGTGAAGTGATCCCTCCACTTGATGTGTTGCACTCATCTTTCTTTTTCCAAGTCTTATTCATTTTCCCCCTTATCTTTTCTACATCAATCTTTTCTTTGCCCTTATTTTCTTCAGACTTGGGTGCCTTTGACCTTGTAGGACAATTTCTACTGGTATGCCCAGTTTTCAGACAACTGAAACATGTAGTTTGGCTCAACCATCTTTTATAGTTTCCCTTGAAATGTGTTCTTATGAAATTCTGGGGTGTATGTCCATATTCCTTACAATAATGATAGCTATACCTGGTGTTGTAGTCCCAATGATAGTGACTTTCATTTCCTTTTGATTTTGCTGGTTGATTTGATGTCCACATAGGCTTTGATCTGCATTCAAATGTGCTATGTCCATACTTCTTGCAATTATGATAATGTCCTTCAAATATTTGAGTCCTTGTGGCATTGGATCTACAATCTTGTGTTATATGTCCTTGCATGTTGCACTTGTGACAGTAACTCTTGCTTTTGGGTGTATTTGTCTAATTGAATCTCCTACTCCTGCAAATATTAGCAGTATGTATCTTTTTATTACAATAATGACAAGTGGGTTTAGAATCCTTACCTTTGTCACTTATTTGTTCAACACTCTTTGATGATTCTCCAACTTTAGTGCTGTTGTATCCAAGTCTTGATGTATCATGGGCATATTTTGGGGATTTTAGCAACTGTTCAAAATACTTGATGGCTTCACTTGACTTGTTGAGATTCTCTGCTACCTATTTTTCTCTTTTTAATTCATTCTTCAATTGTTCATTTTGCATCTTCAAAGTAGAAATCTCAATATCTTTCATATTGAGTTCATGATGAAGGTTCATCATTTGGGCAAGTGTATCCATCTGCATGTTTGAGATCCTTGATAATTCAGTACATTTTTCTTCAAGTCTGTTTGCAAGATTTCTTTTGTCATTTTTCATCATGAATTTTTCCTCAACTGCTCTTTTTTTTTGTTCAGTGATTTCACATAACATTATAGCCTGTGATTCATGTTCCATCTTGAGAGATCTTATCTCTTCTGGTTGAACTTTGTTTTTCTCCATCAGTTCTACTATTGCTGCATCAAATTCTTTGGTGTCTCCATTGGCACACAGTTTTTTGGTATCAATCTCCTTGTAGTTTACATCATTTTCAGCTATGGCTATATCCTTTCTTTTCTTCAAGGATTTTCTCAATTCCTCCCTTGCTTCCTCTACTTTGTGTAGAGCCAATTGCACATCAATCACTTGATTGTCAATAATCTTCTCGAATTTGAAGACTTCCATCTTTTAGATCTTTTTCTCCAAGTTGTTAGACTTCTTCTTGTGAGAACCTTGCTCTGATACCAATTGTTGGAATATTCAAATAGGAAGAATGCTTCTAAGAGGGGGGTGGGAGGTGAATCAGAAGTACTGTATTTTAACCATTAAAACCTTTTAACTAAAAGTAGATTGCATGCATATGAACATATCAGACAGTTACGAAAAATACATAAGCATCACCACATAATACTTGAGATTTTGGTAACCCAGAAACCCCCCAGAAATAAGAAGGTAAAACTAGGGTGGGAATGATACCCACAAAATCACTACAGTAATAATATTTAACCACTTCTAATGGTCTGCCCTATTAAAGGCTTTACATTGTATCAATAGTGACCTGGTTAAAGGATTTACAAACACTTTACATGAAGTGTCACCCTGTTAAAGGATTTAATCACCTATTTAAAGGATCTACAAAATAGTTGTTAAGTTAACCTATCACCATAGGGTTTTTCATTCTAATACAATTTCTAGAGAGTATTAGGTACAATAAACTTGATATCTTGCAATCCTTCATTTGCTGAATACAGGCACTTGATATGCTTTCTCTAATCTTGATCCTCTGAGATCTAATACTCTTTACTCTGAAATAGTGTTCCTTCCACACCCTTGTACATCCACTTCGCTTTCTAATGAGACTTCATCTTCATTATAAAGACATTCAAAGACTTAGGGTTAGGTATGGATCTATGATCCATATTGAATCTTTGCTTCCTGATCATTCCTTGCACTTTTCTTATTAGTTGCATGCCTTCTCCATTTTTCTTATTGGCTGCATGTAGATTGCATAGGAAATACAAAATATTCAATCTTATCATTTAATCCTTCAAGATTCATCATATGTCGGTAGGGAAAATGGTTTACATATGAATCAATGAAGTTACAAACTCATATGTACATTCTGTGTTACTTGGCACGTGCTGATTTCAGATGCTCGGCACTAATGACAAACTGGCTTACTCGACTTCTATTGCATTTTTGTATTGCTCGGCATCATCTATGACTCGACACTTAAATATCACTCAGTACTTGTATCATGCTCGACAGCTAAAGTCATTCAGCACTTGAACTTTTCTCGGTACTTGATCTTTAGTCGGCACTTGGAGGCTACCCGGCACCTAAAGATCACTCGACCCCTGAAGTCTTTACTAACTCAGCACCTGTTGTGGCTTGGCATATATGGTGTACTCGACTTGACTATAGAAAGTGGTTAAGTGTATTGGCACTCAATTGTCAAAAACCATTATGAGGTTAACATTACTCCCTTGATTTTATTTTGGAGCTGTTCTATTTTAATTGCTCTTCTAAAGGATTCTACCATAATAATGAAAAGAAAAGGGGAAATCAGGTCTCTTTGTTGGAGCCCCCTAGATATACTAAAGAATCCTTCTGGGGTTCCATTAATGAGGAGTGAGATTTTTGGGGGTGCAAATGTATTGAAAAATGACATTTTTCCATTGATTCAAAAATTCAAAAGCTTCGAGTGTTTTACATTTTTGTTTATCTAATTTTAATAACATTCATGCTTCATTATTTTTGTCTGCTAAATGAATCATTTCTTGAATGATAGAGATGCCATCTAGAATAGATCTCCCAGGTACAAATCCTGTTTGTTTTTCTAATATTAATTTAGGGAGGAGATTTTTGAGACGATTAGGTAAGGCTTTTGAAAAAACTTTATAGCTAGTGTTGCATAGTACAATAGGCCTGAAGTCTCTTGGTTCTTCAGTCCTTTTTTTCTTGGGTATGAGTGATGGGAAGGTGTGATTGATTTCTCCTAAAAGGGTTCCTCCATTCCTAGATGTTTCTAATACTTTCCATAAGTCTACACTATTATTTCCCAACATTTTTGGAAGAAAAATACTTGAAATCCATTAGGTCCTGGTGATTAGTCTAGGTTAATATTAAAGAGAGCCTTTTTTATTTCTTGCAATGTGAATGGTTTATTGAGGAATTTGTTATCATTATATGAAATCACCTTAGGTATTGTTTTTAGCATTTCTTCTTGTTTTATTCTATTAGAAGTATCATAATTATGAAGGATACCTTTAAAAAAGTCAACAAAAATATTTGCTATTTTATCTGGATTATCTGTTGACTCACCTTGCATTTTTATTTTTATTTTTAAATTATTACAAGCTTTATGATGTAGGGTGTTGTTGTGAAAGAATTTCATGCTGCAATCTCCTTCTGCTAGCCATTTTTCTCTAGATTTTTGCTTCTAGTACACCTCTTTTATAGCTAAAATTTCTTCTTCCTTTAGTAGGTATTCATTTTCTAGTTAGTAGGTTTCATTATTCATTCATTTTTTGATAACTTCTTTGTTTAATTTTTCTAGTTTCTCTTCTATGTCTAACTTTTCTTTAAATATGTTTTTGAATTATGCTTTATTCCATTTAGTATCTTTTCTTTCATACTTTTAAGCTTGGACACAAAGTAGAACATTTTAGAGCCCTGAAATTGTTCTTCTTGCCACTAGTTTTCTATATTATTCATTAAGTTTTTGTCCATGACCCACATCTTTTTACTTTTGAATGGCTTCCTACTAGGCTTAGCCTGCTCCTTGATTTCAATTTTAACTAGAAAGTGATTTGATCTTGCCATTGGTAGAATTTCTACACTGATTTCTTTGTCCAACTTTCTTAATTCTCCTTTAAAGAAAAATCTATCCAATCTTTCTACTATATAACTAAAATCTTTACTTCTATTATTCCATGTGTACACTCCATTTTTTGTAGCAATGTCTATGAGAGCGTTCCTTTCTATCCATTCTCTAAAATCTTTTGTAACAATATACATTGTCTTTATCTTGCCATTTTTTTGTCTCTATTTAATATTGCATTAAAGTCTCCCCCAATAATAATGTTCTCATTTTGTAGTGTGTTGAGAAAGATGTTAATCTGTATCCAAACTGCTAGTTTATCTATTGTTTGTGTGGGCCCATAGACATTTATTACTATCATAAGAGGTTATGCCTTCTATATTGACTTTCTAGTTATTCTAGATTATACCCTATCCTCCTGAGGCTCCCTATGATGGTGTAAACTCTAATTTCCAAGCTCCTAGTTTCTATCATAACTTTAAACCTTCTTCTTCATTTAATTATATTTCTTCAATTAATAGAATCTTTGTGTGAAATAATTTTAGATTAGGCTTCAGTAAACATTTCTTGCTAGGAGCATTTGGGCCCAAGTAGCATTCCATGTAGTGATTTTCATTGATCCTTGGGAAGGTTCTTCCCCTTCCCACCTTGTAGAATTTCTATGATCTTAGTTTGTTCCTTTTCTTATCTTGCTACCTCCCTTAATTTTTTTAATGATTTTCATGCTCGTTCCTATTTTAGTTTTCCATAGTTGGATGTCTTTAACCCTTCTTGATTCATTGATATACCCAACATTTCAAAATTTAGTTGATTGTTTACTCTAATTGCAATTTTTGATTCTTCTATTGCTTGGTTATCCTCTGCTAAAATTTATTTAATTAGTTGGTTATTTATTTGATAATCTTCTACTTCTAATTTTTTCCCTTCTTCCTCTATTCTTTCATTCTCTATTCCATCCTCCCAGTTAGAGCTTTCCACCATAGTTCCACATTCTTTCCATATTGGATGTCCTTTTCTCTAATTTTCCTGTCCTTTTCTCTAAGGATGTTTTTCCTATATCTGTCTCTCTTCTGTTTTCTTCAATATCCTAGTCAAACATGTCCTTTCCATTGCTTGGTGTTTGCTAGAATTTATAACTCTTCTTTTTGGCCTTTTTCCTAAAAGTTACATTACTCCATTGGGCTGATTCTGCTAGCGGATATTTAGACTCGGTTCATTCTTTTCACTATTTGATCTCATTCTTGTTGCATTTCTTACTTTGATTCTATTTCTCTATAAATATCTATTTCTATCTAATTGTTGTAATTCTTCCCTTCCTATTATGTTTTTATCTCTTCTTCTAATGATTTTAATTCTATATTACCTCTATTTTCTAGTTCCTTCTTTTTTTCTGGCTTCAAGATCTTCTTGCCTTTGTATTATGTGTGATGAGCTTCTACTATGATACATTGGTCTTCTAGATCATTTTGTAGTAACAATATCTCATGGGAAAGCATCTTTAATTTTTTAACATTAGTCTCCATCTCTTCTATTGTGTCCTATATTCTGCAACTATAGTTTCTATATTTTTCTATATGATGTTGATAATTTGTGTTTTCTGTCCATTCATATTCAACCTCTTCTTTTCTTTTTGGATTGTTCTTTTGAGTCTCTTGGACTATCTCTGTTTTTCCAATGGCTTGATTTATTTTCTTTTATGATGTTCTTCTTACCCTATTTTCCTCTTCTTTTTAATCCTTTTTCCTACTTGTCCTTTGTCTTTTCTTTAGGTTGTTCTTGATGTTTATGTTGTTAAAGTTTGTTCCTATAATTTTACTTATTTCTCTTGTGTATTCAATAAAAATTAATTTTTATATTGATTTGTCTGTTATAATTTTCCTGTTTATGGATTTTCTTTGTTCTATTTTTACTAAGAATCTTATCTTACTGGTTTTAGACCTACTAACTTCAAATCCTATTACAGTTCCTAGAAATTGTCCTATTCTTTTAATAATATGGATATCATTTAATTCAGATGGTATGTTTGTACATTCCATCCATTTAACTACTTGTTTTTTTTTATTATAGTTTTCATTGAAGTTGGGTTGCCATGCTATAATATTTATATGATGCCCTTTATAAAAACAATTTGATAATTCTAATAGTTCATTTCTAAATTCTATATCTTGACATGATAGAAACTAGTATTGATTTGCATAAGGAATTATGTTACTTACCTTTGCTCCCCATATTTTAGCTAGCTTTTGTTCTAGATTGTTTCTAAATTTTGTTGGACCATTCCAATATACATGAATGCCTTTCTCAGTGTATTCCTTCCATTTTGCTTCACTATATATGTTGGTAAGGATTATAGTATCGGTATTGTCTATTTTGGCTAAATTGCTTAGAATAGGGTTTGTTCCTTCACTTAGTTTGTTTGGAAAATATTTCTTCTTCCAATGTGAGGGAATGTATATTGATGATGAGGATGTCTTAGATCCCTTTTGAGTGAGTTTTTCTAGATAGTCTTTCACTATAGAAACATATGTTTCATGGCTTTATGTTGGAGCCTGTGTTCGTGATAGGGAAGGGCCTAGGGGTATGTTGTTGGGCTCAAAAATCAAGATGTGTTGATATTTTTTCTTTTAGTGTTTGTTTTGCCTTGACACAAACTTTTGATCTTCCCCTCTAGTGTATTTGTTTTTTTTGAAGAAGATCTCTTGATTCTTCAGTCGCTGGTCCATACCTTTGTTCCTAATATCTGGATTTGTGATCTGAATTTTTCCTTCTTGTCTATCCTTCATTTTGTCTTGAACAATCTTCCATCCATTTTCATTTTTGTTGTTTTGATTTTTATGAATGACTGTGTTTCATTCTTTGTGAAGCTGAATTAGGGTTTCAAAGCCTTTTGACTTTTCTGATGGTTTGCAAAATTATTGTTCATCTTGAATCATGGAGAGGACTGTGAATCGATTTTTAATCTAGAGAGAGTTGCCCCCTATTGTTTCATGTTTATTTGCAAAGTAGTTTTGGGGAAGCCTATGTCTAGGCATGATCATTTTTCTTGTTTTCTTTGGGTATTTCATCTTTTTTGTAGTTTTTGTAGAGCAAAGCATTTTCTTAGATAAAGATAATATTTATTTTTAATAATAATATATTTTTAAAGTCATTTATTATTATTTTAAAAAATTACATTATTTTAAATAAAGTTATAATTCTTATTAATATTCAAATAGATATATACCACTTTTACTAAATATTGTATTAATATAGTTGAAAAATTGTTTGAAAACTATATTTTTTTTCTATAATGTGTAATTTATTGATGTTAAAAATACTACCTAAATAGATATAATAACAAAGTTAAGTGATGATAAATAAATATAAGTTGAAACAATATAGATTAATAATTTTTTATTATTTTTTAATGAAAGAAACTATTTGATAATGTGAAATTTTTAGATAATCTAAAAAATAATTACAAAGAAAATGATACATCATCCCTTTATATTAATACCAATACAAAAATATAGATGGCGGTGGGCATAGTAAATTATGAAGTTGATTGCTAACAAATGGATACTGAGCAGATCATTTGATGAATCCGATAGCACAAATGGCCATGGCATAGCATGGAGAGGCAAGGCATGGGCAGTGCAAATATGTTGCACCATCGCTGGTGCTAACAAGTCTCTAGAGGATATAGGTCATTTCAAAGAGGGTCAAAGAGTTTAAAGAGAACTACTGTACAAAACATTGAAGTTATGGTCAGAATTACTTTTCCAAGTGTGTGGAAGTTTTGTTCTTATGTTGCATGTGCCACACACGAAAGGGTTTAGAGTTATATTGCATGGTTAACAAGTCAAGTCAATTTTTGAATGTATGTCCTAATTTTGTGGTCGTAGTAAAGACACTAGAGGAGCATGGTAAAGATATAGATAAAGGCAACTAGCTATTAAAATGAAAACTCTTACCACAAACTTATTAGTTCGTGCTGGTAGGTAGGATACTATTGCATCTCTTCAATGCAATAGAACCAATTAATTTGGCAATAATAGCCAATCATATTCAATTATTTTTCCAACATTGAAGTTTGATCTAAAGTTTATAAATTTATAGGTATTTTAAAAATCTTAAAAATCTATTTATCTCTTAAGCTATTGGCTCTTTGAGAAAATTGCAAGGAGAAAATTTAAATTTCTAAGCCAAAAAAAGGCCAAAAATTACAATACCTTCGATAAAGCTCTCAACCAAAACTTTCTAGAAAGCTCTCCCCTCAAAACGTTGCAATTGTACAAATGTGCAGAATGTCTTATTTTCACATGTCCAAAGTCAACCAATATTTTCAAGATACTCCAAAATGAAAAAATCCATACACGATAAAAATTAAAATTAAAAAAAAATAGAATCAATAATAATGATATATATAACTAATTACTGGACTAACCATTGCACCTTATTGGTGTGTTGATAAATAGATTGTCCTTCCTCTTTTCCTCTTTTTATGTGCCCAAACTTATAACGAAGAAAAACTTTACACAACAGTTGGAAAACTGTTTCTAAGAATATCTAGTTTCCCTCTAAATTGAGGTACAACTCCCTATGTAAATGATATTCAATGATTTATGCTTTATCTCTAATTCCTACTACGGGGTATGTTCTTAACCAGAGAATAGCAGAGGCAAAACCAAGCTAATCCTATCTAGGACTAACTTAGGCAGATTTAGATTCTAATCCTATCCAATTTCAAGGACTCACACATCCTATGACTTTCCAACATTGGTGATGCAAGAATGCTATTTGTTACGCAAATGCAATGACATGCGATGAAAAATGAAGATTGAACATTGAAACCTTTGCAATAGGATTAGTTGATAGTACTCTAATCTATCTCGCAATCACCATTTGACCAAGAATACAAGAAAGTGCTCAAAATTGATCATAACAATACTCTGATTGAAAGTAATCTGAAAAGTGTTGCCCAAATGCTCTAATTCATAACAAAACCTTTCCTTGTTTTAAACACACAGATACAATACTCTGATCATATTTTCTTGTAGACTATAGCCAAACCTATTACAAAAACTGAACATTAATCTCAATACATGAATGAAATTACAGGAATTAAATGTGCTCTCTCCTCCACTCTAGCTCTCTGACTGTATGTAGAAAAGGGAAGCACCTAGACAGTCAAGAATTGACACCAAGCATGATTTTCTCTGTGATCTCCCTTCATACCAACAATTTTTTGACCCCCATATGCAATCAAAAAATTTAAAAAACCTAAACTCACCCCTTGTTCTTATCATTGAATTCCACATTTAACCTCTTCTCTCCTTGCAGTGAATTTTTAGTTACCAACATAAGTGATCTTTTTTTTAAACATGAAGGAGAGCTGAAAGGTTTATCTTCATGTGATAATAATATCCTTCCCATGGTAAGTCTTCCTCTTCAGTTATTAAAATTGACTCTTCATTTCCTTTTCTTTATTATGATTATATTCTTGACGAGTTTAAATACCACTTCCACATTAAAAATCGAAATCCATTAACAAAATGTTTCCTAGCTCTTTGACTTTGATGCATCAACATTGCCCGCAACAATAAGAAGATTGACTAGCTCTCTCAAGTGCTTGTTCTTGGCAAACCATTCAACTAGTCCCGTCATGTTTTTCACCCGATCAAGTCTTTGCCATAGGGAATATGATAGGTTTCCTCTTGTCACTCAATACACCTCTGAATATAGCAAAGGCAACAATCTACATGCTCAATTGTCTGTTTAGGACTGAATATGAGTTCTTCAATGGATCCATGCAAAGCAGTAAGTCGTTTCTACTTGTCTGTGTATTGGAAATAAATGTTCAGGTTTGATCCAAGAGAAACAATGTTGAATTTAAGATTGAAAACATTAATTCCATGAACCACACGGTAAAGACTAGGAATAGTGAAAGTGGCATGACTTTCATATTGTCCAACAATATCCTTGCTTCCTGCAATCTTGTGGTATGTGCTTGTGATAATGAAATCTGCATGGTTCATTGCAATGAGATTAGTAGTGAACTGACAAGAGAAATTATACTTCTCTTCAAAGTTTTTCCAATATAAGTCAGAATCTGGGTATCGGATGCGCCCTCACAATTGACTATTGCCCCTTCATCGGATACTAAATTTGATACTGTCGATCTTAGTTTGATGGGAGTGTAGACCTACTAAACATCCTTCCATGACTTTCACACTTCTCTCATGGTGGGTCGTGCCTCTGGTGAATCTCCTGGACACAACAAACCAACTTGCATCAGTGAAATCAAACACTCTTCCACTTGGAAACCTTCACCAATTACCTCAGCAGCCCTCGCTAGAAATGCCATCTTCACCCACTTGTGCAAATTCACATCCCCTTCAAACGTACTATCAATTGGATGCCTCCTTGTTAGCATTTCCAATAACAATATGCCATGGCTATAAACATCTCCACGAGGAGACATTTTACCAGTCAATCCATATTCTAGTGCTATGTAGCCTTCTGAACCTCTTAAATCCATTGTTGAAGTTAGTGAGTTGACCGCAATTATGCCCATCAATCTGGATATCCTGAAATCTGACAAATGAGCAGTCATGTTTTCATCTAAAACAATATTGCTTGGTTTTATGTCATAGTGTACTATCTGCATGTAACAACCATAGTGAAGATATTCCACGGCATGGGCTACATCAATGACTATCTCCAGCAATTCCTTCAATCCCAATCTACAGAAATGATATTCATCTTGATACAAATGTTTCTCTAAGCTTCCACTAGAAAAATACTCAAAGACTAACACTTTGAACTGATAGGTGGAACATGCGGTTAAATTTTTAGCAAGATTCTGATGCCGAACCTTCTGCAACACTTTGCATTCCACTTTCAAAATCTTGTCTAATTGTTCATGCATTAAATTAAGAACCTTTACAGTAACAGAGGTACTGTCGGCCAAAATTCCTTTGTACACGGATCCTAAGCTATTTGAAGTGAGCAAATTGGAAGTGTTGAATCTATTGGTTGCTGTGAGAAGATCCTCTTATGAGATCCATGGACACTCCAAATTTTGAAGGATTTTGAAGGATTGCTTGTGACCCATTGTTCCTCTATTTTCGCCAATACCTCACCCCTACAAATTCCAAAACTCTTTGCACTTCAAATACATGGGGTGGTTGTGTAGACACCTAAAAACCTTTAGAAAATAAAGTAATTTTATTTTTTGAAAAAGTCCTGATGACATCATCATTTATTAATTAATTATTTATTTAATTAATTAATTTATTTTTATGCCATTAAATCCCTTTATCTTAATTAAAAATATTTAATTAAGGAATCCCTCCCAAAAATGTTTAAATCTTATTTAAACATTATTTCCTTATTTATTAATTATTTAATTAATAAATTGACCAAAAATCCTAAAATAAATAAAATTTTTATTTTTTGCCCAAAAGTTGGCCAATTTCCTTAAGACCAATAACCTCTTCCAAAATCTTCTAATCCTTCTTTAATTTTGATTAAAGGCTAATCCCATCATTTCCTACCCCTAATCCCAACTCAAAATATTTAATCAAGATTAAATATTAATCCTCATGTTTATTAAAAATATTTTAATAAATATCTCCTCAACCCAAACCCTTGAAATAAATAAAACTTTATTCATTTCATAAAATCTTATCCTAGGAAGTTCTAGACTCTTCTAGAAAGTCTTCATCCTCATCCAAAGCCTAGACTCTTCTAGAAGATGTCTTTAACCCTAATCCTAATCCCCTCCTAACCTTGTCACATTCCCTAAACATGGTTTAAGACTTGCTAACTCAAGCCAAAGTTAACAAATATCTCCTCCTTCACCCACCCTCATTAATTGCAATTCACTTGCCATCCACTTGCCTAGTCCTAAGCCATCTCTAACCCTTCCTCTAATCATTTTTACAACCCTAAGCAAGCTTAAAACCCCCCTAAACCCTCAAATTCGAATTTCATGGTATCTCTCACAAATATCTTCAACCACAAAACTTTATAAAGCCCACAAAGTCATAAATGTTCTTACAAGTCATTATGAGGGTGTTTATGAAGATTTTATCTCTTGAGCCTCCTTTGTTGACTCATCCTTGCCCTTTCCTCCATCCTCTCACCCTGTGACATGTGTCACTCCCTGATTGGTTGTAAGGAAGCACAATCCATGTGCTCTCCTCTCATGCAATCTAAGCCCTCCATGAGCTTTTTCCCATCCTTGCATCCTAGCCCTTGATCCCTCAAGCCCTTTGCGTATTTAAGGAATCCTCTCCCAAGCCATTTTAACACAATCCATGAAGTAAAGTTATAATGCTATTTTGAGAGCCAAATCCATACTAAAGCCATCTATCCACACCAAAAATCCACACTCATCCATTGAAGCCTTTTGGAAGCATATTGAGCATACATCCTATCCATTTAGATAAAGCTACTCAACAAGAGAGCTTCTTATTGAGAGAGTCCATTAATGGCTCATATTCTCAATTGAGAGCTCATCTTAGTCTATCTTGAAGTTTATGAATTTTGTTTAGTTTGTAGAAGCTTTATTTAAATTTGGTTTCTATTAGCATACTAACATTGCTCATATACAGGTTGCACCTCTAATATTTCATGCTCTTTGTACTGAAAATGTTTGCATGCCAACATTGTCAATCCCACTGCTCCAAGGACAAATATGGCACCACCAATAGCGACTCTAGCCAACAATCCTGCTGACAGCATTGTTACTTGAGAAAAGTTACATTTCACAACTCTCTGCCACAGATTGACATCATATCACTGAGATTTATTTGAACCTTTATGCCATCATGGAGGTCGATTTCATCAAAATACATTTGAGGATCAGAATATATATTCAAACTCAAATAAGAACTAAAACCCAAGCTTGACAAGACCACATGACTCCAATATTGCCAAAAAAAAATGGGTGACTTAAAGTCAAGCAACAGCTGGCTTCGACTGGGGAATATGCACTACAAAGTGCATAGAGAATCCAGCATCTCTGGTTAAAAAAGTGCCTTCAGCATTGGGTTGCGGAGTCTAAACCAAAGAGACAACGAGAGGTTGCATACAGAGAGAGCGGGGTGATATGGAAAACTGAAAACACAAGCAGGAAAAAAACCAACAACGAAAGCGAGAAAAGACTACACTACAACACAACAAAACTGGAAAGCAAAACTTATTTACAAAAGGTGAGGAGACCCCACCAACAAAACCCAAAGCAGAGAAAAATTCATATGTGGCCATTTACAAGAAGAGAGAAATATGAACCTTTATAGCAAAGAGGAGAATGCTTCACCAGATTGTAGCAACATTGATATCCTTTGGCCACCCCTTTACTACTGATTTTGATTCCAAGATCAATCTGCAACATAGTGACCAACATAACCTTGCCAAACAGCCATGCCTCAGCATATACTTCTAATTGCTCTGTATTTATTTGCATACTATCTTTCACATGCTCTATTCTGTTTTGTGAAGAAGAAAACTCACTGGACTCTGAAAACATCATTGAATCATACTTACATATGTTATCCTCAACTTTGTCACTTATAACAAAGATATCAATATTCAAATCCAGACTGGCAGGATATTCAAGCAATTCCAAATGCACTGCTTGAAAACACTCACATTCGTTTACTCCATTATAGCTCTCAGCAAAGATATCACCTTTCAAATCAGAATGAACATAATTAGAAAATTGAATAGCTTTTTGAAGTGAACTAGCATCATACCAATCATAGGCTTTATTATTGGCAACTTAAGATTTCAAAATGGGGTTGAAATTGAAGGTTTCTTCATTTTCTACAGCATGCATCCAGGTTGAGACATCTTCTTCATTTGCTACAGCAAGATGTTAATCTAAATTCACAATTTTAATATCTAGATTGATTATGGAAGAGGACTCACATATGATTGGTACCATAACTTGATTAAATTTTATTTCAAGATTAGAAAAATCTTCATTTATTTCTCTATCTTTCTGTAGTACTTCATTTATGTGTTCAAAATCTATTGTCGCATTGATTTCTTCAACATTATTTTCAATAAGCTAGATATCTTTTTCATTCACAAACAATTGATTAGCAAAATCCATCATTGTATCATCTTCAAAACAAAATGTTTCAAGAATCCAATCTTTATCAGTCATAGTGAAAAAAGAATCATCACTATTACGTTCTTCCATAGCATCAAAAATTCCATTTTCAAAAAGTCCATCAGCCTTACAATAGTTTTCAGGAAAACACTTTGACAAATCATCCACATTCTTTTCATTCGATTCACAGCTTTCATCAACACAAGGAAATGAAAACATAGATACATCTTCAATTTTGTTTACCTTTTCTTTTTGATCTTGAAAAATCTCTATAGGCTGAAAACATTCTTTTTGCTAATGACTCTCCCAGGGTAATTCATTGCTCCTTTCATCCGTCTTGTAAAAAGGTACTTGATCATTTGAGGCTTGAGGTTTTTTTTAAATATCAAAACAATTATCTCCATTTATTTCTCTTTCAACTCTGCTTATCATCTCTTCAACCATATTTTCAGCTTTAGTAAAACATGACCTCACTTTCTTTTCAACATAAGACTCATCAAGAGAATTAATCATTATTTTTTCTTTAAAACAAATAGATTCTACCATGGGATCCTTGTTGACCAATCCTTTATCACTATGAGGAATACCTTTGTTTGCTGACAGTTGTATTTTTGGAAACCAGGACATCTCTTGTTTTTCAAGAATCGAACCACTAGTTGTCATGGACTCTTCATTTTTCTTACTAATTATATCTTCTTCGAAAAAATTCTCTGCAGCCTTAAGTGATTTAACTAAGTGAGATGATTGCTCATTGTGCCTATGAGCAATATTATCTTCAATCATTGATTCATATTTTTGTAATAGGTTTGGCTATAGTCTACATGCAAATATGATCAGAGTATTGTATTTGTGTGTTTAAAACAAGGAAAGGTTTTGTTATGAATCAGAGCATTTGGGCAACACTTTTCTGATTACTTTCAATCGAAGTATTGTTATGATCAATTTTGAGCACTTTCTTGTATTCTTGGTCAAATAGTGATTGGGAGATAGATCAGAGTACTGTCAACTGATCCTATTGCAAAGGTTTGAATGTTCAATCTTCATTTTTGATCTCATGTCATTGCATTTGCATAACAAATAGCATTCTTGCATCACCAATGTTGGGAAGTCATAGGATGCGTGAGTCCCTAAAATTGGATAGGATTAGAATCTAAATCTGCTTGAGTTAGTCCTCGATAGGATTAGCTTGGTTTTGCCTCTGCTGTTCTCTGGTTAAGAACATACCCTGCAGTAGGAATTAGAAATAAAACATATCTCATTGAATATCATTTACATAGGGAGTTGTACCTCAATTTAGAGGGAAACTAGATATTCTTAGAAACGGTTTCCCAACCGTTGTGTAAAGTTGTTCTTTGTTACAAGTTTGGGCACATAAAAAGAGGAAAAGAAGAAGGACAATCTGTTTACCAACATGGTGTAAGTTCTAGTTATCTCATTTGCAAGTGTTCTCTATACATACAAAATGGAGTCTACATGCATATGGTAAAGCATAAAGTGGACAAACTAGTTGCTTGAGTAAAATTCTTTAGTGAACTTGTAGAAAGTTACGAAATATTGATAAAAGAATAAATTGCAACCACCACTTCCAAACAATAAAAAAATACAAACTTGGACACTCTGTATCTATCACCTCTTCTACATCTTATTCTCACTCCCCCTCTATAGGCAGGCACTCCAGCTGTCCACACAGCCCTTGTTACATACAATACTATAACCCATACCTTATGAATGTGATAGGGTCCCTAATATATGCCTTTCTATCTGTCAAAGGAACCAGTAAGAACAAAGAAACTTGTAGATTGTTTGAAAGATTTTGACACTTGTGAGAAATATCTTAGTTAGGCCTAGGGACACTTTTCACTTGTTGTCCTCAAAAACTTCATTGACATACCCATTACACTAAGGTACAACCCAACATTTGAGCTTATATAACCTACCTCTATTGTTCTACCTTGCTTTGCCCACTATTCTAACTATTGGCATAGTCATCACTATTGCTCTCGCTGTCAGTGTTGCTTTGGTCTGCATTTCTATCCATGATCACAGAGCTCTGAATCTGCAACATTTGTGGCTGCATCTTCCCTTCTAACATTAGCACCACTTGCCCCATGCTTGGCCTGACCCCTTCATCCTTTTCAATGCATAACAAACCCACAATACTTGCTCTTCGTACATCTTCAATATTGCATCCACCTGGCACGATACCCTCTTCCACAACATTTATCGTATTGCCATTGTAAATTTCAGTTGCAGCCCAGGCAGGAAAGTAATACTGATTTGAATCTTGCACATTAAAATCTAGACTTCTTCGACCTGAAATAATTTCTAAAAGCGTTATACCAAAACTGTACACATCAACCTTAGGAGTGATCGGAAGACCGGAGATCCATTCTGGAGCCAAATACCCTCTTGTCCCTCTCATTGTAGTGAGGACGTGGCTGAAATCTCTACCGACAAGCTTTGCCAACCCAAAATCTGCTAACTTCGGTGAAAAGTTGTTGTCCAAAAGTATGTTCTCAGGTTTTACATCACTGTGAATGATGCGATGTCTGCACTCCTCATGGAGATAAGTTAATCCTCGCGCGGTGCCTAAAGCAATCTGGAATCGGGTCTTCCAATCGAGTACCTTTTGTTTGCCTACAGAATTACTATTGAAGAGTAAGGAATTCAGAGAGCCATTCGGCATGTAATCATAAATCAGAAACCTTCTCGATCCCCGTGCACAAAATCCTCTCAGCCTGATCAAATTCACATGCTGTATATTGCCTAGAGAACTGATTTCTGCTCGGAATTGCTTCTCATCTTGTCTGGAGCCCTTCAATTTCTTCACGGCCACAAGTGTACCGTCTATTAGGTGTCCTTTGTACACGGTGCCGAATCCTCCACTCCCCAGCTTTGACCTGAAATTTCTAGTTGCAATCTTCAACTCCATGTAGCTATACATTCTTAGAAAAGAATTTGAAGGATCTGAACTCCTCGGCAAAGATTCTGGACGATGACTTTGCCGATGCCGACACCTCTGCCATAATGAAATTGAAACGATACCAAATACAACGGTGAGAGCGCCAACAATGCCTAGCACTGCGCCCACAATACTTGTGTCTATGTGTTCTGATGAGGTTGGGACAATCTTTGGAAGCGCAGAGGCAGAGACTCGAATAGAAAATGTTGAATTACTTTTGATCTCTGTTGTATGCATGTTCAACAAATCTCCTGACCAGATTTGGCAGGGCCCTGAAGGTGGACTGAAAGCAAACGCAGTGCAGGAGCAGTTAAGGAGGCAGGCTTTCTCGCAATCTTCCTTTGTGGTTGCAGGGTATGAGGATGCGGAATCAGCATCAGGCAAAGTGACGCTGGGTTCCAGGAATCCGTCCGTGCTGCCATTTTTAGGGTCGCAGTTTAAGGGGCTTTCCCGAACACAACCGCCCGCCCACGACTCTCGCGACTCCCAGGAGCCCTTGTCTTTTGGAGTGAAGCCCTCCACGCAACTGCAGAACTGGAGATTGTTGGAGTTGCAGCTTCCGTAGGCGCCGCAGAGACCGTATACATTACATTGATCCCTCGGTTGAGACCAGAGCGCGTTCCATGTAGTTCCGTCAGCGAGCAGTGAAAATAGCTGTAGTCCTCCGGACTTAACTAGGACGACACGTGAGAAGTCATGTTTGATATTCGTCACTGCATATGTGGTATACAAATCAGACTTTGTATCTTCGACGGTGAGATTCAAGAAGTTCCCCTTGCTCGACATTTCTGGAACTTGACTGAAAACTTTGCCGTCCCAAGTTCCGCCTGCCCAGTACTGCTTTGAATTGTTCCATGTCAGCACGAATTGATTGGAATCCACGTGAAAGGAGAAGAGCCCGGATGCAGGGTCGGAGGAGTTTTTCCAACAGACCAGTTTTTGCTGCCCACCAAACCACATCCCTGGCAACCACGTGTCGGTGGGATGGTCGAAACTCTGCCAAACGATCTCAGATTTGTTGGCATGACCGAACATTACAAAATTACCAGAATCTAATATCACGGCTTGGGAAACCTTTTTGGTCACATTGACAGACCAGAGAGACGCGCCCGTTGCGTCAAACAGTCCAAGATCACCTCCTTCTGAAAGATTCAAAACGCCAGCACTGTTCTTCGCTGGAGACTCCCTGTTAGCCACCCAAACATAAGTCTTCTCTGTTAAATTTGCATACCAGATGCCAATATACCAGTTCTTGGTTCCACTTGGGTTGAAGAAACCCAATTCAAAAGTGCTATTCTTTGAAACGATTGTCTTGTTTCCAGAAATCGAGGTGTTCAAAGACAGAGTATCTCTGCCCTCGACTGCAGCAACACAGCTTCTCAGTTGAAGAAACACTGCAAAAACAACAAAAGCCAGGATTAAGCAGATTGTTTCCCTGATTTCCCCCATCGCTGAAATTGGAGCAAACCTCCCTCTCAGAGATAACCTTCAACGGGCCTAAGGGCGCTCACTAAAGAGGCCCATTTCACATCGAAGAGCTTGAATTACAATAAAGTGCAATAGTCAAGTCAAATTAATAGCGTGTGGAAATTTGTTTTTCAGGTTGAGAGACACGTAGCCTGGCAGATATGTCCAGTCAATTTTAGCCGTGTGTAAAGAAGTCAAAACTGTTATAGTTCAGCCAACAATAACATATACAGGATTAATGAGTTTGACTCAAAAAGGATAGGATTGAATTCTAATAGTGAGTTTTATTGCAGTAGAAAATATTTCCAACCAAATCAATAAAGTGTGATTTCACAGCCAACTTAATTATATGTGATATTATATACAAAAATTATCATCTCTAAGACTTAAAACTATTCATATTTTTTAATTAAATAATAAAAGACTTCTTATAATACATGGATAGAGAAACATATATTGTACACCCTTGGAATATCAGACTAAATTAGAATACATCATCTATAAAATCAATCCACACACAAAAATAAATAAATAAAATCAGTACATAATATCCTCAACTTGCTGAGTTGATTAAATCATTGCATGCAATGTCATAATACATTTATTAGTTGTTTTAGAGATATTCCTTGACAACATATACTTAAACTGCTACATAAATGATAAAATAAGGTTATGTGTATAGACAAATTAGGATAGTTAAGATAAACTCTCATCAAAAGATATAATAATATATTAGAAGTGTAGTTTTCCTTAATCTATATTATAGTGAAATAAAATTTAATTAATTTGTATTACTTAGATTCTAAGGTAAAATTGTAAGGGCAAAATGGTCAAAGTGGAGGCACACAACTGATCTGTGATATAAGTGCCTTCATGGACATGGGAAATCTTAGAGGGAAACTATCACTTTGAGCTTTGTGGGTTGATGGGCTCTAGGAGGCCAAGTTTACAAGATGAGAATATATCATTCATTTATTTTTTCAGGTACAACATTTCTTATTTCTTTGAGGAGGAGGAACACAAAATCTAAAGGAAATGTCATGTTCAATCTAATATTCTCACATTAAAAATACACTATGTGAATTTGAGAGAGGGTGAGATTGGAGGAAATATATATACCTATTTCTGAAAATTTGCACAAACGAGGAATGTAAGCCATAGGGAAAAGTGTTTCTAGCTGTAGAACATATTTTTACACATTATGAGTGCACGTTGAATAAAATAATGTAATATCTTAAAATTTATTATAATTATTTTAAACATTAATATTTATCAATTAAATATAAAAAATTAATATCAATTACAATAAAATAATATCACAATATTTAAAGTGGAAATAATTTTTAAAAACTATCAGATTTTTGTTGTAGTCTATGTATATTTACTTAAAAATAAAATTGTTGATTATATTTGTTTTAATTTTAATGTTTTTAAAAAATAATAAATTTATAAACTATAACTAAGATAAATTTTGATAAAAAAATATTTATAAAATATTTGGTTGATTTTTTATTTAATTAAAATTTGTAGAAGAGAGTATTTTTTAAACATATTTTTGTAAATTTTATACATATGATTTTTTTATTAAAAGTATTTACTTTTAATGTCTAATTTTTTGTATAATTAAAAAAAAAGTATCATTGAAATGGACATATTTTTTTTATAATTAATATTCATAAAAAAGTGTCTTATTTTTCTATAATTGATATTCATAAAAAATACACTTTTTTATAATTAATTTTCATTAAAAACATATTTTTTTTTCTTAAATTAAAGAAAAAAATAAATTTTATAAAAAAATAAATATTTTTTCTACACCTAATTCTCACGAAAAGAAGATATGTTTTTTTATAAGTAATTTTTACAATTTTTTTTTATATAGAAATAGATTTATTTTTTAATGAATAGATCTTTTCTATTAAATTAAAACTTTAAATATACATATTCACAAAAAAGGGGCCAGGGGAAATAGATATATTTTCAATTAATTCATATAAAAAACATTTTTTTTTTAATATCTTAGTTTTTGGACCTCGGATCCTATTGGTTGTGGTTCCATTTTAAAAAGTTATTTGAATTCACCTCTTGTGAATTCCTTTCCCCATGCCTTTCAGGCTTTATGTTATTTCTATGATCTTGTTGTTTTTTTGGTTGTATGAGTTCAGGCCCTTTCCTACATTACTTAATCAGAACTAATATAAAATTATTATTATACTTATTTAAAAATATAAATAAAACATTAAAAATGATTTATTTTTTAATTAAAAAACAAAGAACATACCTAGTCCATCCAAATGCATCTTTGTTCAAATGAGCCCTTCATGGGTGATTTAAGAGTTTTTATAGTTTTGTGGGATTCCATTCGAACTTGGTTGGCTAGAACCTTTGTGCACACATCGACACCCCATAGTGCCTAGTCAATGCAATGTAGGTATGATTGAACTAGGTTTGACACAACTTAATTCATTCATAACCTGTTTTACCATAATGCCCCAGTTTTCTCCAAATGTGACATTAATTTGTATTAAATGGCCCTTTTGTTAGCAATCATGTGATGTGAGAGCCCACTATCAATAACCAACTCAATGTTGTATTCCATGTGTGAAACCAATTTCTTTTCTCCTTCTGAAGTATGTTCTTTTAGTGCAAAAAATATTATTACTTCTTTATTTCTTCACACCCTTCATTGGTTACACCTTCATCAACTACAATATAACATTGTTTCTTTCTTTTCCCACTGTGTTGTGATCTTTTCTTTCTCCTCATCATTAGCACACTTGACAATATTATGTCATATCTTATTGCATGGGAAACACTTCAAAGGTACTTGTTGTGGCAAAAAGTCACCAATTGCCCATGCTTGGGATCCCCTTTGCTTACATAAATAGTCCTCTATGGAGCCTTCCCCATCTGCATGCAGTGGTCATGTGTTTAAAAACATAGATTCTCAATAATAGTAGAGCACAATTCAACGCATGGCAAGGATGGTCAAACCTAATTTTTTCTATGATTGCCTTGAAATCCCACTCTCCCAAGTTCTTGGAGCGCATTTTTGGAGTAATGGAGGAATTTGGTTGCCATGGATAAATTGCTTGGCACACTTCAAGATACACTCTCCTCATTGTCCGTAGCGCATTTTTCTTAACATGAGGAATTTTGTCCAAATCGAAGGAAACCAGGACACTCTTTCCAAGACACACTACTTCTTTTTCCTTGGACACATACCAATGCACTTCATAGATTTTTCATGATAATTAACATGAAATATCCAATTGTTTCCAACTGTTTGGGTAAAAAATAAAATGTTTCCAAAAAGTTTCTGAAATGTTCAAAAAATTGAAAAGTGTGAAAAAATCATGAAATTTTGAAAATGTGAAAAATCAAAGACATCCTAAAAATTCCAAAGGCAAGAAAAAAAGAAGTGTGGAATCCAAATGGTAAAAGTTTTGGAAAATTTTTAGAGCTCAAAAATTTCACAAGGATAAAAATCTAAAATCTTGGGAAAAATCCCAAAAGTGTGAAAAATTAGGAAAAGTTGAAATATCTAGGAAATTTGAGAAAATTTTCCAAAGTTTAAAAATTTGAAAGAAAATCAATCGAAATTGAAAAAGAAAAAGAATGGAAAATTCTTCATAAATGGAAAAGTTGGATTTTTTTTTAAAAATGATTTTTCAAGGAGATTTTTTTGATTTATAGAGGAAGTTAAATATTAATTTTATTGATATTTAATTTGGTTGTTTTAAAGAATAATACAAAAAAAAAAATTGGATTAAAGTTGGAAAGAAATTTGATATTTTTGATTAAAACATGGAAAATAATTAAATATTGATTTTAAGTGATATTTAATTTATACAAAATCAAAATAGGGTAAATGAAGACTTAGCTTCATCTTGAAGTTAAAAGCATCAATAATGGCAACTTTTTGAAAACAAATTAAAAAAGTGATAGATGGCACACGAAAGTTGGAAACCTTGGTGGCTAAGTAAAGCAACTACCTAATTTTAGCCTACAGCTCTAAAAGCAGCTTTTTTTTTGAAGTATAGTTTACATAAGAAACCCTTTCATTCATTCCTTCTCACACAAAAATTTGAAGAGAAAATTGAGAATAGGAGTGAAGTTCGAAGAGTTTGGAAAAAAGACTTTTAGGGAAATTTCTAAAATCATCAAGGAGTTTTTTAGGAATTTGTGACAAAGGATCTTGAATTTTATTAGGAAGGAACCTTTTTAGTGAGTTATGGAAAATTATGTGTTTCTTGTGGAAATATTGAAAAGTGAATCCCAAGAGGAATATGGAAGTTTTGGCAAAAATCCAAAATCTCTATCTTTTGGACATATTGTATTTATTTTTTATGGTTTCTCTGCATATTCTTATGTATGGAAAATTTTTATTTTGCAGGAAGGTAGAATTGTAGAACTTAGGGGAATGAGAGAAATGTGCAAACAATTAATAAAGAATGAAAGGAGAGGATTCTATCCTAAATCCAAAATTATGTCAAAGGGGGAAGAAGTCGAAGATACAAGCCTTGGTGGTCTTGATTTGAAAGAGTTTAATCAGAGAATTCTTGGATACAGTGACCATCATCCAATGCACCTAGCTACAAGAATTGTTGTTGTAGCTAGTTTCTTGCCTCCTTTTTAGTATCTAGCATTAATTGTGGAAAGTACCAAACACTATAGTCCGAGGGATAGAACCATCAGGGATTCTGAATGAAATATTCTAGCAGATTTTTCTCCAGCATCCATTTCTGAAATGTTTGGGATTCCTTCTCACCCAAGGATGGTCATTAAAACATAGGACCAAACACTTAGAATCTACACTTCTAGAGTCCATTTCTATGAAGAAATAATCAAAAAAAGATGGTTGAAAAAGAATAGATCGCATCATTCCAAGATTCATAAGGAAATAGTATGGCTAGACTTGCAGAGGGACTATAGTGACATGATCATGATGTTGAGTTGCATATTTGGCATGCTTCATTCTTTTAGATTTGAATCTTGGATGTGGTATTTTGTTGAGAAGGTGATGGAGGAAGGTGACATAATAGATTGGGCTAGGCTCATAAGTGACAATTTGAATGAACTGTTGATGAATCTAGAGCATACAAGGAAATTTCACATGAGCTTTTATATCATCTACATGCTAGCACAGAGAATGAATTATGATGGACTATGATATAAAGGACTAAGTGGAAGCAGAACCCAACACCTCAAAGTTCATGAATGCTACCTATAGTTGCATTTATATTTAAAGAATGATTACATGAGGGTTAATGATACATTTTCCATGTGCATGGTGAGAACACTTTGAAAGAGGATACATATGAGATTGTTAATTGGTGCAATGAAGTTTGTCGAAGATTAAAGTGCCTGGTTCATTCAGTTTCCCACCTTTTCATAGATCCAAGTTCATGGATTTTCCATGGAGCCATACAAACTTCACAGGTACCTAATGGACAAGATGGTCTTATTGGAGCTTACTCACCAACTTACAACCTATCACACAATTCAGAAAGGGAAGAAGAAGTTGGGATTGTAGTTCCCAAATCTCCATAGGAGAAGGAAAAATTGAGGTATGCCTATGTTTAAAGGTTGTAGAGAGATCATCAAATGAGCTCCACTTCTTTCATCTTCCACTTTATCTAAAAAGGAATGATTTTGATCCCTACAACAAGATAAAATTAGTAGTAGGATCAAAGTAGCAACACAAAGTTCACCTTGAAGACTTTTGGGCAAATGTGACATATGAGAATGAGATTAAAAAGAAGATGCATTCGAGATTATCATTGAACATTAATAGAACATGCAACATATTCAGGGTTCCTGATCAAATGGAGGAGGATCGAAACATGATGCAAAAGGGATTCAATCTAGAAATGATATCTTAGCCATATGATTGGAAAAGGAAAGAGGTTACAGACATGGAGGCTCTTTCAAAGCTAGTCTTGGATTTTGCAAAGTGGTGGATTGAGTGTAGGATTGAAAAATTAGTTGCACCAGCTAATGGATTAACATATAGGTTGCTTGGTCACTGACCACTTAGGAATGAAAGATCGGAAAAAATATCTAAAGGGACTATTGTAGAAAGAGGAACTCCATCTAAGGATGTAGGAACCAAGATAGGGAAAGAAGTGTCTCGAGAGAAGCATCCTAGGATTGAGGAAGTCATCCAAGAGCCTCAAAATAAGAAATAGAAACATGAAAATTCTCCTCTTCTCCGAGTCACACTCCAAGTGTTCAAGAGATAGAAAAATTTGAAAGGCAAGAGGTACAAACAAGCATAAGGATATTTGAGAAAGAAGAAAATTTGGATAGGTTAGTACATGATAGACTAACTATAAATTCCTATGAAAAATCTGTGCAAGAAAAAGAGAGAGATCAAGATATTGCTACAAAGGAAATTCTCAGTACTGTCTTAGAGCAAGAAATGATGAACATTGGAAATGGTCCACTAGAGGAAGAGGCTCCTAAAGTAGTAACACATCTTCCAAATGTTGAAGCCATAGTTCCTGAAGTAATGGTGGATAGTCGAGGAGGTGAAGAGGAGATCGACATTCGAGTAGTCCAAAGGAAAGAAAAATTAGTGATTCTAGGGGACCAAAGTATACCCATTCTAGAATATTTGAGGCAATGAATTCAAGTGAGTCAAAAAAGGAGGTTGATCTGGCAATTGGATTATAGGAAATTTTGACCGAGGAAATCGATTGGAAGAGAAAGGGAAAGAAAGAAGATATACTAAAGCTGTGAAAGGAGAATTAGGATCCAGAATCTTGTAGATTGCAACTCCTATGGTCGATAAGAGAAAAATTAGATTTCTCTAGAGGAATAATATGTTACAAAAATAAATCTTGGTTGTGGCTCCAAAGAGAAAATATTAGAAGAATTTAAGGACTCTACATAGGCTTTGAAGGATAGGTTGAATAGGTCAAAAGAAAGGTACGAGAGACAAAAGAGAAATTAAGGCCTTATGTCAGTACATCGATGGCTTGCCTCATCCAATAAGAGAGGAAGGTCCAATATTTGTCACTCCAACAATTGTTTCCACAGAAGTAGTAGATGACATTGACAGGATGAAGTGGACTTCTCAAGGTGCAAAGGTTTGGGTCAAAGAAATTCATGAGGAACCCTTTTAACATGTACAAGAATTAGTGCAAGTGCATAGTAGGGCATTAGCTACACTCTCTTGGATCCAATGCATGGAGGAATCATGGCTGGACAAACATATTTACCAAGATGAGGTGATTTCCGACATTCAGAATCCAATGGAGACCCCAAAGCAAGAATTGATCAATGGTCAAGTTATTAGTGAGGGGGATGGCTATGATTTTCTTCGATGGTATAGTGCAATGATCATAGCTAAGAATTTTTTTGAGAGATTCACCAAGGAATCCACTCGATAGAAGAAGATTTTTGACAACTTCAAGGAGGGGATATCCAACATAGTTGCATCCTTGTTATCGCAGAGATTAGTGGAAGAAGAAATGACAACTGATAATATGAAAGTCAAATTAGAGGAATTTTTTCAACTAAATGACTATGAAAGAGATAATTTTGAGAAATTCTCCATCTTTTTGAATATAATGGACACTACTCAGGATTTGTTACCAGATTGGAATGAAAGATTGGGAAAAGCAGAAAGAGCAATTGTGGTTCTAGAATTCAAGTAAGAATTTGCACCAAGAATTAGTATAGAGGAGTTGGAAAAAATGTTGTATCAATTTTGTGCCTTCAAGTGGGGGAATTAGGGATAGATGCATTTAATGCATAGTGGATGTTCTTAGTGGTCATTTATTGCACCCAACTCCCTTCCTAAACTAGCATGCATAGTGGGCATTTATTACCCACTACAGTAGTGGGTTCCTTGTTGCATTCATTTATATTTCTTTTCTTTTCCCTAACCCTAATTAGGACTAATGTGGCATGATCTTGCCCATTGGTTATTGCAAACATTTGGGTAGTCTGTTGTAATTGAGGACCTCTATAAGGGCTTCATTTCTCATTTGTAAGGGGCTTTTTTTATGAGATTGTTGCTATGAGCGACTGAGATAATAAAGGTTTAATTAGATCTTGGTGAATACTTGATATGTCTTAGTACTAGCTTGTTCTCTTAAATTCCTTCAATTAGATTAAGTTTAGCCTAGTTAATGTGTGGTGATTACAATGAAGAACATGATGGTGTGTTGATGAATTCCTTTGGTTCATACTTTTGACGTTTTGGTGATTCTAACTCATTATGAAAAGTTAGCCTAAACACCTCTCATGCATATGTTTAACTTCTATCATTCGTATACATTGTTCTTTATGATGATGTATGCAGTGGTATGAAAATCTTTGGCATAACCATTGAAGATTGCACCAGTTCAGGCATAGTTGTAGTATAACTTAGTGAAGCAGAGCTTGGTAATTTGAGGAATTTTTCCACTAGAGTACTATTTATTGTCATCACTTCCCTTACAATAATAATAGAGTTCTTGAACCCTATACTATTTAACTTCTATATATTTTGTGAAAACTCCAAAAAAGTACTTCATTGCAAAACCTAAAGATAGCTCCCATATCCAGTATGGCTTTAAATCAATCTAAATAAACACGTAAGACCCCTCACGATCATCAAAAAATAACATCAACCACCAATCTCATTCATAGTCAAGACTTGGCATTAGAGGAACCTTGAAGTCATCGTATGATCTTCTAGCAATCTTAGCATACATGAGACTTTATTCAAGATAGGATAAGATATTTCAGTATTTTGTTCTACTATTTAAGGGGTCATAAAACACACATCAATAGTACCTTTCCTTTGTGCTCACTAGTACCTCTAGGGAGTGTCTTTGCAAGTACATGTTCTTTTCTTTCTCTCTTTCTCCAAAATATGTTCATTTTCCCTAGAATAACTTGACCTATTGGTTTATTCACGATGTATCTATTGACCCTTCTTAGCTAGAGTTTTAGATAAAGAGACTTCAAATCTAGTAATACTATTACCATAGTTCATCAATTCAAAGTAAATAAGACTACCAATCAATCCATCTATAGAGACATTTTCTATCATCTTCAACTCATGACTAGACAAATCCCTAATGGCATAAATTTGTAGTAAGTTTCTTAATATTTTACTTACAACATCTTCTTCTTCAATTTATCACCAAGCCTTTTCATAGCACCGACTACTTCTCTTATCCTTTGACCACACTGAGAAATATTCTGACCTTTCACATTTTCATGTCATCACATTTTATCCTTAGACTATCTACACAAGCTTTTTGTAAATGTTCGTCTCTATTAGATTTTAGCTTCATCCTTTCCCAAACCTTACAAGAACTCTTTAGATCTTATTTATCAATGTGTTTAGAGTTGGATAGAGTACTTACTATAGCTTCCAATGCTTATACAATGTCTTTTTATTCCTTTATTTGATCTAAAACAAGAGTCTTAACAAGAACTACATATTTATTTTCAATGCGATTCCAAAATTGTTGTCCCATACCTTTTAGATAAATCTTCATCGGGTCACTCCATATTGTGTAGGCATCTCTTGTGAGCTCAGGAACTTCCTTATTCATCATTGAATCTTTTACCCATTTTTTTAAGCTTATCAAAAAGAGGACCAAGGATCATACACCAATTGCTAGTATTATAAGGTCCAATATTATTGAGATGGGGAGCGAATTGGTAATATTGTGAACTTAGGATCTTGTTTCTTCATCATCAAATCTTTTATCTAAGTTGTTAAGCTTACCAAAAAGAGGAGCAAGACTTTGACACAATTTTTTTTTGAAGTATTTAGATAGCAACCAAGAAAGATGGGGGGATGACTCTAGAGTACAAAAAGACTAAAAGATCGGCCGAAGGATACCTCCCTATCATCTAATCAATACCAATTTTATACTTCAAAAAAATTACATAATCCATAATAGTCCTAACAACATCAGTCTTGTTGTGATCAAATAGATAAACAAGAAAATTATTCTAGTAGTAAAACACCACACTACTACTATCAGTCCAGAAATTAAACTTATACAAATTATAACAAAAAGCCCCGTAGGGCATCAAGTTAAGATTACATGATATCATAAAAGGGAAAAAATAAAAATAGCCAACTAGGCTAATTGCCCTCCTTCTTATTTGGTTCCTCCAAATCCTTCACCTTAGTACCATCCCTATCCCTAGTCACCCCCTCCTCCTTGATAGGTTTTTCTAGGAGGGTCTTCATCCAGTCCTTTGCTAGAAAGCCATATATGGAGTGGGAAGTCTTGCTTTCCTTTTCAAGGTCCTTCACATCCTTGTTCACCTATAGAAAGTAAAGGGTGGTAGCTGCAAAATGAATCACTTTAGTGGAGAACTTAGGGAAGGTTTCAAATCTTTGGCAGATGCCAATACATGATTATCTGCCAACTCCTTCATTGACTGTTCAAGCCTATCAAGACGAGCCTTGAAATAACTCTAGTCATGGCTATGCTTTCATTTTTTTTCCCCCACTTTGGGAGTCTTCTTCCTAGGGAAGTAATGTCCTGACCACGACTTCTAGCTGGGGAAGGGTTAGCCTCCAGGGTGTCAAAAATATGGGAGGGGTTGGGAGGGTTGGAACCAAACTTCTTGCCAATTTCTTGGTGGGGTTTCTTCCTCTTAGGGAGTTTTATGTCACTTTTAGTAGACTCCAAGCTAAGGATCTATTTGGGAGGGAACTTAAACTTCTCCATTTGGAGGCGTTGTTGGATCTACAAGCACACTATTTTCTCTTCCAAGTATTATAAGGTCCAAGATTATTCAGGGGCAAGGGGTGGGGGTGAATACATGATCTACCTAAGCTAAAATTTTCATCAACTATCCAACAACATTCATAAACTTATAACTAGTACAATCATAATAAAATAAAACAAAATAAAACCATCCAAACATGCAACATAAGAACACCACTTTTTTTTTTGTGGAAACTTCTCCTTATAGTGAAAAACCACAATGTGAATTAGTAACCACAATAATTTTTATTCTTCCTAAGTATTTCATGTTAAAGACTTAGCCTTGTTAGGAGCTTTACAATGCTCTGTTATGATAAAGACCTTGAAAGGAGTAAGCTCTTCTAGGAGTCACCTAGATAAGGGATTTACCTTTAGCCTAGTGTTAAGAGTAAAATGATTAAGATATTTCAAATCCTAACTAATTAAAGAGCCACCTGGTTAGAGGGTTTCAACTTTGTGCCTATTATGATCTACTCAATTAAGCAATTTTCTCGAAGAGCCTATTAAGATTCAACAAGTACAATAATGATACAAGATTAGTACTTCTAATTTTCTACAAGAGATATACTTAAGCTCAATCTCTTCTTGTCTTGTAAACTCTCCACATCATTCACTCAATCACACCCCAACATCCATGATCTACCATTTCAAAATTCACCAAACTGGATATAAATACATTTTTACTAACTAGGGCTGCCAATTAGCGTTAAACATATTACATGTTTGAATTTCATATTTCATGATTCAACCTAGTCTACCAAAATGTATTACTAAATGATTAAAAAAAATTACAAATCCATATCAGCCTCCAAATGCATTCACATTGATTTGATCAAGAACAGTCAAACTTTTTGACACTTTCCAAGACACATCCATAAACTTGATGAATCTTATCACTAGAGTTGAGGAAAAGCCAACTCATTATTACATGTCATATCTAGCATGTCACCATAACACCTAGAACAAAAAATGATATCTAAAAAAATATGCATCATCATTGATTGAGGATCTAACACCAATTGTTGGGAATACTTTGCCAACCTATTTAGATCTATCTTTAGTTCCTTGAAACTATACCTTGTAGGGCTAAAATTATTTGTGATTACAACAACAATCTCATAGCTCAATGAAGATAATCCAAAGTGAACTGCAACAATTGAACCCAAACTGATTTGGTAGATGAATCAAATTATTCATCCTCTTTCACTATATGGTCATCAAGTTTCACTATTATTTGTCAAATCATAACTCTCTCAATAGATATTGCAAATGTATGTGAACCAATGTACGACCTATACATAGACTAAAGTCTCCCATAAGAACTGCACACTCCAACTCCTTCTACAATAGTAGATTTAACTACTCACACACTTACTAGCTCATCTAGAGCAATGTCAACCAACTCAATACAAAGTTGGCATAAATGAGAACACAATGACCAATCTTCTTGTCGTCAAATCTCTACCAATTATGTATGAGAGTTTGTCAATTTGCTTTGTTGAAAAGTACATTAGACAACGATCCATAATTGATGAGATTAGAAAATTTATAAGATTCTTTAAATTTATTTTCAATAAATCAACAAGAATAAAATGACTAATAATAATTACTTATTTGAACTATTTTAATATTGAAAGATATATTTTCAATTTAAATTTGAAAATAATTATTTAATTTCAAATATATTCTCTTATTTTTAACTCACAACCTAATTCATTTGAAAGAGGATTATTTCTATGAATGAATTACCGTACTTGTTCATAAGAGTCAGTAGGAAATATATATATTTGCACTCCCTTTCGCTGTACACCAAAGTAAATTCCACCCGCCTTTTGACATCAGCGATACAATCTCACGCAACTCCAATGAATTGCACGCACACTCATCTTTGGAAGCAAAACTTATGAACACCTTAAGACACATTTGAATGAACTTTCCAGCGTTACACCTGTCACGTTCATCAATCTTAACAGGAGGTTTCCCTCGAGTTATCCAGACGAACGAATTCATGATGTAGCAGTGGAGGAGTGACCTTTAACTAAGATAGAACATGGTGTCCTCTTTCATCAAAGTAGAAGTTGCAGAGCTTTCGATGTTTGAAGATCGAGAGGACCCTGCAGAATTTTGATGACCTGTCACATGTAAGGTCTCGCCTTTTCTCTTTCCTGAACAATCCGATTTATAACAGCAAAGAAGATAAACAAACAAATAAACAAGCCTTCAAATACACTCTGTATGAAGAAATAGAGTACGCTCTGTTTTGAGCAGAATCAAACAAAATAACTTTTATTTTATCAGCACTTTCTAATACAGCATACTGACCCATATATCAGATTACATTGATTTTTAAAAGTATTACTAACACATGCTTTCCCTAAAACCTAACATGAATAGACATGGAGTTAAAGAAAACTTAACATAGAGAATGACAACCTAATCTATAGGGGTCAATAGTTCTTATTAAATGAAAACAAATATTGAGCTGCATGATCACATGCCATAATAGAGACTAGAGGAATCTAAGAAACAATATTGTTCTGCTGTAATATCCTACCATAAATCATGCATTGATACATGCACGTCAACATCTATTTCCTTATTCAAAGCAAATAAAACTAAGACTAAAAAAATCTATCAAATGTGCTAAGAGACAGTGAAATTGGTGATTGCAAAAACGGTGGAATCATGGAGCTGTTTGTTTAAACAATGAATCTTGGCATCAATCTTCATACTCCCCCTTGATGCTGAGAGGACTCACAATTTGATCTCTGAGTGTCAAAAATTGATCTTTTGTAACAACTTTTGTGAAGATGTCTGCGATTTGTTCCTTTGTGCTGATGTACTTCAACTCAACTACCTTTTGTTGCACCAAGTCTCTGATAAAATGTTGTTTTAGATCAAAGTGTTTGGTCCTACTATGATGAACCCGATTCTTGGCCAATTTAATGGCACTTATGTTGTCACAAAAAATCATAGTGGCCTGAATCTATATCTCTCAAATTTCTTCAAGAAGCTTTCTGAGCCATAAAGTTTGTGTGCCAACTGAAGTGACCGCAACATATTCTACTTCTGTAGAAGAGAGAGCAACCATACTTTGCATCTTTGAACTCCATGTGATTAAACTAGAACCTAAAGAAAAACAATTACTGGATGCAGATTTTCTATCATCCAAACTACCTCCATAATC
This sequence comes from Cupressus sempervirens, assembly GCA_028749045.1. Taxonomy (NCBI): domain Eukaryota; kingdom Viridiplantae; phylum Streptophyta; class Pinopsida; order Cupressales; family Cupressaceae; genus Cupressus; species Cupressus sempervirens. The sequence goes on from CM053788.1 coordinate 692,860,959, forward strand.
TAAATCACTAAAGACAACAAGCTCAAACCTATTAGAAGAATATTGAATGCCAAAATCTATTGTTCTTTTCACATACCTCAAAATTCTCTTGGCTGCCTCCATATGTTCCTTTGATGGATTTTTCATATACCTTGAAACTAATGAAACCGAATAAGCAATATCAGGCCTTGTGTGAATTAAAAATATCAAACCCCCCACAATACTCTTGTATAATGTCTCATCAATAATTTCAGCACCATCATCTATACATAATGCAACTCCATGAGCAATTGGAGTGGATAGAGGTTAACAATCAGCCATATCGAATTTCTTCAACATATCTTTTGCATACTTTTCTTGACAAATAATTTTTTTAATCTTTACCTTGATAAACCTCCATGCCAAGAAAATACTTCATGAGACCTAAATCTTTCATCTCAAGCTCAATCATCATAGCAACTTTGAATTCATCTTTCATCTTTGAACTACTACCCATATATAGCAAATTATCAACATACAAACTCACAATGAGAATATCATTACCTTTTTGTTTGTAGTAAAGGGTAGGTTCACTGTTACTTCTTTGAAAGCCATTCTGCTGAAAATATCCATCAATTCTTGCATACCATGCACGTGGTGCTTGCTTGAGGCCATACAAAGCCTTCCTCAACTTGTAGACATGATCTTGTTTGCCTTGAATCTCAAAACCTTGTGGTTGTCCCACATATACCTTTTCTTCTAAGTATCCATTCAAGAAGGCACTTTTCACATCCATGTGATGAATACTCCATTTCTTTTGAGCTGCAAGAGAGATTAGCATCCTAATAGTTGCTTGTCTTGCTAGTAGTGCAAAAGTTTCTTAATAATCAATGCCATACCTTCGAGTGAAACCTTTAGCAACCAATCTTGCCTTGTGTCTTTCAACACTCCCATCACTATTATACTTGGTCTTGTAGACCCATTTTGTGTCAATCTTCTTCTTCTTATGTGGAAGATAGACAAGCTCCCATGTCTCATTCCTATGAATGGAATCCATCTCTTCATTCATTGCTCGCATCCAAATCTCATTAGCACATGCATCTTCAAAACATGATGGCTCAAAATCAGCTTTAACAAGTAATGCAAAATTTACTATCTCACCTATTGGATCTTCTTCATGTGATTTATTTTGACACCTCTGATAGATATCACTCAATCTTCTTACTTTTCTTGGAGGATTTGAGGATGGACTTTCTCTAGGGATTGGTGAGGGGTTTCTTGGTGGGCTTAGTGATCTTGAAATAGAACCATTAGCTGGTTGTTCATTATCATTATTAGCAATAACATCATCATCTAAAACTGATTTTGGCTTTTCAACATGATTTTTTTGATGACCATAGACTCCCCCTTCATCAAAAACCACATCTCTTGAAACAACAATCTTATTAGTAATAGGATTGAATAATCTGTAAACTTTTCTTTGCTTGCTATAGCCCACAAAAAGACACGATTCACTTTTAGCATCTAGCTTTTAGCTATTCTAATTAGGGATGCAAACATAAGCCAAACAACCAAAAACTTTGAAATGATTTACATTAGGCCTCTCCTCATACCATGCTTCATATGGAGTCATCTTATCTAGGACACTTGTTGGACTCCTATTGAGAATATATATGGTTGTAGCAACTAAATCAGCCCAATAAATTTTTTTCAAATCTTTGGTTTGTAACATGCTCCTTGCCATTTCTACCACATTACAGTTCTTCCTTTCAGCCACTCCATTCTGTTGGGGTATGTATGCAGTTGTGAGTTGTCTTTTGATCCCATTCATCTCACAAAAATTCTAAAAATCTTTTGAGAAAAAATCTCCTCCACGATCTGTTCTCAAACACATAATTGTGTTCCCTTTATCATTCTCTACACAAGCTTTAAAGCTCTTGAATGTATCAAAGGCTTCATCCTTAGTCTTCAAAAAATATACCCAACACATGTATGAGTAATCATCAATAAAAGTAATGAAATATGATGACTTACCAAAGCTTTGTATTTGCATTGGACCACAAATATCTAAATGAATAAGTTGTAGTGAGTGTTGGGCCCTACATGAATTTCCTGTTGGAAATGATTCTCTTGCATGCTCCCCTTTTGTACATCCTTCACAAATCTGTTTATGCTCTTCAACCTTAGGTATTCCAAAAACCAATTCATTTGATGTCAGGATCTTAAAACTATTGAAATTCAAATGACCATACCTGAGATGCCACAACCAACTTTTATCCTCATAAGCCATATTGACAAGTTGATTTTCATTTTCACCAAACTTCAAAGGAAACATCCTATTCTTTTTCATAGGAACAATTGTAATCACTTTATTTCTTTGATTCTTATCGTAGATAGTACATTTCATGTTCTTAAATACCACTCTATAATTCTTCCCACATAGTTGCCCAACACTCAATAAATTATGCTTTAAAGTGGGAGTATAATAAATATCTTGAACACTTTTCATACCTTCCTTTGTCTAAACGTCCATGTCTCCTTTGGCTGCAACATCCATTGTATTGTTATTACCAAGAGTAATATTGGATCTATAACTATTGACAAGCTTTGAAAATATTTTCTTGTTACCAGACATATGGTTAGAGCATCCAGAATCCAAAATACCAAACATCATTCACATTGCTCTCACCTTTACCATAACACAAAAATAAATTACCTAAGGAAAGATCCTCATATTGTTGGGCATAATTTGCATTATTATTACCTAATTTAAGTCGACACTCTCTCTCAAAATATCCATACTTATTGCAATGATAGCATTGGATGTTCCTGTTATCAAATCTACCTCTACCTCTTCCTCAAGGACATCCTCTTCCTCCTCTTCCTCTTGAATAATTCTAATTTTGACCCCTTCTCGAGCCTTTGTTGTTGTTTTTTCTACTACTAGCACCATTATTCTTTAAAATTTGCAATTGGGAAGCAAAAGCCTTCTCATTAACACTGGTAGACATGTCCCTTATTCTATCCTCATGTGATATGAGAGATCCAACCAGCTCATCATACTCCATGGTAGCTAAATTTTTGCTTTCTTCCATGACAATTGCTACAGTATTCTAGCTTGGGGTTGAAGATCTTAATACCTCATGTATTACATGCTCTTGAGTCATAGGTTCACCCAAAGTGGCCATTTTATGAGTTGCATCTTTCACTCTCACACAAAAATCTTCCACATTCTCTATTTCCTTCATCTTCAAGTTCTCATATTCTCTTTTTAACGTTTTTAGCTTCACAACCTTGATATGATCATTGCCATGGTAAGCATCTTTTAGAGTCTTCCAGGCCTCTTTTGTTGTTTGTGCATCAACAATTTGGCGAAACAAGCTCTTCTCAAGAGCCATCTGAATGTGAAACAATGCCATTGCATTCTTCTTCTCAGCTTCTTTCTTTAATCTACAATCATTAGGTTGGAGAGAATACCAGTCTGTAGGCTCTTCATATCCGAATTCAATGATCTGCCAATAATCTTTCCCAATCAAAAAAAGCTTCATCTTCATTTACCAATATTGGTAATCAACTTCATCAAACTCTGGGATTTACAAATTGTTTGTCATGTTGCTATCTTCCAAACACCTTGAGCTCTGATACCAAATATAGAATACGAACACCTGTACAATCTGATTTATAACAGCAAAGAAGATAAACAAACAAGTAAACAAGCCTTCAAATACAATTTGTATGAAGAAATAGAGTACGCTCTTTTTTGAGAAAAATCAAACAAAATAACTTTTATTATTCTAACACCTTCTAATACAACATACTGACCCATATATCAAATCACATTGATTTTTAAAAGTATTACTAACACATGCTTCCCCTAAAGCCTAACATGAATAGACATGGAGTTAAAGAAAACTTAACATAGAGAATGACAACCTAAACTATAGGGAACAATAGTTCTTATTAAATGAAAACAAATATTGAGCTACATGATCGCATGCCATAATAGAGACTAGAGGAATCTAAGAAACTATATTATTCTTCTACAATATCATAACATAAATCATGCATTAATACATGCACATCCACATCTATTTCCTTATTCAAAGAAAATAAAACTAAGACTAAAAAAATCTATCAAATGTGCTAATAGATAGTGGAACTAGTGATTGCAAAAATGGTGGAATCGTGGAGCTAGTTATTTAAACAATGAGTCTAGAGTGAACCTTGACATCAATCTTCACCACCCACCATGGTAGCTCTTCTTATCTTCCCCCCCTTTGAGTTGACATGACCAAAATCCTCATCCTCCTCACACAAAAGAGGATTTCCCCTTCTTATTTGCTCTTCAGCCCACACTTGAAAAAAATTATTAATTAACTCCACCATTGGATCCACTTTCCTTCAGCCCACAATAATCTCGAGAAAAGTCATTCCAAAACTATACATGTCAACCTTTGTAGTGATGGGTAAACTAGACATCCACTTGGTAGCCAAGTAACCCCTCATTCCTCCAACTTTACAGCTAAATCTATGGCATCGATCTTAGCTAGCCTGAGACCTCCAACTTTAGGGCTAAATTTTGAGTCCAACAAGATGTTCTCAGGCTTTATATCTTAGTGCATAAGTTCCTTGTCATGCAGATAAGTGATCACCTTTGTGGTCCCCAAGACAATTTGGAAATAGGTCTTCCAATCAAGGACCTTGTATTGGGATTTTGAATTGTTGAATAAGAATGAATCCAAGGATCCTTTGGCCATGTACTCATACAAAAAAAGTATCTTTTGGGTTGAAGCCTTCAATGTAGTTGTAAGACTAAAGATTGTTGGAATTGTAGGTTATGAAAGAATCACAAAGACCATACATGAAATAATATTGGTCTATTGGTTGAGACTAGAACATGCTCCACTCACCATTATCAAGCGGAAGATATAATTGAACTCCTCCAAACTTTGTTAGGATGCATCATGAAAACTCATTCTTGATATCTGCTAACACAAATGTGAAATATAAACCAGATTTAGTATCTTCAACATTGATATTGTAGAGGTCTATGTTCCCCATTTGTAGAATTTGATTGAAAATATTGCCATCCCAAGTTCTACTTGTCCAATACTACATAGAATTGTTCCATTTTAAGATGAACTCTTTAACTCCAGATGGATCCATCTGATAAGAGAAAAGCCTAGGAGAAGGATTTAGTGAACTTTTCCATGAGAATAACATTTGTTGTCCACTAAACCTCATGCATGTCAACTGGATAGTCGAAACTCTTCCATAGAGTTTCAGATTTGTTGTCACCACTGACCATTACAAAGTTACTAGACTCTAAGGGTTTTTTTGGCAATGGGAATACAAGTGGAATAGGTATATGTATATTCTTAAAATTTTGAATCCTCTGTTTGGATGCACCAAATCAAAATTGGAATAGGAATAAAATTGGAATACATATTTCAATATTGCCCCTAAAATGAGCATTTGTTGTTCCACCTAAATAGGTGGAATTGGAATACATATTCCTATTTCGATTTTTTAATTTTAGAAAACATAAAATTTTGAGTTCTTAAATTTCACATCAAAATCTGGGTGAACCAAACAAGAATAGGAATATGTGACCTCATTTTCAATTTGAGAATAAGTATTCTTATTACCATTTTTATAGTCCCATAGCCAAATAAACCCTAATATCACGACCTTAGAAGACTTCTTGGAGACTTTGACAAACCAAATAGAAGCACCTATTGTGCTAAATAGTCCAAGATCACCTCTATTTGAAAGCTTCAAAATGTCAAGTCTATTTTTTGTAGGAGTCTCCCCGTTAGCCACCCACACATACATTCTCTACTTCAAATTTACATACTAGATGTCGATATACTAGCTATTGGAACCATTTGGGCTGAAGAAGCCCAATTCATGTTGGTAGAGTAATTTATCCCACCTACCCTGTCATTTATAGCCGCAAGAAAATAATTGAAAGAAATAACCAAAAGAAAAAGACAGTGAGTCATCTATGCCATCCATTGTTGTCAGCTTCTAGCCACCCATCTTAACTAGTTGCATATGATATTAATATTATATTGTGTGGACAACTAGCCATCTAAACATATTGTAATCTATATATTCAATGTGTTGAGAATAGAATGGAAAAGCCCATTTGGGGTTTCTCCATGGTTTCTCATCATCTTTGGTTTTCTTTATTATGTTGTATTGTTATTTTCATCATGGTATCACAGCCAATGGCAAAATGATCATGAAATTTTTTGAATAGATTGGTTGGAATGACAAGTGCTAGCCATCAAGTATTTTGTTGCTAAGGTTGAGGTAATGTATCCCAATAGGAAATGGATTTTGAAGTTATCCTTTGCATCATTAGATCTAAAAAGACAAGATCTAGGGTAAGAAAATCCTATCACCATTTGTGAGAGATGAATTTGACTTAGGTTAATGGAGAATCCTATCACCATTTGTGACAAAATATTAAATCTACTAGTGAATCCTATTACCAATTGTGATAGATATCATAAGGAAGTTGATCTAAATTTCTTGTGGATCCTATCACCATTTGTGATAGAAGTTAAGAAATAGAGACCTTGTCACTAGGTGTGACATGTTGGAAATACAAATGGGAAATGTATACTTCTGAGAGGGGGGGGGGGGGGGGGGTGGGGTTAATTAGAAGTACTTAAACTCTAACCAATAAAACTTTAAACTTTAAAACAATGCATGCATAAACATATTTAAATAACATGTAAAGTAAATGCATTCACATAAACACTTGACACCATATATGATTACCTAGAAACCCTCCAATGAGAAAGTAAAACTAGGGTGGGGATGATACCCACAATTCTTCACTACTACAACAATAAAGTTCACCTAGTAAGGTTACATGATTTGACCATTCCCATGATCTACCCTATGAAAGGCCTACCCTATTAAAGACTTACAAAGGATTGTTGGATCCTATCCTATTAAAGGATTTTAGCACCTTGTTAAAAATGTACCTAGCTAAAGGACTTTAGAACACTCACTTGGAATGTCACCTATTAAAGGATTTCACAATGATTGTTAAATCAACCTTGATACAAGGATTTCATCCTACTGATCCAATTGTTAGAAAGTATAGTAGAATGTTTGATCTAATACACTCACAATCTGATATTGCTGATTTCAAATCCCAATACAGTTCATCTTGATCCTCTATGATCTAATACAAAATTTCTATAACCTTGATCCTCTATTTTGCTAACTAATTCCGCAATTCTATCCTTCTTTTGAATCACCTTGAATGTATGCTAATCAATTCACCCCTTTTAGTGCTATCATCACCTTCTCAAATGCATTCTCTAATGCTCTCCCTCACCATACTCTAAATTATGGGGCTTTATCTCCTTATAAAAGACTTTGGTGGCTTAGGGTTAGGTAGGAATCTAAAATTAAAATTCATCCAACTTTCCCGCTCAATTCCCTACATTTTTTCTAATTGGTTGCATGTTGATCACATAGGGAATCCAAATAGATTTGATCTTATATTTAAAGCTTCGAGATCTATCCATATGTCAGCTCAAAAATGGTTTACATAGTTGTTTGTACCATCACAAAAAACTAGGACAATTCTATGTTACTCAACACTTGTTTAATAATGATGCTTGACACATACTATAATTTTGTTTGACTCAGTACTTGAACTTGCTCAGCATCTATTGTACACTCAGCACTTGAAACTTTCTCCACTTAGTCTATTTTCTTAGCACTTGATTTACTCGGCACATGAGTGACTCGGTACTCATTTCAACTCGACATCTATACATATTATACTCGGCATATGTTACTAGCTCGGCATGAACTTAGTAAATTTCTTAAGTGTGTTGACACTCAATTGTCAAAACCAATCTGAGATCAACAATCTCCCCCTTTCACATGAGTGGCAAAAACACTTAACGATACATGATGAATCTAATTTCCTCAAGTATAATATACATTCTATTCAGTATATATACAAAACTTCAAAATTGTTCAAAAGTTTGTAAATGGACTATACCTCAAAATTTTGTGACTCCCTCGAGTTAATGTGTCTTTTCTGTATCCAAAATCTCTCCTACAGTAGATTTGACTCTGTTGATACTCTTTGTCTTCATTCTAAATTTTGGTACTCTTTATCTAATCTGTTCTAATATGATGACCTATTTTCGCTTTCCTATTTGTTGATCCCCCTTTCTTCTCTGTGTTTATTTTGTAACTCCCCCTTTTACATGTCTCCCCCTTGCATAAATCTTCTCTTTTAATATTTCTCCCCCCTTTTTGACATTGATGTCAAAGGGTTTATACACTAAGTGCATATTTATCTAAGAAGTTCTTGTTAATTTCCATTATAATTTTAAGAGCAACATCCTAGTTGTCTATTGCAACATCTAGTGACTCTATTTGGATGGTTGTCTCAGCTACAAGGTGAATTAAGTTGAAAGATTAGGATCTTTCTTGAGTATTGTCTTAGCATAGGCTAGTTCTTTCTAGAGTATTTCCATGTGAGGGGTTAGGGAGGCTTGAATTTGAACTAACTTGGCTCTAGTATTAGCCTCTTCTATTGTTAGTATAGATAATTCCTTCTCTATGTGAAGCATAGAATGAAAGTGCTTCTCACTTTGACCTAGATTTTGTGGTAACTACATAACAGATATTTTCAAGTTTCTCTCCAAATTCATAATCTTTTGGCTCATTTCTTTTGTGAAGAGTGTGGGGTCACACAATTTAGTATACAATGAGAATATATTCTCAAGTACCTTCTTCACTTTTTCTATTTTTGTAGCCAATTCCACTTGTGATAGTGCTATTCCACTAGATATTTTCTCATTTAATTTTCCTTGAAACTTCTTTTTAGACCATTCCATAAGTTTTGCATTAGTTTCCTAGTCTTCATTTATCACCTATTCAACAATTTTTGAAAATTGTTCCAATATTGTCTTGGTTGAATCAGGTGTTTGCAAGAAAAATGCATCTAAAAAGATGTCTTTTATTTCATGTAGTGCTTGCCTTTGTTTATACTCCTTTCTAAGTATCTCTTGGTTCTTTTTCCTTTCCAATGCGTTCTGCATATCATTGATCTGTTCCATGTTCATGGTTGCATAGTCATATTTTGGTATGACAATTTCTTCATCTAATGTTGGGTCTCCATAGTGAAGTACCCTTGCAACCTTTTTGGAGCTTGAGCTTAGTGCTGAAATTTGAAGTAGCATTGCTTCAATGCTCGTCTTCAGAAGGACTTTTCTAGGAGTGCCAGTAGTTGGCAAATTAACCAATGTCTGGATGGCTTCTTGCTCCTTTTCTTTTGGAATGTCCTTCTCTTCTTATGATCATCCTTGATCAATCACAATTATTTGTGGTGCACCTTGAGTTTGTGAAATAGGAATAGATACTTCTATCTATCCTATTTGTTCCTTTGTTGGCTCCTCTATAGTTTTAGTTTTTTGTTTAGTCATGACAACTTTCACTATGGTATCAACTTTAGCTAATGTATCTTCAAATGCTTCTTCTTGTGGTTGTCCACTGGTAGTTGTAGGGATGGTAGAAGGTGGTTCTTGTGTAGTCACTTTGTCCCTAGTTAAATCAGCTACAACCTTTTGCAAATCATCCACACTAACCAACACTAGATTGTCACACAACTTTTCCTATAAAGTTGATTGGTCATGTATCTTCTTTAGATCCTCTACAACTAGTAGATTAATGTTCTAAACTGAGTTGTTAGGAACATCTTTTACCTTGATTGTCTCTGCACATGTGTTGATGTCATGTGGCGGGCTTAATAATGGAAATTATGTATCTTGCACACTTTGATCTATTTTCTATTGCTCAGCAGTTGCCATTTCTTCTCCTCTTTGTGGTGCCTCCTCCACTATGTTTCCTTCCTTTTCTTTCTCAACTTCTCCTTCCTTATCATTCCCTTCATCTTCTCCATTGTTTCTTCCCTCAAAAGGATCTTCCTCTCCTTCCTTAATAGTAGTTAGCCCATATATCAGCTTCCACATTTGAGTGGACTTCTTGAGAACATCTTCAATCTTGTTTTGAAGAATGTTAACTGCCCTATACTTGAGTGCAAATTTACTGCCATGTTTCTTGCTTGCCTTTGTTATTTGGCCTTTTGATAATTCCAGCATCACTTGTGCCAATGTGGATTCTCTTATTTCCTTTTCCATGTTTAGGCAATAATTTCATTTATTCTCAACAATTGAATATAAATCCTTGGGCGTAGTAATGTATAATTCAAGTGGAGTATTCTTGAATTTCACCATCATGGAACACACTGACTCCTCAACCTTATTTTGATCTTCTTTATTTATTTTATTGAATTCAATATTTTTCAAACTAGTCAAGTCTGCATTATCCCTAATATTATCACAAATGTTTTCAAGATTAGACTTGGGTGCATAACTTACAACTCTGAACTAGCTAGTGTCCTCTGACTCAGTCCTCTCTTCATCAGATTTGGGTTGTGCAACATATTTCATCCTTAATTTCTTTTGCATTGGACTTGGTTTCTTAGTAGCCTTCTTCTTCTCTTTTGTTTTCTCCTTAGCCTTCTAAGTTGTGGCCCTTGTAGTTGCTCTTGTGGCTGGAGCAATAGGCTCGACAAGGATCGGTTTTGCAATCTTCTCACCCTTGAACTGAGTTCCAGGTTGCAACTTAGCCTTTCTCTTCTTTGGCTCTTGTATTTCTAGTGCTTCCTTGGCTTGTTCATCCTCAACACCTTCTTCCTCATCTTCACCCATTCCTTGGATTAGGGCAAGAGGTTCTTAGCTCTCTTCTTCTTCTTCTTCTTCTTCTTCATCTTCATTATCACCTTCAGCTCCCTCACCAAATTTGGCTTTCATCTTTTTCACCAATTTATCTTTCTTCTGTAGAGTTGAGGTATTTTACAATTCCATTTTAACCTTGGATTTCACAACATCATAGTTGCCAAAAATGTTCGTTGACTTATCAATTTCCTTTGCAAGTAATGAGATGATGGTTGTCGATGCTTCATCTATATTAATCTCATATGCAAAGGCCTTAGCCATCTACTCTAGATATTGCAACTTGGATAAATGTGTAGTCAATATCTACTAAGAAGAAAATGTCATTGTAGTACTTCTCAACTAGGGAAACTAGGATTCAGTCTTTGTCTCATGGATTTCTTGAAATCCTCAAAGTAGCTAGTTATTATAGACTCAAAATTGTCTCCCATTTGTTCAATTTATTCATTAATTTGTACTACTACAGACCTATTGGTCTTCCATCCTACCTCACCAAAAGAGGGAAACTCATTCTAAACATAGAAAAATATACATATCAAAATTGAACAAAATTTGCATTGTGCACCTTTCAATCTCCTTATTGCTCCTAAGTTCTCATTGATTTATTGTAATTGTAGCTTTGCCATGTCATAAGTATGATCTTTCTTCACAATCTTGTACCCTACATCAATTGTAATGCATGGCACTATTGGTCTTCCATCCTACCTCACCAAAAGAGGGAAACTCATTCTAAACATAGAAAAATATACATATCAAAATAGAACAAAATTTGCATCGAGCACCTTTTGATCTCCTTATTGCTCCTAGGTTCTCATTGATTTATTGTAATTGTAGCTCTGCCATATCATAAGTATGATATTTCTTCACAATCTTGTATCTTACATCAACTACAATGCATGACACTATTGGTCTTCCATCCTACCTCACCAAAAGAGAGAAACTCATTCTAAACATAGAAAAATATACATATCAAAATTGAACAAAATTTGCATCGAGCACCTTTCAATCTCCTTATTGCTCCTAGGTTCTCATTGATTTATTGTAATTGTAGCTTTTCCATATCATAAGTATGATCTTTCTTCACAATCTTGTATCCTACATCAATTGCAATGCATGACACACTATTTAGTTTTCTTGATTGATAGAATTTGTGAGATATGACCCTCACTGAAAATTATAGAAGTGGGTCCTTGATGGTATCAATAGTCATTCCTCTCTTTTTATTCCACTTTGCCCCTATATTCTTCTGAATTGCTTCTTTTGAGTCACTCCTTAGGGTATTGGACCATTCTGGGGTTGGATATCCTATAACCCTATGCACAATCATTTTTGACAATTTGATAGGTCCTCCTTCCAGCCATAGACATCCATATGGATTCTACTCAAAACAATTCTTATCCATTCAGTCTTAAAGATGGTGGAGAAATCTAGGTTATAAGTTAAGCCCTTCCTTTAAATGATTTGAAATTCTTCCTTCAACACTCCATTCTCACATAATTTTTCATATGCCTAATGAATTGTCATGTCTCGTATCCCTCCAACCTTATAGTTGTAATATTTCCTTACATCTTGAACCATTACGACGTTGGATGAAATGATTGACAATGCCCCTATCGAGTCATTCTTATATGCAACTTTAGGAATAGGCCTAAAATCTAGTTTCTTAACCTCATTATTGACCAACTAAACTTCAAAAGGTTCCTTATCCTTAGGATTTTGAGAGCTAGAGGCCATTTTTCAAAACTAGGGTTTCAATATATATTAAACTGTGTATCTACGTAACTCAACACGTGAAGAATACCTTTCAATTAATGAAATGATGCTTGAACTCTATTGGAATTCATGAAAAAGCTTCAAGCTTTTCTTGCCAATCACTTCCTTACTCTGCTCACTCTTGCTCTATGTTTGTAATGACAAAAAATGAGCATAAATTTTCCTTATATCCTTTCAAAACATCGCATTTAATGCATGGTGCATATACAACTATAAACTCATCTTCTATAAAATTTTTGCTTTACTTGACATTCATTGATTTTCCATCACTTGACATCCATTAGAATTATCCTTACTCAGCTTCAATAGGAATTTCTTTTACTTAGCAACCACTAGTGACTTAGCTTTAACTAATTTTGGCTAACAACATGGCACACACACTAGAATTTATTCGACAATTGAAGATAGCTTTTCACACTCAACAGTAAGATGAAAAATTAAAGTTTTACCTTGGTTTTCCCTTTTTTATTTGCATCTTTATTCATGCTAATTTACCCTTTTTAGTACTAAATTATCTTGGAACTGATGTATGATGAAACATTTAAATACAAGTTCCGCATACATCCTTTTTCTTAGTTTGATGAGGAGTGATTACTTGACCTTTTAGGTTAAGTGATCCCTTTATTTGATGTGTTGCATCCATCTTACTTCTTCTATGTTTTGTTCAACTCTCCTGTAATGTTCTCAACATCTACCTGTTGGATACAATTGTTAATTGTGTATTGTCTTTGATGTTACACAAATGTCATATCAGTCATCAGACAGAGTCTACCAAGCTTAGATGATCAACAAAGAAATTTACAGTGGCTACCGAACGTTCCTGAACATTACTCAGTAAAGTCAGTTCTTACTGAGCATCAAAATATTTTGTAATAGAAAGTTAGTATTAATCGAGCTCCCAAAGTTAACAAAGAAAAGTTAATGTATACCGAGCACAATCGGGCATCAAAGGATTTTGTAATAGAAAGTTAGTATTAACTGAGCTCCCAAGGTTAACAAAGAAAAGTTAATGTTTACCGAGCTCACTCGGGTATCAAAGGATTTTGTAACAGAAATTTAGTATTAACCGAGCTCCCAAGTTTAACAAAGAAAAGTTAATGTTTACCAAGCTCACTCCGACATCAAAGGATTTTGTAATAGAAAGTTAGTATTAATCGATCTCCCAAGGTTAACAAAGAAAATTTAATGTTTACCTAGCTCACTCAGGCATCAAAGGATTTTGTAACAAAAAGTTAGTGTTAACTGAGCTTCCAAAGTTTAAAAAAAATTTAACGTCTACCAAGCTCACTTGGTTATCAAAGGAAATGTGGCAAAGAGTTAGCTTCTACCGAGTTCACAAGGTCAGCAAAGGAAGGTCAGTACTAACCGAGTTCACTCGGTCTCCAAAGGACTTTTACAGGGTTTGCAATGTTTATCGAGCCTCATTTGGTTAACACTAGAAAACCATTCTGGAGCAGTGGTCACCGAGCTGGGTTGGCCAGCGAAGGATTTTATTGTTTTGATATTAAGTTCAATTGTTTCATGCAGCCAACTGATGTAATGATTTTTTCATTTTTTGTAACTTATATTTGAGCCAACTTGATAATCTGAAAGGTATATATTTATATGTTCAAGTTGTGAATCAAAAAGGTGAGTGTGAGTATATGGATGAGGATAGAATAAGAGAATATTGAGTGAATTCTGATGAAGGATTAGATATCTTAGAGGAGCTACAAAGTTGTATTGAATCAGTATGGATCTAGTAAAGTAGAACATAGATCTGTAATCAGCAAAAGATAAGTTGCACATCATTTAGGTCACCTCATTGTTGCTTTCTAATTATTGTAACAATGAATCTAAAATCTCTTAACAGAGTCAGTTTAATAGCCATTTTGTAAATCCTCTAATAAGGTGACAATTCAGTTGAATTGTTCTAAAGACCTCTAATCATGCCACTCCTAACAGGGTGATTAAATCCTCTAACAAGGTCACACCTAATAGTGTGTATTGTAACCTTTAACAGGGTTGGCTCCTAACAGGGCTCACTTCAGAAGAGTGAAAATTGGTGACTAGTTACTTGGTGGTTTTTCTCATATTGGGTATCCACGTTAAATCTGGTGTCTCTTGTGTTCATTTATTTAATCTATGCATGCACATTAATAACAATGAATGTTAAATGATCAGTAATTAGTTAACCTACTGAGTTACAGTATTCCTGCACTATTTATCGAGTATCAGCAGTAAGTAAGTATTATAGACATCTAAGGGATTTTTGGAATTTTTTTTGTGGTGACTAATTCACCCCTCCCCTCTTAGTTACTTCATCTATATTTCCAACAATTGGTATCAGAGCTTTTGGTGCTTGCAGTACAAGATTTCAAGGATCTAAGCCAAAGATCAGGATGTCTTATAATAGGGAAATTCCAAGACCTAATAGGGACAACTTCTCATCATGGCAAGGGTTGATGAGACTTCATCTAGCTTCTATTGGAGATACAAGACTAAAATACCTTGATGGAAAATATGCAAAACCAATCGGTACACTATCTGTCAATGATATTGCTGAAAAGAAGACCCACAACATCATGATGGTAGATATAGCATATGCTCTGAGTTATGAATAATTTGATGACATCAAGGACTGCAAATCTGCCTTTGAAATGTGGGAAAAGCTAAAAGAAGTCTATGGAGGAGATGATAATGTAAGAAGAGCTAAAGCAGAAAGTCTAAGAGGACAATTTGATCAGATGAGGATGAGAGAGGATGAAAATATTGCAAAATATGTTGAAAGAGTCAAATCATGTTTCAATGCAATCAAAGCATTTGGAGGAGATATCAAGGAGGAGACAGTTATAAGTAAAGTTCTTAGAACTCTACTTCCCATTTATGCTATCAGAGTTTCTGCAATTCAAGAAAGAAGATGTGAAGCAAATCACAAGATAAATCTAGAGGCCATAGTTGGAAGATTAACTGCATTTGAACTAGACAACTTTGACAACTATGTTCCAGCTTTCAAAAAAATTGAGTTAGCATTTGAATCCAAGCTTTCACTCAAGGAGAAAATTAAAAAGAAAAAGGAATCTTAGTCAGGAAGTGAAGATGAATCGGGCCAAAGTTCAGACAATGATCTTGAGGTGATTGAAGCTCTACTAGCAAGAAAATATTCTAGAGACAGGGAAAAATATAAAGGTAAAGTTCCTCTAATCTATTTTTCATGTGAAGAAGTTGGTCATATTACTGCGAGGTGCCCAAACAAGTAGAACAAAGATGAGAAGAAAGGTTACAAGTACAATGGCAAGAAAGGCTTCAAATAATTCAAAGATAAAGGTAAGAAAACATGTTTTATGGCTAAAGATTCTAATGATTCTAATGATGAAGAAGAAGATGAAATTGTCTACATTACTGTGAAAGATGAGTCTGATAATGATAAAGAAATGACACTCATTTCTCATATGAGAAAAAATGATACATGGATCATAGATAGTGGTTGTTCTCATCACATGACGGGTGATAAAACTAAGTTTGAGTACTTTGAAGACTATGATGGTGATAGTGTAAAATTTGGTAACAATGAACTTTGTTTTATAAAAGGAAGAGGAAGAATCTCTCTAACCAAAGAACTTATATGTGATAATGCCTATTGGGTAGAAGGATTAAAGCATAATCTGTTGAGTGTAGCACAACTACTCAATAATGGATTCAAAGTAGAATTTATGCATGGAAAAGCAAGACTGCTAGATGGCAAAGGAAAACCAATTGGATCAGGCACTCAAACAAAAGGTAACTTATTTTATCTTGAACTTGGTGAATGTTCATTTTTTATTGCTCAAGTTGAAGAAAGTTGGTTATGGCATAAAATATTGTGTCATGTCAATTTTGATAACTTGGTGAAGATAAGAAAATTTAAGAAAGTAAGAGGCATAAAATATTGAAATGCTTGAGGTCAGACAGAGGAGGAGAATTCATTTCATATAAATTCAATAAATTTTGCATTGAAAGAGGAATCAAAAGATAGGTATCAGCCCCTGGAACTCCTGAACAAAATGGAATAGTTGAAAGGAGGAACAGATCTATCATGGATTGTGCAAGAGCCTTAATGATTGAAAAGAACATTGCTATCAAATACTAGAAGGAAGCTATCAACACTACAGTTCATACTTTGAACCGAGAACAGCTTAAAAAGGACTCATTCAAAACTCCCTATGAGCTATGATATGGCTATAAACCTAATGTAAGTTATCTATAAGTATTTGAAAGTAAATGTTACATTTTGAAAGAATCTAGAAAAGGAAAATTTGATGTAAAAAGTGATGAAGGAATATTTTTGGGATACTCTTGCAAAAGTAAAGCATATAGATGTTTGAACTTGTCTACTTACAAAGTCATAGAAAGTGCACATGTGAAAGTTGATGAGTTTATAGAAAGGACTGAAGAAGGAAGCAAAAGGGAGCTAGAAGATTATAGAAAGTTTGTTTTCACTGAACCTAATATAGTACTAGTCAATTAGGAATCTTCTACTCCCGAGTTATCAGTAACCGAGTTACAGGAAGTTCAAACTGAGCTACAGCAACCCGAGTTACATTCTGATGCAACCGAGCAAGTGTCTACCGAGTCTGAAGGACCCAAGCCAATATCTACTGAGTGAGAACATCCAGAACCTGAAGTTGAAGTGCAAGAGGATAACAATGAAATTCATTCAAAAGGCAAGGAACCTGTATTAGCAAAATATGTCAGGAGACATCATTCAGCAGATCAGATCATTGGAGACAAATCTGAAGGAACCATGACAAGAAGTAAGTTGAAAGGTACTTGTTTACTTGTTGATTTTGAACCTAGAAATATCAAAGATCCATTGGGAAATGATAGTTGGATTAAGGCTATGAATGAAGAAATAGAGAAGATAGAGAAAAACAAGACATGGACTCTTGTACCCAGGCCTAAAGATAAAAATGTGATTGGAACTAAATGGGTATTCAGAAACAAGTTGGATGAAGATGGTAAGCTATCAAGAAAAAAAGCTAGACTAGTATGCAAAGGATATGCTCAAGAAGAAGGAATAGACTATGGAGAAACTTTTTCTTTTGTTGCAAGATTGGAAGGAGTCAAAACCTTACTAGCATATGTTGCTCACAAAGAATTCAAAGTTTATCAGGTGGATGTCAAGTCAGCATTCCTCAATGGTATACTGGATGAAGAGGTTTACATTAAACAACCTGAAAGTTTTGTTGATCCAGATAAGAAGAACATGGTCTGCAAATTACATAAGGCATTGCATGGTCTAAAACAAGCCCCTGGAGTATGGTATGAAATATTGCATAACTATCTTATTCAGATTGGTTTTCAAAGAACTAATGATAACAGTAGCTTGTATATAAAAGAAGGACCAGATAATAAGATTGTCTTGGTAGAAATATTTGTAGATGATATTGTTTTCACAAGGAATGATGATCTTTGCAAAGAATTTTTAGAAAAAATGAACAAGGAATTTGAAATGTCTATGTTTGGAGAGATCAAATTCTTTGTTGGTCTTCAAATTCAATAGAATAAAAATGGTATTTACATCACTCAATCAAAATACATCAAGGAGATATTGGAAAAGTTTGGTATGGAAGATTGTAAACTAGTTGGGACTCCTATGTGTACTGGATTAAAACTTACAAAGGAAGATGAATCAAAAGAAGTAGATCAAACATTGTATAGATCTATGATTGGAAAGTTGTAGTATGTAGTTCATACTAGGCCAGATATTGCCCTCGCAGTTGGTATTGTAGCAATATTTTCAGCAAAACCAAGAGAAGATCACATGATGGCAATCAAAAGAATAATGAGATATTTGAAAGGAACTAAAGATTATGGTTTATGGTACAAATTTGAAAGTAATCTGAATTTGAAAGTGTTTACTAATGCTGATTGGGTAGGAAACCTTGATGAAAGGAAAAGTACAAGTGGAGGAGCATTCTTTCTTGGAAAGAGGTTGGTTTCTTAGACAAGAAAAAAGCAAAATTGTACATCTCAATCTATTGCAGAGGTAGAGTATGTTGTTGTAGAAGTAAACTGTTCTAATATTGCTTAGTTTAAATAGTTATTGGAAGGCATGAAGGTGGAAATCAAAGAACCAGTTGTTATGTTCTTTGATAATACAAGTGCAATAAACATATCTAAGAATCTAGTGATGCATTCCAAAACCAAGCACATTGCAATAAAATATCATTTTGTCAAAGAATTGGTGCAAGATAAGGAGATCAGATTGGAATATGTCCATACAAAGGAACAAATTGCTAACATATTCACAAAGCCATTACCTAAGGATGCATTATTGTATCTAAGAGGTAAATTAGGGGTCACTCCCCTATCTGAAGTTCACTAAAATGAAGTTTTAGTGATGCATCAACGCATACCAAGTTGAAGATCTACCAGTTGATGCAACATAATCAAGAAATGTTGCATATGAATCAATACTAAAGGTACATTAAAATTCATTTAAGTAGTGTTGTCTTTGGCATGTGTTGTCAAAGAGGGAGAGTTTTACTATCATATCTTTTTGAAATTTCTTTGAGAAGAAAAGTTTTCTATGGAATGCTATGGAATTCCTTCACAAAGGGAGATTATTGAAAGAGGAAGAGTTTTCTATCTAATATAAAAGGTCGCTCTAACAGAAAAAGACTTGTTAAACTTATTTTCAAATTTCATTCTGTTATGACATGTGTTGCCATCAATGCCAAAGAGGGAGATTTTTGGATACAACTGTTAATTATGTATTATTTTTGATATTATGAAAATGTCATATCAGTCATTAGAGAGAGTCTACCGAGCTTAGATGATCAACAAAGAAATTTACAGTGTCTACCAAACCTACCTAAACATTAATCAGTAAAGTCAGTTCTTATTGAGCATCAAAGGATTTTGTAATGGAAAGTTAGTATTAACTGAGCTCCCAAGGTTAACAAAGAAAAGTTAATGTTTACCGAGCTCACTTGAGCATCAAAGGATTTTGTAATAGAAACTTAGTATTAACCGAGCTCCCAAGGTTAACAAAGAAAAGTTAATGTTTACCGAGCTCACTCGAGCATCAAAGGGTTTTGTAACAGAAAGTTAGTATTAACCGAGCTCCCAAGGTTAACAAAAAAAAATTAATGTTTACCAAGCTCACTCGGGCATCAAAGGATTTTGTAATAGAAAGTTAGTACTAACTAAGCTCCCAAGGTTAACAAAGAAAAGTTAATGTTTACCGAGCTCACTCGGGCATCAAAGGATTTTGTAACAAAAATTTAGTGTTAACCGAGCTCCCAAAGTTAACAAAGAAAAGTTAACATCTATCGAGCTCACTCGGTTATCAAAGGAAATGTGGCAGAGAGTTAGCTTCTACCGAGCTCACAAGGTCAGCAAAGGAAGGTCAGTACTAACCGAGTTCACTCGTTCTCCAAAGGACTTTTGCAAGATTTACAATGTTTACCGAGCCTCACTTGGTTAACACTAGAAAACCATTCTGGAGCAGTGGTCACTGAGATGGGTCGGCTAGCGAAGAATTTTACTGTTTTGATATTAAGTTCAATTGTTTCATATAGCCAACTGATGCAATGATTTTTTCATTTGTTCTAACTTATATTTGAACCGACTTGATAATCTGAAAGGTATATACTTAGATGTTCAAGTTGTGAATCAAAAAGGTGAGTGTGAGTATATGGATGAGGATGGAATAAGCGAATATTGAGCAAATTTTGATGAAAGATTAGATATCCTGGAGGAGCTGCAAAGTTGTATTCGATCAGTAAGGATCTAGTAAAGTAGAACATAGATCTGTAATCAGAAAAAGATAAGTTGCATCATTAAGGTCACCTCATTGTTGCTTTCTAATCATTGTAACAATGAATCTAAAATCTCTTAACAGAGTTGGTTTAACAACCATTTTGTAAATCATCTAATAAGGTGACAATTCAGTTGAATTGTTCTAAAGACCTCTAACCAGGCCACTCCTAATAGGGAGATTAAATCCTCTAACAAGGTCACACCTAATAGTGTGTATTGTAACCTTTAACAGGGTTGGCTCCTAATAGGGCTCACTTTAGAAGAGTGAAAATTGGTGACTAGTTACTTGGTAGTTTTTTTCATATTGGGTTTCCATGTTAAATCTGGTGTCTCTTGTGTTCATTTATTTAATCTTTGCATGCACATTAATAACAATGAATGTTAAATGATCAGTAATTAGTTAACCTACCAAGTTATAGTATTCTTGCACTATTTACTGAGTATCAATAGTAAGTAAGTATTATAGACATCTAAGGGATTTTTGGAATTGTTTTTGTGGTAACTGATTCACCCCTCCCCTCTCAGTTACTTCATCTATATTTCCAACACTACCTTTCCTTTTCCTTTGTTCAACTTTGAGTTAGGTGCCTTTTTCCTTCTTGGGCAGTGCTTATTGATATGACTTATCTTCAAACAACTAAAGCGTGTAGTTTGACTCAACCATCTATTATAACTACTACTAAAATGTTTTCTTATGCAATTCTCAAGAATGTATCCATAATCCTGACAATAATGACAGCTATGTTTTATATTGTAATCCGAATTATAGGAATTTCCATGGCTTCTTCCCTTGTTTGATAACCATGTGGACTTCGATCTACATTCAAAGGCTTTGTGTCCAAAATTCTTACAATTGTAGTAGAGTCCTTCAAATTTTTGTGCGTGCATGGTCCTTGTTCTATATTCATGTGCCTAATGACCTTGTTTGTTGCACTAGTAACAATTTGTCATCTTCTTTGGCTTGGCATTATAACTAGCATTCTTGCTCCTACAAATGTTAGCTATGTGTCCTTTCTTTCCATAATGATGACAAATAGGTTTAGAATTCTTACCTTTATTATTTCTTTGCTCAGCAACTTTGGATGATTCTCCTTCTTTAGTGCTTGTGTAGCCCAATCCTAATGTGTCTTTACTGGATCTACGAGATTTTAGTAGTTGCTCAAAGTATTTGATGACTTCATTTGGCTTGTTGAAACTTTCTGCAAACTCCTCTCTTTCTAGGTCATTCTATAGTTGCTCATTTTATAAATTCAATGTAGTTATCTCTATGTCCTTGACATTAAACTCATGATGGGCATTCATCATTTGGTTTATGGTGTCCAATTGCATGTTTGAGATCCTGGACAACTCTGCTAATTTTTCTTCCAATCTATTTGACAAAATTATTTTATCCTCTTCAATCATGTCCTTTTCCTCTATAGCTTTCTTATTTTTCTCAGTAACCTCACATAAGTGTATAGCTTGTGATTCTTGCTCCAACTTGAGATTTCTAATATCCTCAGCTTGTGCTCTATTCTTGTCCATGAGATCTACAATTGCTACATCAAATTCACAGGAGTTACCATCTGAAAATAACTTTGTGTTGTCAATCTCTTTGTATTGAGTGTCATTTTCAGCTATAGCAATCTCTTTCCTTCTCTTTAGTGAACTTCTCAAGGAATCTCTAGCTTCATCCAGTTTTTGTAATAAGAGATGTATCTCAATCTCTTGATTTTCAATGGTCTTTCCCAACTTGTAAATGTCCATCTCAAGATCTTTTCTCCAAGTTATAAGGCTTCTCCTGATGAGAACTTTTCTCTGATACCAATTTTTGGAAATACAAATGGGAAATGTATACTTTTGAGATAGGGGGGGTGGGGGGGTGTGGTGGTGTTCTGTGAGGTGAATCAAAAGTACTTAAACTCTAACCAATAAAATTTTCAACTTTAAAACAATGCATGTATAAACATATTAAAATAGCATGTAAAGTAATTTCATTCACATAGACACTTGACACCAGATATGATTACCTAGAAACCATCCAATGAGAAGGTAAAACTAGGATGGGAATGACACCCACAATTCTTCACTACTGGAGCAATAAAGTTCACCTATTAATGTTACATGATTTTACCATTATCATAATTTTCTCTATGAAAAGCTTGGCCTATTAAAGGCTTGCAAAGGATTGTTGGATCCTACTCTATTAAAGGATTTTTAACACCCTATTAAAAGTGTGCCTGGCTAAAGGACTTTAGAACACTCACTTGGAATGTCACCCTGTTAAAGGATTTCATAATGACTATTAAATCAACCTTGATACAAGGATTTCATCCTACTAATACAGTTTCTAGAAAGTACAATAGAATGTTTGATGTAATACACTTACAATCTGATATTGCTGATTTTAGATCCCAATGCAATTCATCTCAATCCTCTCTATTCTTACATGAAATTGATGTAACCTTGATCCTCTATTCTGCTAACTGATTCTACAATTTTGTACTTCTTCTAAGTCACATTGAATGTATGTTGATCAATTCACCACTTTCACTACTATCATCTCCTTCTCATATGCATTCTCTCATGCTCTCTCTATCACCATACTCTAAATTGTGGGGCTTCATCTCCTTTAAAAAGACTTTGGTGGCTTAGGGTTAGGTATGAATCTATAATTGAAATTCATCCAAATTTCCTGCTCAATTCCCTCCATTTTCTTGATTGGTTGCATGTTGATCACATAGGGAATCTAAATGGATTCAATATTATCTAAAAAGCTTCAAGATCTATCCATATGTCAGCTCAAAAATGGTTTACATAGTTGTTTGTGCCATCACAAACAACTAGGTCAATTTTGTGTTACTCAACACTTGTTCAATACTAATGCTCGATACATACTATAATTCTATCTGACTCAACACTTGAACTTTCTTGGCATCTATTGTTCACTCAACACTTGAAACTTACTTGGCTTAGTCTATTTTCTCAGCACTTGATTTACTTGGCACTCATTGCAACTCAACATCTATACAAATTATACTCAGCATATGTTACTATCTTGGCATGAACTTAGTAAATTTCTTAAGTGTGTTGACACTTAATTGTCAAAACCAATCTGAGATCAACATGGTAGACCTTTGAAAGAGATTTTTTTTGCAAGGAAATTTCCAGTTGTTGAAGAAAGCCCATCTATAGCTGAAGACGAATTTGCTGAAGAAGATCTAGCTAATGTTGAAAGATGAGGAATGTGTGTCTAGTATTATAAGTCACTTGTAGTAGTTAGCATTCATTAGGAAATGAGATGGCATGCTAGAGTTGGTTGTCATAGTGCAAAGCTCTATGTGTGTGCTATTTTGAGATTTAAGTGTTGGATCAGAAGAAAGAGAATATATATTTAAATGTGTTGTTGTCAAAATGTGTATGAGGAAGATAAAAGTTGGTGGTAGATTGAAATTGTCATAGTTTTTCTATCCTCAAGGGCTATGTATTTTGGATAAATTTTTTGATTGTGAGTTGAGTTTGTTAAAGGAAAATTTAGACATTGTATTGTACATAAGTTGTTGTAAGGGGTGCATTATTAGTTTTACCTGACACCCTAGAGTTTGGCTTAACATATTGATGAACCATGTATCCAAAAAGGAAATTTATAGAACTAGCGAGTGCAATAGTTGGGTACCCATGTATCTTGGTAGGTGGATTTCTTTTTATATGGACTCAATAATTAGTTTGATGCAGGTCGAGAAGGAGAAAAGACAAAGTGATTATAGTTATCCCATCATGTGAGTTTTTGGTATCTAAAACCAATTGTAATGTTTCCACATCATGTGAGTTAGTGATAATCAAAAACCATTTTGTATTTTTTGTTGGTTTGTAGTCACCAATATAATGTGAGGTTTGTGGTTAGCCAAAACCATTCAAATGCAAAGTTTTTGGTGAGCTAGAAACCATTTTTATTACATTAATTGAGGGTAATTCATAAAACACAAAGTGATTATGATGAGGGAAAACAATATAAATGCAATAGCATTACTAGAAGAAATTGAGGGAGAGTGTTGGTAGAGTAATTTCTCCCACCTACTCTTCTATCCATAGTCGTAAACAAATAGTTGAAAGCAAGAGATAGTGAGTCGTCTAGTGCCATCCATTGCCATCAGCCACTAGCCGCCCATCTTGACTAGCTACACATGATATTAATATTATAATGTGTGGAAAAACAACCATCTAAACATATTGTAATCTATACATTGAATGTATGGAGAATAGAATGGCAGAGCCCATTTTTTATTTCTCCATGGTTTCTCATCTTCTTTGGGCTTTTTGTTATGTTGTATTATCATTTTTATCAGTTCAAAAGTTTCATTCTTTGAAATTAGTGTTTGATTTCCAGTAATTGAGGTGCCCAAGGAAAGAGTATCCCTACCCTCCACTGCAACAACATAACTTTTTAGTTGGATACACACTCCAAATACCAAAAGCAAGCTTAAGTAGAACTTTTCCCTAATTTTCTCCATTGCACAAGTGTTAATGATGAAGAAATCTCCCCCTAGAGTTAAAGTACAATAGGCATGGTCAAGTGCCTCCAAAGAAAGGATGTTAGTTCCAAGAGACCTTATGAGTCAAATTACATGTTCTAAAATTTTAAAGAGAACCACCATTCAAAACATTTAGTGTTATGGTTAGAGTTACTATTCCAAACTGCATGGGAGTTTTGTTCTTGTGTTGTGTGTGAAAGGGTCTAGAGACATGTTGTAGGGCAACTTTTGAACGTATGTCCAAAAGTCTATGGCCATAGTAAAGACACAATAGGAGCATGGTATCGATAGGGATAAAAGTGATAGGTTATTAATTCCTTCCTGCGGCAGGTAACTATTGGAATCGTGAGATAGACATATATTTTAATTCATCCAATCACATATCATTATTTTCCAATTTGTTTATATGTTGTATAGTTTAAAATTTCTTATCTATTTATAAGAATTAAAAAATACAATTTATCTAGCATCCTATTTTCTCTCACATAAAATAGCAATGAGAAAATTAATACTTTACACCTTTAATATGGAAAAAATCAATACCATTTCTTTAAATGTTTGTTAATTTTTCTTTTGAGAATAGGGCCCTAAATTTATTTCTAGCACAAGCATTCTGTGTATGGTAGTATGGCACCATACTATATGCATGAACTTTTAAATAAAATATAATCATTGATAAAAAGGTAATTATTTTGTTTAAGGTATCTTGTATATTTTTGCTAAATAAATTTATAGATGTGCTTAAAGAAAAAAAATTATAACAAGCCTTATAGGTAGTCATTTAAATTTAAAAAAATGTTTTAAGAATTTAATTTGGTAATAAAATATTTTAGGTCTTATAAATTGATTTCATTGCTATTAAATAGATGATTAATTCATTTTCAAATTTAAAATACTAGTAAATCCAAACTTATCAATTTTTTAAACTTTTTATATTAAAATTATTATAAATTGATGCTTTATTCTATAAGTCATAGTTTATAATATATAAGCTTCACATTTTTATTTAAGTTTATCATAATTTGAGTAATAGTATTAAAATCAATTATACTATTAATTTCATTTTAATTAATTATTATTTTTATCAAAATAATTCATCATAATCTTAATTGTCAATAATGATTAAATTCAAATAACTATTGAATATTTATATATATTTTTATATTATTTAAATGTATATTAATATTTTTGAAAACTATTTTTTTATACACTGTGGTTTGATTTATTATTATGGATCTCATATAAGAGACTCATAAGTTACCATTGTATTGTAGACTCTTGCCTAAAAACTATTCAACTTTTAAAAATAATATAAAAGATTTTAAAATTCAAAATAATTTCTATGTAAATTAAGTAATTTTTTATATTAAATATAAAATAAAATATTTAAATAATATTAAATAAAAATAAAATTTGCATCCTCAAATGTTGTTTGGGGATGCACGATACAATAAATGATATTATCTTTTAGAAAATTAGCTTTCTACCTGAAATTTCAATACCATACTATTCTTCATTATTACATAAAATTCTCTTTTAGAATAAAAAATCCCTTATGCATTTCGGTTCCATTCATAATAAAAAAAAATCTTAAAGTGATATATATAAAAGAGATTCAAAAAGAAGAAATGGGCTCATGAAACAAAAAAAAATATTTACCACATCTTTATATTCATGACATTTTTAGTGAACATGCATAGTGAAAAGTGGCTTTGCATCATCCATAGAGTTTCAATGAACATGTACCAATGTCTTGGCATCTTCTAACTTTGAAGACTAAGAGGTTGCACTACTACCACATAAAACCTCCAATGGAAATCCAACACTCTTCCTAGAATTTGGAATTTCACTTTTTATGATTTACATATCTCTCAAACTCATATTTTTCCTCATGGTTTCTGAGTTTACAAAAAAAATTACAATTCCAATTTTTTTTACGTAGACACTAACACAGTAGACAAAAAAATGTAGCAAATGCAATAGCGTGTCAAGCGATTTGGACAAGAAGAATCTTGGCAGATTTGAAGGAAAAACAAAAGGATGGAACCACAATCTATTGGGATAACATTTCATCAATAGCATTGACAAAGAATCCAATTTTTCATGGAAGAAGCAACCATATACAAATCAGATATCATTTCATTAGAAAGTTGGTTGAAAATGGAGAAATTAAGATGGGATATTATAAGTCTGAGCAACAGCTAGTAGATATATTCACTAAGCCATTGGGCATAACAAGTTTTGTGCATCTAAGAAGAAATCTTGGTGTAGTTGATTTGGATCACCAATGATCCTTTGTTTGTCAACTTGAGACAAAGGGGGAGTGTTGGAATATTAATTGAATTCCATTTGTCCCATGAGCCTCACATGAGCCCAACTGCTAACCCGACATCCCCTATTTTGCAACTCCAATAGTTATACACATTCAATGTAGGTAGGTGAGTTTATATTTTGAAGATAAGGGTGAAAATCTATGAGTATAAAAATGAAAAGAGGATAGAATGTTCTTTGATTCCAAAATAAGGAGAGTAGAAATTATGTGTGATTCAAAGTCTTATAGAGTAGCAGCAACAAATAGTATTTTTAGAGTGTGTAGCAACACGAGTTTGAAGATGTTTTAGTTTTTTGTAAGTGAATGATTGGTCCTATTGAAGTAGTGATTGTTCTAGGTAGTATTTGTATGTATCCATACTTGCTACAAGTTTTTTTTATTAATAATAGTTGTAGTTAGTTGTATTTTTTACATTCCAGATTAGTAATAGTTCATTTTCAATCAATAACAAGAAAGCAATGAATCTTGCATATTTCCACCTATTGCATTTGTGTTGTCTCCTTTCTTGTATATTCCACTATGCATTTGTCATTGAAAGAATAGAGAAACATATTTGTTATTTCTCATGCATTATTTCTAGTACATTGTTTGTGATTTTCATGTGGGTTAACACGCTACTTTACCGAGTGTTAACATTTACTCATATTAGTCTTGGTTTTCTACTTTTGTTGAGTGAGTTTTGTATTGACTAAGTGATTCAGTCCTTCATTTTCCAAGTTCTCTGGGGTTAACATGCTGGTTGTCCACTTAATTTTCTTTTATGACATGGTGTCTAAGCCTAGGTACTTTTTAACAACAAATATGAAGAGCTCTAGATAGCTCCAAATTTCTACTGACAGAAAGATAAAGAAAGGCAAGAAGCAAATGATAGTTAGAGATTTAGCTTTGGGTAGCTCTAAATAACTCCAGATTGGTGTACAACATATATAGAATAGAAACAGCCATAGTGAAAATTCATGTCCCAATCTTGTAGAAGTTCTAAAAACCAACTTCACAGATCGCCAAGAACACTTGCATGCAAATAACATGTGCTCAAGAGAAACTAGAAAAGGAAAAAGTAGAGCTTGGAAAATCTCAACAGTGTGAGAGAAAAAATTTTATTCCAAGTTATGAAAACAAAAAGTTAAAAAGTTCAACCTTAAAGGTGAACAAAACCCTAAAGTGAAAGAAAACTAGGTTTGTGCATTATAATTAATTTAAAATATTAATTATATGCACATAAAAGAAAGCTTAAGTAGGCTAGAGTAATACATGACTTAATTAATTAGATCAACATGATCTAATTTTTAAGTGTAAATTAATAATTACTCTAACACTCCCCTTAAGAAAAGCTTAGGAGGTAAGCTAACCTAGCAAAGCTATGAAAGTAGGAAAAAAGGGTCCTGGCAACAAGGCTTGATCAGGTACCCAAAACAAGGAAATCTCTATAAACTAGAGACAAAGGAGAAAATCCAGTGGAAAAACCCCTCTCCAAAAAGAGATTAAACAAACATGCTGAAATAAACATGAAGCAAGGAAGGCCTCAACAAGACCCCCCAAGGACAACTTCCATAACCCCAAGCACAGATCACAACTGAAGATAGCGAGGAAATACAAATGACTTGGTGAAGATGTAAACAACCTAGGAATTAGTGGAAATATACTCCAAAGAGAGAACACCATCTTAGATCAGCTAAGAAATGAAATTCATATGAAGCTCAGTGTGTTTAGTGCACTAATCCTCCACCGAGTTGCATGAAATATGAATAGCACTCTGATTATCACACCATAGAATAGTAGGACAATTAGGAGAAATACCAAACTTAATCATAAACTATTGAAGCCATAAAATCTTCTAACTAGAAAGCATTGTTATTGTATACTAAACCTCTATAGATGAAAGTGCATGAGCATACTACCTCTTGCATGACCATGTGATAGGACCAGAGCCAAGATAAAAAAAGGCCAAAAGTAGACTTCTGATCATCAACATCACCAACTCAATCCGAGTCAGTGTAGCCAACAATGTGAGGAGTCCTCGATGTGTAATGAATTCCATACATAAGGGTGCCCTAAATGTATCTCAAAATATGCTTGGAAGCTTGCCAATGACTCTCATGAGGCTCATGTCAAAACTCAGAGACAAGACCAACTACAAAGGAGAGATCAGAACAAGTGTGAGTTAGGTACAACAAGTTGCCACTAACTACTGGTACAATGTGGCATCTTTTGAAGAAAAAGTTTAGGAGGTAGAAAAAGAAACACCTAACTAAAAAGGTATGGGAGTAGGCTTGAAGTAAAACATGTGAAAGCTTTGAAGCATGTCAAGAACATACTTCTGTTGGTAAACCAAGATTCCAATAGAGGACTGAACAATCTATAGACCAAGAAAATAGTGTAACAGACCAAGATTAGTCATCTCAAATTGTTCCATCAATGCTCCTTGAATATCTTCAATCATAGAGGATGAGCTACCTATGAGAATAAGGTCATCAATATATAGCACAAGGATCTAAACCTTAGCCTTAAGATGCTAAATATAGACCAAAGGATTAAAATGACAATGTGTGAAGCCTATAGAAATTAGAAAGGAGTCCATCTTCTCATACCAAGGTTGAGCGACTTGTTTAAGACCATACAATAAGTATCAAATTCTATGAACCAAGGAGGAATCCTACACAACCCTAAGGCTACTCCATGTAAATCTCCTAAGTAAGATCACTGTGCAAGAATGCACTCTTCACATCCATCTGAAAAATGGGCCATCCCTGTGAAGCTGTGAGGGATAAGACAAGATGAATAGAAGTTTATCTTGGTGACTGGGGAAAATGTCTCAGTGTAATCAATACCCTCAACCTATGAGAAACCCTTCACTACAAGACATGCCTTGTGCTTATCAATAGAACCATCAACAACAAACTTAGTACAATACAACCATTTGCATTGCACTAACCCTCTTCCCTTAGGAAGAGAACATAGATCCCAGGTATGATTCTTCATCAAAGAATAATACGCCTCCTCCATTGTACTGTCCTACTTAGAATGTCCTATCACTACCATAAATGTATGAGGATTATCACAAATATCATGACTAAGAAGACTAGAACTCACAGCATGAGATTGGGTGTGAGAAGAAGTGGAAGGGTCACTAGCTAGAGATCTTGCAACCTAAACTATAGCTCGAGCCCATTTAGGTATTTGGAGAGGATCCTGTGGCACAAGTAAATGAGGATCACCAAGATCATCATCCTCATCATTTGGGAAAGAGACTAGAAAGGATGAGGGAGTAGTAGTAAGTGAAGGAGACTTTGGAGATAGGGTATCTATTGTAGGAAGGCACTGATCAAACTAGACATCCTATCGAAATAGGACCTCTCTACAATCTAGATCAAACAACCTATAAGCCTTAACATCCTCATAGTAGCCAACAAAAATGAGGTATCGACTCTTCTGCTCCATTGCTATCCTCTAAGCATTTGGTACAAATGCCCATGCTTCACTACCAAAAAATCAAAATGAAGATACATTAGGCTTGACATGAGACCAAGCCTCCTTAGGAGTCATATGTCGAAAAATCTTATGAGGCATCCAATTCTGAATATAATTGGCACAATTGACTACCTCTACCCAAAAAGAGGAATCCATGGACCTGGACTGAATCATACAATTAGCCATCTCTTGAAGTGTTCTATTCTTTCTCTCTGCCATACCATTTTTCTAAGGGGTGTAGGGCACTAAAAGCTGATGTTGAAGACCATGTTTAGAGAAAAAATCCCTGAAAGCTAGGTTCACATACTCCCCCCATTATCTATGTGTATCTACCAAATAGAAAGATCAGACTGCTTCTCTACAAATGTCTTAAAACTCAAAATGAATCAAAGACATCAGATTTGTACTTCAAAATGTACACCCATGTGCGTCTGGAGAAGTCATCAATTAAAGTAAGCACATATTTGGCACTGAAAAAAGGAGTGGGAAATAACATGAGGTCAGTATGAATCAACTACAATGGTGCCAAAGCACGAGTGGCTCATCTATGTGGAAAAGGATCCCTATGTTTTTTTCCAAGAGCACAACCCTAACAAACACCATTTGTGTAGGAAATCTAAGAAAGCCTAAGAACAAGTTCCTGTGTGCTCATCTGCTTAAGATATCTATAATTGACGTGGCCCAAATGCTCATGCCAAATTTTTCTTACTAAATCTACATGTGCTACAAGACAAGAATCTAAAGTTTTCTTACTAAATCTACATGTGCTACAAGACAAGAATCTATGTCATCAGAAGACTCAAATCCATCAAATTTGTAAAGGTGAGATGCAAGGTCAACACTCTTGGTAGCTACAATCAACTCAAAATCAAGTAAACCCTAAATAACCACTTCATGTGGTGAGAACTCAATTGTGTTACCAAAGCTAGAGTGGAAAATGTAATAAATAGAAAATAGTTTAGTCGAGATTTCAAGGACAAAAAAAACATCCTGAAGAGAACCCCCTGTTAATGCAATAGAACTAGAACCCACAATTGAAAGATGTGATGGGTTCCTAAAAATAGTCTATGAAGTAGCACAAGGAGCAAGTGAGGTGACCAACTACTGAGTTTGTCATATGGTGAGAGGCACCAGAATCAAGAATTTGGGTAGGCCCAGAAGTCATAGCTCATGCAGTAAGAGCGTGACCTTTCCTTGTAGAGGGGATGATGATTTAGGAGCTGAAATGTGATGCTTTTGCATGGATTCTTCTAAAGCCTCCAAAAATTTCCAACACCTAGAATCGGGATGTCCATCCTTTCCATAAAAATTGTAGGTTTCAATTAATTTCTTCTTAGTCTTAGAGGTAGACTCAATAGACTTTGAAGAAGATTTTCCCTTGGAAGGGTTAGCTGGAGGTTTGGAATAAGTTTTTGGTGTATCTTTCTAAGGTTTGGCTTTCTGTTTAGTTTTCCCTAAGAAGTCTGAGAAACCAATGTTTGGCTAGAAGTGCCAAAGGCATCCACCTGTTAGATCTTAGTGTGTTTCTATGTTAACTAATCACAAAATGTCTCAAAAGAAGACATCTAATGTTTGTTACCCAAGGCATCCATAGTGGAGTAGAAAGTGGAAGAAAAGATTTGATACTATCCTTGAAACTTTGAGAGTATCAAAAGAATATGCTCATCATCTATTTTGATTTTCCCCACAACCTTGTAAAACTATACGCAATGATTTGAACTTCACCAAGAAGTCCTCAATGGTGGGGAAGCCAGTAGGGGTCAAAGAAGTTAACTCTATATTGGGTTGAAGTGCCTAGAACTCAATCACTATGCCAAACAAGTTTTGAAACTTGGTCCAAATAGCTCAAGGAGTCATCAAACCATCTGGTGAAATAGGAGACTATTTGATATATTTAGTGCAATCAAGCGCATGGCTTCACCCATTTCATTCCTATGTTGAAAAACCTCAAAAGAGAATTGTAGGATAGGTTGATTCTCATCTAGACATGATCATAAGCCACATGACATAAGAAGCCAAGTCATGTGTGATTTCCAATTATGATAGTTATGTGGCATTAGTCGGGCCACAGAGAGGTTTGACATTGAGAGAAGAAGATGGAAGTAAAAAGGTCACTTCTAAAGTAAATTATAGAAAAGAAAATTCTCCCCCCCACAAAGTATAAATCTATCCCTCAAAAACCAAAGAAAAAACTATAGTAAGCACAAAATTTGAGAAAAAAACTTGGATGCTAGATGTAGAGAGGGAGGAAACTGAAGCCTCTACTTCAACACCAACACTAGTACATTTGGGCCCATTTTTAAACCTTTATTGGTCAAAATTTTGACCCAAATTTTGACCAGCTTTTGACCAAACTTGACTAGGCCATTGGTCGACAATTTTCTGGTCAAAATTTCAACCAAACAAAGATTGGTCAAAATTTTGACCAATATATTGGTTGAAAAGCATCCAAACTCACAACACAAGACAATCTAGGAAGTGGTCAAAATTTTGAACAATAAAGGTAGAAAGTTTGAACAATGTAGAAGAATAGTTTTGACCAATAAAGGTAGAAATTTCAACCAATGCTGGAGGAAAATTTTGATCAAAGAAGGTAAAAAATTCAACCAATGAAGGTAGAAAGTCATGACCAATACAAGGGAAAGTTTCAACCACTGAAGGTAGAAATTTTGACCAACACATGGGTGTGAATTTTTTTTTAGGCATTCTATAAAATAGTTCACATGCATTGCCTATGATATGACATTTTGCATGCATCCTGCACTCTCTCATTCGGCAATGCATATGAACTATTTTATAGAATGCTTGAAATACTCCCTAAAAAATCTATGTTGACGTAAAAAAATTTATTTATTTCTGAGAATAAAAATCCTCGCAGCTATAATGAAATATGAATCTACAACTTTCATAATACAAAGATGATATGCAAAAAAAATAGATATATTAAAAATTGATGCTGAAAAACTTAAACCATAAGAATTTTTATATAGTACCTGAAGGATACAATTTTGATGTAGCTTCAGAAAGATTGTCTGAAGGACATGATATGCTCGAGCTAAATGAGCTTTGAAATTTATCACTACAATCAGGAATGGAACCATCTTCAATCTTTTGAAGATTGAAGATGAGCCCATTCTTGAGTGTAGAAATGAATCTCAAAGCTCCTTTAATCTCATCTATGAAGTGTATTAAAAGCTAACAAAGCATCTTCGCTAGCTGATCTCCCTTGCAAGCTCAACTGAAAGAGAATTCTTGATTGAAGAATGCTAAAGATAGTCATGATGTTCCTATTAGCTAAAGATAGTCATGATGTGCCTATTGTTAATAGGCACATTGTGACTTCTTCGACATTGTCCTATCACTCTTGTGGTTCTAATTTTATAACATGAGGTATCCTCTTCTTTTTTCGAGCATAAGGCTGATGCAACCCTGTAATAAGAAATAAATGGGTTTAATTTGGATTATGTACAACACAAAGAAAACCAAAATGTAATAGCAATTTTTAACAGAGAAATAAACTATATAAACTTATAAAGCTCATAATAATAATAGGCTAGAAACAAGAGCTAAATTCTATGTAGACAAAGTCTAGACACATGAAGCATTCTTGATTGATCAAAACCAAATCATTGCCAAGTATAGTGAGCATAGTTCATCAATCTCCTAGCAGATGCTCCATAATGAGCATGGATATACATTAATTAGCACACTACCTTTTTTTCTTAGTGCACATTACATTCAATATTTAGTCGAACTATGCTCTACTGTAACTTTTTTGCGATGGTAATATTGCAATGAAATGGGATAAGGGTATCCTCCTATACAAGTTGTTCTCCTAAGGTTTTTGTCTCACAAGGCCTACACACATGGTAACTATAATTCACTTGTAAAAGTTCATGCCTTCCTTTGATTGAGCAAGTAGCCTAAATACCCAACCACACTAGGAAACAACACGGGTCAACCCAAAAAGTAGAAAATGTCAGTCTCAACACTAAAAGACAAATAAAATTTATCTAATATTTTATTTATTATTTAATACTAATAATTTATCAAATTAGTTGGTTTTACAACCCAGCTCAAGGTGTGAACATGACACTCATCCTTGGAAAAAAGAGTCTACTACAATGTATGTGAAGATATATTCAAATCAATCAGCATTTGTAGAAATATATAGATATAAACAAGAGACTAGTACAAGGTATATGAAGATGGAATCAATCTGATCAGTAAATTCAAATTGTACAAATACAATGCTTTTTTATGTTTTGTTAATAGAAGCCTATTCAAAACATATAGGGATCAAATGAAAAAGTTCTTTCCAATTTGATGGTGGATTCCCTTTTTATTAACTTAAATTCTACTAGTAAGATATTAGTTATAGTTGAATGATACAACTACAAATCCATTTTCCATATAGCTATTAACTGACAGAGTGAATAATGACCAAGACCAGTCTAGCTTAAGTTAATGGGTTCAAGTTCTCGAATTTTTTTGACAAACTCTACATGAACAAAGGAAGAGTGCTACAAATTTCTTATGGGATACCCAAACCCTTTCACAAAACAAGGTCAGAAAAATAATATGAGAATAACCTCCTATAATAGGTCCAAGTTCACAACAAACTTTAGCAAAAGAGTAATCCCTAGTGTATGATTTTTTTTGTGTGTGTTGTTGGATTGCTCTATATTTGATTATGCACTTATCTAGTTCACATAAACATCTGGTAGGTCAAATAATACATAATAACAAATAAAGATACTTATTCATCTAATAAAGATTAGTCATGTCAAAATTGGCCACACCTCAACTACTTTTTTAATGGGGATTCACCCAACCATGGACTCTATGCAATGATAATTCAAAATGTGAAGTTATGCATTGCAAGGACTTCACCATAAAATAGTGATCAAAATATTATGCCCACCCATCATCCATCAGATGTAGGGAACTTGAGATCCAGTCTACCTAGGGGTCGTGACAAAGACCTCGTCAACTATTGATAACACTTGAAGACTTGACACATCCCCGCTAAAATCACTAAAAAATTAGACAATAATTGATGTCTTTGTACTTACATTAAACTCATAAGATCAACCAAAGTACCTAGATATGTAATGCAGGGACTTCACTAATTAGGAAAAGTAATTGTACAATCTACAGATGGACGCCAACAAAGCAATTGGAAGTTTTCACCGCAAGCTGATGGAATTAATTTATGATTACATTTGACGCAATAATTACTGAAAATATCTACAACATAAACACAAACAAGATATGATTACTATATAATTAGTTTTCTAAGGATAAACACCAAGCATGACATTTGTATTTGGGTAGCAGAGGCATCCATTAAGGATTTTTCAATCTCTATTGTCATCTTGTAAATGACTTAATTTTCCTTCATGATCAGTTGGTTATTCACCAAACCAAAGATGCCATAGAAAGTGTCAGTATATGACATTCAAGACTCCTCATATTCACCTGCAACAAAGAAAATCATTCCTTGGGAAACTTTTTTTTCTTGAAAAAGATATAGGAGCATTTGATTAAATAAACTTCTTATAAGCAAAACAAACAGTTGTATCAATTGTGATGTGACAAAAATTTAGAAAACAAAAGAAACAACTAAATTAGATCTTTTGACATGTAATCCTACGGCATACCATTATAGCTAATCCTGTCTCGCAAAAACTAGGGATGCATATGAGCCTTACTAACTGGCCTTTTGATCTTGTTGAAGCCCAAAAATATATCAAAACAAAACAAGGATAGACAAATATTTGTGGCAACAATATTATACTTCAAATATAAGACAAAATTAGAAGAGCCAAACAAACAAAACTAGAAGAGCCAAACATCACAAAATGAAACAAATAAGAATAAGACAAATTTCATTGTCTTATCCACAAACAAAAACAATGAATATTTCTTTGAAAAGTCATGTAAGAAAAAAATGAATATATTATATAGAGCTAATTGTGGAATAGAGTGAATAAGCTATTGGCAAGAGACAAGAAGAGCCAAGATGTAATGCATGCAATGAAAAACCTTAAAATGCAAGAAAACAGGGCCACACACTACGGCTCAAAACACAGACTGAATGGATTGCTTAGCTCATTGTTGCTCAATTTATTACACTAGGGTTTCTCTTCTTTCTCCACCTACATTTTTGGTATCTCACTTTTCTTCCATGTCTCTACATTCAATCACTTTGACACTACCTGATTTTCATTCAGCCTTTGTTAGAAATCCACCAACTATCCTCATTCAACAAAATTTACATGGTGTATATCATGTGAAGCCACACCCATAAAGAAAAAATATTTTAATCCACAAATACAAGAAAAGAGATAGCATCGCCATAATGCCATGAAAGACTTCTTGCTCAAGGAATGTTGTTTTTCTTCCTTTGAAATCATGATATTGATAAGCAAAGAGCCTAGTCTCTTTAGAAGAAAATCTATAGATAGAGAAAATTAGGTACTTCAAGTGTTGAAAAATTGTGGATTCACTATAGATAAGGTAATAAGAACCATTCTCAGAAACCCAGTTATTCTTTCATGTTTGGTTATACCCTTGAAGCGTACAATTGAATACTTGAAAACATTAGGGTTAGCTGAAGAATATGTGAACTATATGGTCTCTGACCATCCCTAAATTCTTAGCGATAGCTTGGATAGAAGTCTTGCTCCAAAAATATTACTCCTGATCAAGATTTTTGGGTCAAAGGATAACCTATTAAAGGCTCTTCGGAAGGCACTACAAATTTTTTCTTCTGATGTTAAACTAGTGAATAATAAATTCAAAATTTTGGAAAATGCAGGCCTTCTAGAGCATGAGATTAAACAAATTCTTTAAAAGGATCCTCAATTCCTTAGTTCCTCTATAGGTAAGATAGAGAAGAACATGAAGTTATTGACATGTGCTCTAGGGTTAAAACCAAATGTTGTAGTTAAATATCCCATATTTTTGAATTTAAGTGTATGGAAAAGGTTAAGGCCATGGTATAAGGTGTATCAATATCTAATGGGGACACAACCCAAGAACAGAATGGAACCAACAGAAAGGGAAAATTATATTAACTGAGAAAATAAGCTAGTACAAATAGTGTAGAGAAAATAAACTTCAAAACATGCCCTAAGGGCTTACATTAGCATAAATCTGGAGAATATTTCTCCTTTTAGCACCTCCTCTCAAACTCCACTCCGAACTGCTTTTTACAATGCCAAAAATCTCCTTAAATAGACCCTAGAGGGTTAAGGACTAGGAGTACATTCTAGAAAGTTCTAGTAGGCATCCACCGACAAAATAGAAGGTTCTAGAAGCTGCGTTAGAAGTCAGTGAAAATCTAGAAGAATCTAGAAACGGTAACCAAACTTTCGGGAGGCATAACTTTTGAATCGTAGCTCCGATTGACGAACCATTTACATTTTCAGAAAGCTCTCAAAGTGCTCTATATCCCTATGGACGAGCTTTTCTTTTCCCCCATTTTTTGACCCTTTTTGAGGTCATTTAATGCCCCAAACCTGACTGTGAAGCATTCTTAGGAGGTCTCCAAAATCCAAAAAATTGCAATAACTTTCAAACAGTGGAGCCTGTTGACCTGATTTTTTTTTTGGAATTCTCTAAATCATGATTACATTCATCTGGCCAATTCACACTTTCTAGTTTATCGAAATGATGGCCCAAATACATGCTCCTATTTTTTCAAGATTTTCAAACGCACTGATAGTTGAACTATGAGAGTTGGAACCTTTATTTGAGCCAAATGGGTATCCAAAAATGTAAAGACATGAAACAGAAACTAAGTCTAAGTACATATTTTGGGTGACACAGGATTGCCCTTATACCTCTGGATGCTCCTGCATCAATATCTAAATTTGTTGTGAGCTCCCAATGACCTTAGCATGGGTCTGATTACAAGTCTCAAAATAAGTGAGGAGTATTTCACTGAAAGGTTTATGTCTGATAGTCTTTAATATCAATATCTCTATCTTTAATTAGATTACAATCATTTGAATAAACTCATATGATGCAAATGACAACATACTCTTGCCTACAATGTTTGACTTGGAAACTCAAAAGACACATAATCAGAATAGAGACTCATTGTCATAACCATTGGAGCTTCCTTCTGTGAATTGTGCAATTTTTCATGGACATGTGAGCATTCCTTATTTTTCTTTTATTGACCCCAATGATGTTACATGAGTTTAGGATTATAGGATTTGGTTTTTTCAAGGATTCCAAACACCATAGATAACAAAAATTACAGTATTGTTTGGTCTTAAAGAAACATATTCAAGGGTGGCCATCTATTTGGTTCTCTCATTTTCATTAAAACTTGCCATAATTTTTTGTGAGTGCTTTCATTTTTTTGGGTAGTCAATGATTTGAATGTTACAATCTGAATGTAAATGCTTTGATTTGTAAATAGGAGATGAGCACAATTTTTATTTGACCAAGACTAAAATAGTCATCATGCAACAAGTACATTAATGCAGATTGCTTTACCTATTCTATTTTACCCATGTTGTATTGCATATGCCTTCACAATGTAGGCAAATGTTTTTTTTTATTGGATCTTCTCTAGCAAATTGATTTTCCTTTCTTTTGTACACAAAAAATGGCATTCAAATTCCTATAAAAAAAAGTTGGTAAACATTTTATGCTTATGCTTATGCTTACTGCTTGTACCTCTTAATATATGAAGCCATGAAAATTTAGTTTTCTTTTGAAAGATTTATTAAACTAAACTTACATTAGAATATGGTCATGCATATGGGGACAAAAATCTTTTCAGTCTATATGATGGTACTCTTTTGATGATCTCAATGTAATATTTGTATTTGTTTTTGTTTCATTTTTTGACAAATTTGGTAGGACAATTTCATCCTTGTCTTGGAGTTAACATTTAAAATTTTTTGTAGATATTGCATGAGGTTTAAATTATCTACATTGTGAGATATTCTTGCCCCATGACAATCTCAACGTAGCAAACATCTTTCTAGATGACTCCAATCTAAGCTAGCGAAATTTTATTATGGTCTGTATTGGCTAATGACACAAATAGGAACAATAGACCATCTAATATTTGTGTGATCTTTTCAGGTAACCAATTTTAGAAACGATTAATGGAATTGCTCCAATGATCAAAGATTAGTGAATTTTTTTAAATTTCATTTGTTACTAGGCGTTAAAGGTATTTATCCTTTTCAAGCCCAAGTGTGGAGAAGATTGATAAATTAAATAAGGGGCATTTAAGCTAATGAGTATGAGACATTGTGCTAAATTATATTATTATTTCAACTTGTTTAACACTGGAAACAAAATATTAAAATTTGTAGAAATGTCATTTCTTTTTCACTACTATAAGTTAGCTCAGTTATCTTACTAACTTTACAAGTTTTAATAACCATTGTCAAAGTCATTTTTCAATTTTAGATAGGAACTTAGCTACTTACAATCTTTATTTTCTTAGGAGAGAAAAAGTAAAATATTTGGTAAGTTCTATTAATGACATTAAAAGTAAGGAGGAGGAAACAAAAAATAAATTAATTTTTCCAAAATGTCTTACTAGACATGGCTTGGAAGGCTGAAGGGGCAAACAACAAATAAATTAGTTTTTTAAACTAAGTCTTAGGAAAGATGTCTTTAAAGGTTGTGGAATACGAAAATCAGAGAACTTCCAAAACACAAGGCTGTGGAATACAAAAACCAGAGAACTTCCAAAACAAAAAAAAATCTTAAAGTCCATAGAGATATCTTTCAAGAGGCCATAGAATAGTTTTTGCACTCTTGTAGTATTTAGGAATCTATAAGAGAAGTTGTTGACTAGGTCAGGGCCAGTAGATCCATGACAAGTTAGGAATGAATGAGAACCATGGTAAGCATTGCATTTGGCCCCTACTTTCTATTATTGGTATAGAAGCAAGAATCTACCTTCTACCTAGGGCCCTAGTTCAATGCCAAATTTGAAGTTATGTTTGTAGTGCTGATATATTTTGGCATTTATGTATTATTATATTGTCAAATGGTTAACAGATGGAATGTTTGGGCATACAAATATTGTCCGTATATTAATCTACAAATGGTGGTATATTGAAAATTGTAATGGAAATTGCAAAAAACCTATGAGACAGGGTGGTTTTATAGAAAAATTGCATGGAAAATTAGAGCATTAAGATCTTCTAATGGTGGTTGATTGAAAATACTATAGAAAATTGAAAAAGATATCAATAATAAAATTCCTAGATAATGGAGAACAAAAGTGTCTCTTGCTTTGGTAATTTAATTTTGAGCACTAGAAAATATGGTGCTTCATTCCCAATAGTCATGTATGAAGTTCTATATCAATTATAATCTAGAGCTAAAACTAAGGAGTTGAGCTTAGCTACTTACTTGTTCAGAGGCCAAAACTAGGGTTTATGGACAAAAATATAAAGTTCACAAAATTTGTACAACATAAAAGTGAGATAATAGTAAAAGAGATATAATGTAATATCAAATAAATCACAAAGATGATCTAGTGACAACTCACAAAAATATCAAAAAAATCACAAAGATTCTATTTAAAAAAAGACAAACTATTAGACATGGTATACCCTCAGCTAACCATTTCAACCAAATTCAATTTAAAAGAATAGAAAGGAAACTACAATTTTGATTAAAAACCATAGGTAGTTATGAAGGAAGTGGTACCTTTTGCAGTCCTCAGTTTCCCATGATATGTAAATGAAAATAAGGTAGATTAAAAAGAGTAATTTGTGTAAATAATTGTAGATGAAATATCTAGCTAAAATTGTAATTATTGAAAATTCATTTCACAAAGAGATTGGCCATACAAAAGAATTGCAAGAGGAGGCAGAACTCAAGGTTATATTCCAAGACATTGTAGCATAACCCTATACTAACAAGAATCAACAAAAATAACATAAAATTTAACTTGGGATGTTTGAGACCCTAGTCCTCAAGGTTGATTCATAGAAAATAATAGAGCTCAGCATTCATAGAAGATTACATATAGAAAAGAAAATAACTAATTCACTGCCTTAGTCACTTCCTTTTCTAATATTATAGCCATGATATGAAGATTAATTCTTTCAAAAAACTTTGGAAAATATCCACTAAAGCATGCTCAATAAAAATATCTTACATTGCCAAGGAAAAGTTCAAGAAGGATGCATCCAAGAGACCATATGTCCATCCTATTATCATATGGAAGCCCAA
Source organism: Cupressus sempervirens (assembly GCA_028749045.1). Taxonomy (NCBI): domain Eukaryota; kingdom Viridiplantae; phylum Streptophyta; class Pinopsida; order Cupressales; family Cupressaceae; genus Cupressus; species Cupressus sempervirens. The sequence continues at coordinate 692,902,799 of CM053788.1, forward strand.
GGATAACCTTAGGTGCTCGATAAGATCAAGACTGCATAGTTGAGCAGAGATAATCTGTGACAAAATAGCTACTACGAAGATCTATAACCTTCACCTCACACCTACTATAGCTTTTCATAAGAATGTTCTCAATCTTTAGGTCATAGTGAATAAGACCAAGATTATGCAAGAACTGCAAAGCCTCTAAGCACTGAATAGAAATTGATTGCAATTTAACAAAAAGTGATGACAAGCTAAAGTGGAGCCCATATCAACATTGTGTGGAAAGAAAAGAAAATTGAAAAGAAATTGAATACTTAGAACAAAAGAAATAGTTGATACAATAAATCAACCTGTAATCTTGGCATGGTGAAAGAACATAATCTTATATACAATTATGTACATGGGAATGAACCCCTTACCTCAAGAAAGTTCCAACACAGATCATCTAAATCCAATAGTAGATGAAATAATTACACAAAACGGATAATATCATTATACAAAACACAGAGCTAGAAATAGATTCTAGAGGAGAGAAAATTAATGCGATTACAACAAATATAAATATGAGAAATAATAATGAGATTAAAAGAAAGAACAGAAGAGATGAAACCAAAGGGAATTAAAAAGATTCATTGTCAGACGAACGACTTAATAAGGAGATATTAGCTTATTCATAACATAAGGATTTGTTATCACAAGGAGAAGGCACAACGACAAGTCTCATATACACAAGAATTAATGAGATCATGAATAAAGATGAAATTCATCCTTTAGAGACAACATAATAAAATATTTAGATAAAATATGTGCAAAGAAACATAAAGTTTCATCCAATTCTCAAGAAAGGAGGGATTTAGGGAAATAATTTGAGTCTAAAAATCAAGAAAGGAGGGATTTAGGAAAATAATTAGAGTCCAAATAACTAAGGGCCACTCCTATTCTTTGAATAGAGTGTTGAAATTGGTGATATCAGAATGGATTTCACAAATTCATGTTATGGGCAGCAATAGTCATGGATCATTTTAGACCTACCACATGCAAAGTGTCCATTTTATGTTAGTTTGAGCTTCACTTGGTTTCAAGAATACTATAATATTCCCTACTTAACAAAGCCAACCACGTGAAGGTGGAAGCTCATTTGGCCTCATCCCCCTCCCCCTAAAATTAATATAAATTCCCCATTATCATCTAATTACATACTTCATTCATTCATTCATCCATTTATGAACTATAACATTCAATCAATACAATCACATAACATTCATTATTATGATATAATATTCATTAATACACAATACTAAACTAGACTTCATTAACACATAATAATATTCATTAACATAAAATAAAAATCAGTATTAATACACATCATTCATACATAATTACTTTAAAAAAAGTTCTTTCATTATCCAACAAGGTTTATCATAGAGGATTTTTAAAACATCATTTCTTTTTTTTATTTTTGTGAGCTCTCTTAAGAAAAGCACTCATAGGAGCATCCATATTTGCATCATTCTCCTCCTCTTCTGGCACGTGCAATGTCAAATTATGATGGCTCCTTCTGTTTGAAGGAGCAAGAGTTCCTGCACTAAAGGGGGCTCTATTGCAAGAAGAAGTAAATGGGATAAATTGGCATACTTTTTTTCTTTTTTCAACTATTACAAGTCTATAATTAAGTACTAGTACAACATGACATGCATTTTTCTTACCTGACAATGCCACATCATGTACATTAACATTTTGATCCACTGCCATGCCAACATGTTGAACACTTGGAGCATGCCCCACTCCTTCAGCACGATGTTCAATATGCTCTATAAAATTCAAAAAAAGGATACACGTCAAATTGCAATTGAAGATGTTAAATTGTATCCATAATTGCATAATTAATTTCCAATGGAAAATTAATACCTCCACCACTATAATGCACATCATGGCCTTCATCACAAGCAAGATTTGTGGTAGGATATGAAGGCTGGAGTAAAATGTTATGCACATTGTTATGTACTCAATTTACATTCAAAACTAATACCAAAAAATAATCTTCTCAACTATTCAATTTTATTTACTTTTCATTTGACCAAATTACTTATGAGATATCATTTGGCGCACTGGATTGTTGGGTAAGCCTTACAGATTCTTTGTGTAGGCATGCAGCCATGACTTTATAGCCTTCCTTCAAGGCAATTTTTCTATCTTCATCTGTGACCTTCACATTGAATTTTGTGCCCTGGATTTTTTGCTTAATATCATCAGTTTTCCATGTATGGTTTCATTAAACAAAATTTTTTGCAACATTATATTAAAAAAAATAATATGAAGTTTCATTGCTCCTAGTTACAAGCCAAGACTAGAGAGTCATTTAGCTACTAGAGCCAAGTTTGTGTTGGCCAAACTTTTCTAGTCTCACTTTTGTAGCCACGGATGTGTCCTGCAATCTATGAACAATTTCAAACATCTTAGATTATATATTTACAAATATCAATTATTACTACATGATTAAAATGTACTTAATACTATCATGACATACCTTTTTCTGCCTTGTGCTACCTCATTTACTCTATATTTACATAGCCTTTTCTCCTTTGCATCTTCTATTATTTCATTCCACTCCATTGGTGGAATCACATGAGGATGGTTATACTTTGGGTTATCCTTAAGAGCCCTTCTATATTGATCCCTCATAGTCTTTATATGCTATGCTACTCTTTTGAGGAGTAGGCCAGTGTCAAAAATGTTTTTTTCCAAATTTCTCCTCAAAAGATGCAATGAGCTGATTTTTTAATTCCACAACTTGTAAATTTCACCTTTTTAAAAACAAATAGATTGTTAGATCAATAAATTTAATATATTACAATAAATGGAAGAAAACAAAAATTATGTAGCAATGATATGAAACTATGTACCTTTTACATATGGTGGGTCCAAATAGTCTCAATGTCATATGAAAAAGACCTTCAAAGAAAGCATTATTACCTAAAAAAACATAAAGGATTTGTCAGTCCAAAATGAATAATCTAAAAGTAAACTAAATTTACACGCTAAATAATAACAATTTTAAAGCAACTGAAAGCTTTTGTTCTTTTAACGAAAACATAGTTTTCTTATTCAGTACAAAAATGTCCCTTCATATGAACTAGTACTAGTCACACAGACTACTCTAGGAAATGGATCAGCTTTAGCAATACTGCTCTCTATTGGTAACTCTTATGCACATATGGTAACATGTATATCAAACTCTAGGACCATGCAGTAACATATGGTAACTCTTATGCATGTGTACACAAATACACAATAAGCTATGTAGCATAATCATCTTCTAGCATGTGATGTGTGATCACAAGGTTGTAAAAATCTTTAAAACTAGGGACCAAAAACAAAGAAAAACAAGATACTGATTTTGAGTTCTATGATCTATTAGTCCATAATAGATGCATGGAGGAGAATGCCTTTCCTGTAAAGACATCATAATAGAGGCAATTTAAGGTTCATACTTGCCATATCAATGAAGAATCCATGTTTTGTGTTGACATATTTAGTGCCCTGTTTAATCTATTTTTAACTCTATAGTCAGTTTGGATGTACTTTGCATATACCTAATTTGAGGAGTTTCTATGTTCTTGTGTAATGCAAATTGCTCTAAAATTAAGTTTATGATAAAATTGGTTCACTCTTGTGTTGTAGACATGAGAGACATGCATCTTGTCCATTTTGAGTCCCCGATGAATTCATTTGTCATTTTTCCAAATGCAAATCCGAGGACAATTTATTTTGTAGGTGTTATAATTTGATAGAAGTTTGATCGCCATTATTCATAGTGCTATTGTTTACAACCAGATGCTTGTTAGGAAAAAATGTATTTACCCCTAGATTCTACATGTCACAAATGACCCTCATGTCGAGTTTCAAAGCTTTATGAATCCATTTACCTAGTTTTCTAGGCCAATTCCATATCCAATTTAGTTAGTCTGTCCAATTGTCAAGGTGCAATAGTTTGAAAGGGTAAACTTTGTGAGTTTACAAAATTTGACTAGATGACTATCATAACCTCCTGACTGCATTCCTATATTGTCCATATCAAGGGGAACCTATGCCTTGAGTTGAAGGCCTCTAAGTGACAATGAATTAAATAATGCTAAAGTCTTTTAAAGAAGTTAAAAGTCCTCTATCATAATGGAAGGTACTTTAGTTATGGTGGCACAATAAAAAGAGGATCCCTAAAGTAATAAGTGAAAAGTAAATGGGAAAACAAAATACTTCATGACATTTTAGGGTCGATGCTTTTGATAAAATACTCAAAGAGAAAGATTGCATGTTGCAATTGGAACTAGTTCAATATAAGTAATAGATCTTCTAATATCAGAGTTAGAGCTATCACATATGGTCAAAGCCACTTAATAAGTATTGAAAAAGCTAGCAAATAAGAAAGCGATTTCATAACTTTTCAGAGCATATTTCTTGGCTACAATAAAATGGAAGTTGTAAACAATTGCCAAAATGGAAAATGTTAATCTGTAAATTGAAGAAATTGCATTAATCAATATTATATCCTTCATCCATAGTTATCATTTTTCCAATAAAGATGAAAGAAGATTGATTGGAAGGTACCCAGTAAATCCAAATGAGATTATAGAAAGTGGTGCGAGTTGGAAAGTTGAAACCATGATGACCATTCCAAATGCGTAATTACTATTTTTAAGGAAAATCTTTCTCTTGAAGCACATGAGGTTGTATATATGATTAAAAAAATTCATGATTGAAATATAGTGGTGAAGATTTGATGTAAGTCACCTAGTACTCATCAATCCAAACATCAACAAATAATTCATCATATGTTTTAGGTTCCCCTTTTGCAGGATGATTATATGTGGGTCAGGGATTATGCTTGTTAGTTTTGGTCACTTATCAATAGAGCAGTTTGCATTCAGTGCAACACTTTGTAGAATAATTGAAATTCAATTTTTAATGATCAAGTAGTAGAAATATTGATCAAATTGCATGAGGAGATTATCCATAGGTCCCATGATCATTTTAGGAAGGCTAAGTCGAATGAAATCAATTTTTTTAAAGCTAGGTTATGTCAAATATGTCATAGGTTATCATTTAACTAAATTAAGGAAAGAAACTTAGCTATATATATATTTTAAAATATCACAAGTACAACATCTTACTAATATACAACAAAATTTTACTATCCTATATATCTCCTAGTAAAGCATCCTTTTTCATAAAATAGTTTTTATGGGAGTGATATATGTTGAATTGGTCCTTGATTTAGTGCTCATCACAAAATATAGCAAAACAAGGTTTTACCAGTTCTTGTGGGCATAGACGAGAATGTTTGCATGGTCCTTTTTGCTAACAATGCACAAGCAATACTAGACTGCCAACTGAAGGAGGAGTCTGCACCTCATCATAAGCTGAAGAATACAACATTGTTAACAAAGACATTTGCAATGGATAAAGATCAAATGGGAATACTAGCTTGAAATGTCCACAAAAAAAAGGTAAGTATTATAATGTTGATGAAAACAAAGTGCTACTTACACGAAGGCTGTACACAACAACCCTCACCATGTTCACCATGTGATGTCGTAACTGCCACATATGTCTTTACATGAACACATAAAATTAGAGATCATGATCCATAAGATACTATAAAATATTAATATCTATTGAACTTCTATTATTTCTTTAGTCAAATTATTACTTACTTTCAAAGATTGGATTCTACAGTCCAATTCCGTTCTCAGTGCCTCTTTCTCGTCGGTTCTGTCACCCTAAATGATAATGTTAACAAGTTCATCAATGCATCTTTGCTTAATTTTCTTGGTGATGAACACAGGGTCAGCACTAAGGGTGATGTCATGTAGATATGACACCTGTATCTTAGATCACATTTGATTAGCAGTCATTCTAGCTTTTTCCTATCATTTGTCACATCAAATATCAATTAAATTTCATCAAAATAACTCCAAAGCCATAAAGAAAAGAACACAATAATACGACATTTGTTTCTATATTAACATTAAAATTTACAATAATTAATATTTACCTCAGCTGAAGATGTCTGAGATGGTGGGTCCATATCACCCTATGAAAAAAATTAGTAAGTCTTAGAAATCAGAAGCAAAATTAAAGTAATAGACTTACCAAAAAAATATTAATAATAAAGTAGATTGTATATGTAAATCATTTGTCTTAAGTTAAAAATTTAGTGTGACTAATGTGTATATCTAAAAAAGTATTTGACATTGATCCTATCTAGACATTTCATTGATCATCATGATCTTCATCCATGTCATCATTGTCATCATCATCATCATCATACTTGTCACTTTGATCATCATCGTCACCACCACCATCATCATTGCCATCATCATCTTCATCATCACCATCATCATCATGACCATCATCACCATGATCATCACCATCTTCATCACCATGATCATGATCATCATCAACATCATCATCATCATTATCACCATTATCGTCAGCATGACCAAAATCATCACCGTTTTCTTCTTCTTCATCACTTGGTAACTGTTGTTCCTGATAATCATTTACTTCCTCTCGTGCTTCTTCAATATCTTCTTCTTCAATCATGCTATACTTTACTTGCCTTCCTCTTGGTTCATGTCTAACAAAAAATGACCAACCTAGTTTGTGTGGAACACCAAAGTAAAACATTTGTTCGCATTGTCTTGGAAGAACATAGGGTTCATCTTCAATTGGCTCAAATGACCTTGTATTAATCATAACAAATCCACTATCATGTTCAATAACAGTCCTATAGAGATCATTTTGATTCAGTCATAACTTGAACCATTTAATGAAAAATAGTACTATTTTGAATCAATTAAAGTCACACTCAAGTATATCATCCAAAATTCCATAGTATCAATTTTCAAATTGTTGAGGATGTATGTTAGTTCTAGACAAAATATTGGTGACACTTATGCTGGAATTACACATTTTCTTCATTTCATCTAACTTTTTTCTGTGGAATTTATAGTCATGGTAGTACATAGCTTTGTGGTGTTTGACCTACAATTATTCAAACATGTCAAGATTATTTGCATTGATCTATGAGTTGATATTAAACTTGTGTCTCATGATTAGTAATCTTATGCGTACCTTTGTATCTCTAAAGCTATGTATTAGATCAAGTACCATTGGCATAACATTTGGATCTCCATTATGATGAGCTTCTTTAACCAATGATGAAACACCATCCCATGTTAATGAGTGACCATTTCCTTGAGACTGTTCAATCCATACCATCATCCAATCAAGATTGTTTGCAAATGTAATGCATCCCACTCATGACCAACTATAAAGAAGACAATTGCACCAGTTAGAAACAACTTATATATATTGATGATGAATAAGAATTAGTAAAGTACAAAAAAAAACTTATGATTACCTCTCACCCTCCTCAATCTACCTTTCCCTATCAGGTACTCCCCTTCAAATTTGTCAATAAAGTTGGGATCTCAAATACAATCTACATGGATATCTACTACAAACTTTGGAAGATATTCACTAATGTACACCATGGTCTAGTATATCATATATCCCTCTATTATAAAACCCCCAAGACATGATCTTTGTCGAAATAAGCCTGTCATAAATGTCAAGTGCCTCTCAGCCATCCACATTGATCTAGCTTGTACAGGTCCATACAATTCAATTTCCTCAACTTGATGTATGAGGTAGTGTTCTTGAGCATTGAAAAAAGTCAGAGGTAAATACTTTTGCATTTCACACATAAGCTGTGGAATTTTTGTCTTCCAATATTTTATATCATTTTTATCAATTTCTTTAGATGATAACCACATAAAAGAGATTCAACACGCAAAAATACATAAATAAGATTTCAAATAAAATCATACAATAGATTTCAAATAAAAAGCTACAAATCTAAGAAAAAACACTCCTAACCTCATGTATTTTCCAAGATCATATATAACTTGTTTAATACTACTGTCAAACTCTTATGGAAGGGATAGAGGTAGGATGAGCTGCAATTATTAAAAAATGATCATTTCAATATATTATTAAATAATGCAATAGGTACCACATTCAGTCTTACAAATATACTGTAAGCAGAGAACATGACTTACGTTGACGAAGGTATGATAATCATGTGTTTTCAACCCTAGCCCAAAATCACCTTTCTTTGATAGAAGAGTGCTTATATTTGCAACAAATCATTTTTGAAATTTTTCTTTTTTTATGACTTCTTTTAATGCATCATTTTATTGCTCCATTAATAACCAAGGAAGGGCACTTGTATTTATGTGGTCTCCATTGCTATTTGATTCAATGAAAGCTTTTAGTGCATGATTGGATTCATGAATATCAGTACAAATTTTGGCAATTTTTTCTCTATCATGCTTTCCATCCAACATTTTCCATAGTGTCTCTGTTACTTTCTTTCCAATATGCATAGCATCAAACAAATGTATGATTGGGAGATCCTTGTAGTATGGTAACCTACTAAATTGAGTAGGATAACTTTTCATTCCTCTAGGAAGTTGGTCATTGATGCCTTGATGACCTTCATGAGAATCAATTACAACATTATTAAATATAAGACAATATCAAAATACAAATTGGATATTACCTCGACGATTTAGACAATCATATTCCAACTTCCATAGATGAGGTGTCATTCTTTGTGGCCTTGATGATGTCTCTTCTTTCCCATTGAAAAGATATTTTTCAGCAATTCAATACCTATGATTATTGTGGAGAAAGTGTCTAAACTCATTAAACACCTGCTTTCCTAAACTTCTTGAATGATAAGATTTCATCTTCGGACCAAAAACTAGACATGCAAATTTTCCCTTTGTTTGAAGCCCTAAAAGATCATGTATAATTGGATCATGTACAATTATCATGCACAACTTAAGCATTCAATAGTAATGCATAAGCACTATAATAGACAAATAATATGTGATCTTAACAATATAACATATCACAAAAATGAGTTAGCCTAGGGGCATCATGTATTGTCCATACAAGCATTGCATGGAATTGAAATTGTCGATGTCCTATCGGTCTAGAAATGTCATACATAGTGATGCCATTCCATAACTTTAATAACTCATCAATTAGAGGTTGAATATATACATTCATATTTTTAACTTGGTACTGACCTAGTAATTGAATGAACATAAACATTACATAATTATTATGACCATTTTCATGCACTATTTATAAATTAATTTAGATAACTATAAAATAAAAAAATACCTGTCACAATTATTGACAACATTATGTGCTCCCTCTTTATGGACATCCAAGGAGGAATGTTATTGTTAATAACAAAAATAGGTCATAGTGAATAAAAAGATGTTATATCTCCATATGGATTGACACCATCCACTGCCAATGAAAGCTTCAGATTATGAGATTCTTCTTTAAAGTATGGCCATGTTTCTTCTATCTCTTTAAATGCAAAACCATTGACAAGCATTCACATAATGTCATCCTGACTTCTATTGTGTGCATGATAATCCATAAATTCTGCCAAGCTAGTGCACCTGAATAATCGTTGAAGACATGGAATAATGGGAATGTACCGAAGAACCTTGTGAGGCATTATTTTTGTTATTTGATCTCACTGATATCTACTAATATAACAATCAGGGCATTTTGTTGCAAATTCATGTTGTTTATGATATAGAATGTGATCATTGGGACATGCATGTATTGTTTGATACTTCATTCTAATCTGATTCATAATGTTAGATAATTCTCAGTAGGAATAAGAAAAATGTTTGATGGTGGTAACAAAAATTCACTAATCAAACTACAACAACAAATATGCATTCTTAATATAATGAATAGTAATTGTACGCTAACATTGAAAATGACAAAAATGAAATACCTTAGCATACGTGTCATTGCTACATTGGATATACCATTCATAACCTTTAAGTTCACCAACAACACTATAGTGGAGAGTAGAGTTTTTCGGGAGCCTTCGCATAAGGGCTCATGTGCCTTCTCAGGTAAAGGTATATCGAGACCATCTTCATCATCATTATCAGATTTCCTAGTACCATCATTATGAATCTCTTCATCACCTACCCCAATACCATCTTCTTCAATCATGTCCTCTGGTACATTATCGTCTTCTTCCATGGAAGTGTTCTCCTCAGCTTTCTTATTTGCACCTCCATGTTCCTCTATTAGGAAATCCACATTCAGTAATAGACAAAAATCGTGGCCCCCTTCAACATGACCATGTTGCCTACAATGACTCTAGGCTGTTGTGATTAGAATCCTTTAATTCTTTAAGCCCTTACACTTTTTGCATGGACAATAACATTTATCAGGTTTTCTTTGGAACTGAGCCCACAATGCAACCATTGTCTCATTACTTTGTTCTGGGTTCATATTGTTAGGCATGGTCTTTCTTCATAGGAAAATATATCTGCAAATAAATTGGGCATGGTGTAGCTAATATTTATATCTACACATATGGAAATTGTTGATTAATTTTTTCAAATGTAACTAAAATAATCCTATAATTTCTAGAATGCCTAGATGTTTGCAAAATGTGGAGTCATATCACTTTATCAAATATGGTTTGAATACAAATTGGAACCCACACACGCCCAACAAACACATTCTTCAGCTCTGTTAGATACTGTATGACTTGATTTTTAAATAGTCCGATGTGAATTCTGCTAAATTTAATTGTTTTTCTAAATTCACTAATGCAATTCAATTGTACTCTTTCTATTAAGGTGGCCCATTTTTGCGGTTTTCTTCCAATGTGATTCTACTATTTTTTAGCAATTTAATTATTTGATATTTAAATAAATAATTACTTATAATTTTTTATTTCTATTATCTTGTTAGAACATTCGACATTTTTCACAAATGGGGAACCTCATCTTGATTTAACAAATTAAAGGCCTAGACCCACGAGCACATTTGACCACCAGTATTGCATGATTCTCAACTTCTTTAATAGGTATCTTTTTCTATATCACCCTCTCCTATATGGCATATTATTGACATTGGTGACAAAAAAAAAAAAGATAAAACAAGACTTTATTTTGATTATAAAAAAAATTCAAAGAAATTCTCCTTAGTTTCTTATTCTAGATTCCTAGTTGTTATGAGAGAATAATTATTTTGTATGGAAGACTAGACTCAAAACTCAAACTTGAATTTGATGAAGTATGGCATGTGGTTAGTGGTACTAGTATGAAACCTAAAAATTATGCTGACTTGTACTTGAATTTGATGAAGTATGGCATGTGGTTAGTGGTACAAGTATGAAACCTAAAAATGATGCTGATGTGGAAATGAAATTTGATCAAGCTGATAGAAAGGTTAATTAATGATTACGTTCAATGTTTTTGATGATTTTTAGTCCTTTATCTAAGACTTATCGATAGCCAAAGACAATCAAAAGATAGTATATAAGGTGAAGAATCAGAATCAGAATCAGATCTTAGATTTGAAGAGTTGACTAAATAGCTTGAAGATGAAGAATGGAGAACAATCAGAACACTTTCTTAGAAGGATCTTTGAGTTGAGAGTTTCCCTACAAGTATTAGGTTTGAAGATGATATTCTAGTGCATGTTACTTTGCAAGCATTGCCTTCCACATACAAAGTGTTTCTAACACTTGAATATCACATAATAGACACCCAATTTTGACAAGATAGTGTATCTATTTTAGAAAGAAAATTCTCAAATCTAAGAACTTGATGAGGAGGAACATGTAATGACTAGACACCACAAAGCTAAGAAATATGTGGCCCACTTGAATTCCATTGAAGAGATGTGGATGATATATAAGCAAGTTACATGATTGTTTCAAATGGGGAGAAGAGATGAGAGATTGGCAAGGAAGAAAAAAAGGTAGAGAAGATCTATAGTAGGGTAGTTGAGAAGATTTTAAAATAATTAAGGGTAGTGACAGGCTCTAGCAGGGCTAGATGTGCTTCTGGAGGTGATGATGTACTTTTTGTCTTCATTTTAGGTTATTGTAATCCTTGGTTGCAGCCTAGCATGTTAAGAGACCTAGTGGCAGATCTAATAAGTTTTGAGATATCCTGTTTCTTGTGTCCCTATGTGATGGCTCTTCATCATATGTTGCTTCCACTTTATGCTAAGGCTATCTTCTAGAAAGTAAAGGCCACAAGGTTGGACTGCCAGTCTAGATTCTCTGAACCTGCTTGCATCATCCAAGATACCTATGAAGAAATAATTCATAACAAATTATCTTTTGAAGAAGTCAATTAGAATGCAAGCAACCAAGAATTGTTGGACTCATATCAAAACATATGCTTCTATTTCAACACTGAAGAGGTGTTACCTGTAATGAACAGTTTTACTGACTCGACAAATAGAGCTCAAGCTAACAACTGGATTTGGTCTTCAATCAAAATAAAATCTAGATGCTTTTAATTCATGGATGGATTCTTTGAACAATGAAAATTCATTAAACCATAACTAATAAATTAAAGGTTATAAATATATCAGTTAGAATAAATGCTAGCAACCAAGTTGAGGCTTTATCATAACAGATGTTTCTATTTACTAGATAGATACTTAGAAGAATGAAGAGAACAATTATGAAAAACATTCCAACAAAACCCAATAATTATGTAGAGCTGCCTACCAAAGTTTGAACCCTATTTATTATGGTTGTATACATTCCACTTAACTATTTGGACCATACCTGCCATAATTCTGACCTGAGTCATTGTGGTCTTAAGCTCTCCAGCTTATTTCTAGACCCTCGCTCTACACACAACTTTGTTTAAAATATTATAATGGCATTTAAACTTCTTATTGATAAGCATTAAAGTGCAAATACAACATTAAATTGACAAGAAACCAAGGATTCCTTGACCGTGATTCTAGACTTCACAACCAACTGCATAGCCAGCACAATCACCACTTTGCAAATGAGCTAGGGGTGATGTTCTTGTTTCTAATTTTAAAGACCACAACCTTCTTACAAACTTAGAGGTAGAGTAGATATAGATTAATAATCACAACATTTGTAATAAACCTACATTCAACAAATGGGAAGTTACTTGTAAGTGCAATAAACACACTACTAAGAACAATTAAATGCTCCCATCACAAGCAACCATCCAATAATGACCAACCTACCATAAATAGTAAATCTTATCAAGATGGCAACAAATAAAAGTAAACTAAAAAATCTACTTTCGTAAAGCATATTAAAATTTTGAAGAAACCAAAATAAGGCTTACCCACATATAATATGCTTCAAGCCAAGAATAGTCACTGTTGTCAGTCAGTCACTCTAAGCAGTATGTGGATTACTTGAGTAGCAAGTGCATGGAGTGGTAGAGTACTGAAGCTACAATAAAACTGCCCTACAAAGTTGTTCATCAAAACAATAGATGTAAGTTATGTCCAAAGGACCCTAAGAAAATCTTATAAATTAGTGATAAAATAATCAATTTCATACCCCAAAATAAAACATACATAGACAAGCATGTGACTCTTAAGATAACATGAATTATATCCAAATTGCCACTGCATTGATTAAAGACATTGTAAGAGATGATAAAATAGAGCAAGGAATGAAAATAATCCAAGTAAGTTAAGTGTGAAACAATTTTACCATGAGATAAGCAAAATCCAAGAGCACACACCAAGATGGTTCAACAATGGAGACAAGGATTTATAAGGAGAAAGCAAAGAAAACCCCTTGTGAGTATTATGAATGAAGGAAAATTCCTAGAGAAGAGAGAGAGAGAGAGAGAGAGAGAGAGAGAGAGAGAGAGAGAGAGAGAGAGAGAGAGAGAGAGAGAGAGAGTGGTGGAGCAAAATAGCTCAATACAATAACATCAAAGTGATGTGTAAAGAAGAAGGAGAGAGAAGCATCTCTTTTAAAGAGATGAGAAAGGAGTTGCATGTGTTCACATGTGTAACTCCCATTTCTATGAATGCCACATTCATAATAGGTGTGTGCAAAGTGTCACAATCCTCTTAAGGAGGATAAACTAAATTCCTTAATAAAGGAATTATAAAACTGAGTTTTCCTCCACATGTGCACAATACGATGAACTAGATTTAGGGATCCTTGGAATATCCCAATTAAATGCATCCCAGGGAAGATTAATGTTTCTAATACCCCCCCTTAATCTTTACTTGGGGAGCTTACATCAAAGGGTTGTACACCTAAATTTTTACAATGAAATTGAAATCTCTCTTTAGAAAGTGGTTTTGTCAAAATATCAACCACTTGATGTTCACCCTTACAATAAAGGAGAGTAATTTTCTTGTCTTCAACTTGTTCTCGAATGAAGTGATGTTGAAGTGAAATATGTTTGGTCCTTGCATGAAAAACTGGATTCTTTGCCAAGGCAATAGAACTTTGATTGTCACAATGTAGAGGGGTAGGTGCTTGTGCAAGTAGACCCAAATCTTCAAGAAGTCTTCTAAGCCATAAGGCTTCCTTAGCTACATTGGTACAACCTTTGTACTCAACTTTAGTTGAGCAAAGGGAAATGGAGTGTTCTTTTTTACTTTTCCAAGAAATTGCACCTAAACCAACAAAGAAACAATAGCCACAAGTGGATTTCCCATCATTGGGATCTCCAGCTAGATTGGAATTAGTATAGCCATGTAAAATAAATTCAGAATTGGCATCATAAAATAATCCCATATTAATAGCTCCTTTAATATACCTTAAGATTCTTTTAGCAACTTTAAAATGTGTTTGTTGAGGTTTAGACATAAGTCTAGAAACTAAACCAAAACTATAAGCAATATCAAGTCTAGTAAGAGTTAAATAATTTAAACTTCCTACCAATTGCCTATACAAAGTTTCATCAACAAAAGGAGTATTCATATCAGAAATTAATTTAGTTCCTAATTCACAAGGAATTGAAACATGGTTAGAATCATTCATCTTAAATTGTTATAAAAGGTCATGAGCATACTTGCTTTGAGAAAGAAATACACCCTTAGGAGTTTTCCAAATTTGCATCCGTAAGAAGTAATGTAAAATACCTAAATCAGTCATCTAAAATTTCTGTTTAAGTTGAAACTTAATATCAAAGATCAAAGCATCTAAAATAGAAATATTAATGCAGATTCCTAGCATGTAACATGCATCTAGCCATTTCAACAATGGTCTAATGCTTTCTTTCCATCACACCATTTTTTTGTGGTGTATAAGTAATAGTAAGCTCGTGTTTAATTCCATGTGATTTCAAATAAGAATGAAAAGCGTTATTCACATATTCCTTTCCATTATCAGTTCTAAGAATTTTAAGTTTAAAACCAGATTGCCTTACAACATATAACTGAAATTCAATGAATATATCAAGAACTTGATCTTTGCTATGCAAAAAATAGATCCAAGTTCGTCTAGAAAAATCATCAACAAAGGTAAGTGCATACCAAGAACCTTGGATGGAGTTATTCTCCATGGGGCCCAAAAGGTCACTATCGACCAGGTACAACTTATGAGTTGCCCACCATGATTTACCACTTGGAAAGGGTTCCCTATGCATCTTACCACTCATACAACAAGTACAAGAAATCTAAGAGGGAATAATGTGAGGAAAGCCATCAACCATATTACTTTTTTGCATTAAAGTAATATAATCTGAATTTGAATGGCCAAGTATTTCATGCCAAATATTGAAATCAATGGAAGTATGTAACGAATATCATGAACTAGAAAATTCATGGAATTTAAATAAATTTTGATTATCCATTTTAGCATGAGAAATCACTTGTTTAGTTTGAGGATCTATCACATAACACTTATCTTTATAGAATTCAACTTTATAGTCCTGACATAACTTTGAAACATAAAGCAAATTAGTTTTCAGATCAGGTACATATAATACATCATGCAATTTACCATTAGGAATAGTGACATCACCTAAACCTTCAACTTTACAAGTTTGATTATTAGCTAACTGAATAGGAATGTTAGCAATATAAAGTTGTAGAGAATCAAAAATTTCCTTATGAGAAGTTACATGTTGTGATGCACCATTGTCAACAATCCACTCTAAAGGTCTACAAACATTATAGCTACAAGTAAAAGCATGACGAGAACTAGAACCATTAGAATTGCCTTTTTTATTATTTGATTTTTTATCATGGTTACTGTTGTTCATAGGTTTTTTGGCATTTTTCTTTTTAAAACAGTTATTGACAACATGACCATCTTTGCCACAATAAGAATAGTGAAGTTTGGAATTTGAATGATTCCTTTGATTATTATTATTATGATTGTTATTATGATGATTTTTGTGGTTATTGTTATTATTGTTATGTTTTATATTAGATTTATTATTGGAATTATGAGAATTATTATTATAGTGGTTTTTATTATTATGATGATTATTATTATTTGAATGAAAGTTTTTACTATTTGAATTTCGAGACATAAATGCATGTTTAGTTGATTTAAGAGTACCAAACTGAATTAGCTTAGCTTCTTCCTGTCTTAATAAATTTTGAAAAATAACATAAGTTAACTAAGTAGTTAATGTAGGAATAGCAAGTTGTGCATGAATATTAGTTATAAACTGTTGAAACTATCTAGGAAGACACTTTTTGAGAATAATATGAATTAAGTGAATGTCATCTAACTGAACACCTAAAGCAACAAGATGACTTTTAATAGAATCAAATTTTAACAAAAATTCATGCATGGTCTTAAAATATGTATACCTCAAATCTTCAAGTTGATCCTATAACTGTATCTTGCGGGATTCATTTGCATTGTCATATTTGGTTTGAAAAATTGACTAGGTGTCATGAGCTTTAGAAAAATGTGCAATTAAAACATATAAATCTGGAATAATGGAAATACCAATTAAACCTAAAGCTTCTTCATTTAAAAGTTTCCAAGTATCTTTTTTATCTTGGGTAGCTACTGAACCAGGTTCAACATAAGGATCAATGGCTATCTCGAACATGTGTTTAAAATGAAAAATAAATGAAATATGTGTTTTCCAAGAGTGATAATTAGAGCTATTATGTTTTATTTCTAGAATTAAGGTTGACATCTTTATGGAAAAAAAGGTCCCCCTAATAGAAATATGACTTATACGTTAACTTGAATTAAAGAAAGTTGCTGATAAATTTATGAATAAGTTTTTGAAAAAAAATGATACAACCTTGCAAAGAAATGTTAGAATAATGATTAATAATTATTAATTTGGAACACAATGATAGAACCCTGCAAGTAGATGTTAGAAATAATTATTAGTCTATAACAAAAGAATAATCTAGAGGCATTTTAAGGATTAAATGATTATTAAGAAAAAAAGAATGAAACATGAATCTAATTAGCTATAATTAGGATCCCTAATGATTCAAAATGATTGAAGAAAAAACACTTATAAATAATTATTTAAAGGTCAAATTTTTAAGTTATAAATTGATTTTATAACTTTGTAATAAGACCAATGAATTAAATTTTTTAAAAAGTATTTAAATGATCAAACCAATAAAGTCCTTAATGAAGGAATGATAATGAAAAAATAAAATTGAAATACTTATATTAAATCTTGCTAACAAAAATTATTTAAAAAATAATAATAATAAGCCTTAACAATGTTTAATACTTTAAAACTTAAAAGACTTTAGAACTTGAAAGACTTGTTAAGGCTTTAAAAGACTTAACAATTCTAAAACTTTAAAGCTCAAAGAAAAATAAATGCAATACTACTTCTTTGAAAAACATAATACTCTTTTTCCAAAAACATCTCTCTTTTTAACCCTAAGCAATGAGTGACAATGGGGTCGTCCATTGCAAGAGAAGAAAGCGGAGATTAATATACTGCTTTTCTCAGGAGAGGCCGCTTGTCACTCTATGCAATTTACACAAGTCTAAACCGATTTCATCAACTGGGAGACAGACACGTAGGTGAACTGATTGCAATGCAAATCTAGGAAAGAGGCAAATGAATGAGATATAGAAACCCGAGTTGGAAAAGGCAGAATTTGGGTTTCTTTCCAAAGGAAGTTTCTAAAAAAATTTGAATGAAGATTTGGAAAAAATGAAATATTTAAAATCTCATAGATTAAAATAAATTTTTTAAATTTCAAAATAGAGATATATTTTAAGATATAAATAAATATATATGTATATAAATATATATATACAAATATATATATATATATACAAATATATATATATATATATATATATATATATATATATATATAAAATAGGAAATATTTTAGATTGTTTAAAAAGTATGAATAGGATATGTTTTAAATTTCAAAAAAAGATAATATTTTAAATTTCAAAAAATTCTATTGAATGTAGGATAAAAATAATAATAAATCTTAAGTATTCCCTACAATAATATTATTAGGGAAATTTTTTTAATTTAAAAAGAAATTAATCTACAAAATGACACAAATTAAATGCTACTCTTCTACATACATTAGAATAAATATTTAAAATATTAAAAATTAAAAATTGCACAATAAATGAGTGCTATGTAAGAAATGCTTCTTGTTTTGGCAGCACGCCTTCCAAAACAAGAGAAATTTTTTTTGAAATATTTTAAAGGAAAACCCTTTGGCGGCAAGCCTTCCAAAGAGGGTTAGTAAAAAAAGATGATTAAAATAAAACCTACACACACAAGATGTTAGAATAAGCTAAAAACCACAACACAAACTTCTTCTCTCAATAACGTCTCCAAATAAGGTGTGCTCCAATGAACAGCAACCTTCAACACAAAAACTTAAAACAGGGATTAGTAACCAAGCTCTGATACCATGTAAGAAATGATAAAATAGAGCAAGAAACGAAAATAATCCAAGTAAGTTAAGTGTGAAACAATGTTACCATGAGATAAGAAAAATCCAAGAGCATACACCAACATGGTTCAACAATGGAGATAAGGATTTATAAGGGGAAAGCGAGAAAACCCCTTGTGAGTATTATGAATGAAGGAAAACACCTAGAGAAGAGAGAGAGAGAGGCAGTGGTGGAGCAAAATAGCTCAATACAATAACATCAAAGTGATGTGTAAAGAAGAAGGAGAGAGGAGCATCTCTTTTAAAGAGATGAGAAAGGAGTTGCATGTGTTCGCATGTGTAACTCTCATTTCTATGAATGCCACATTCATAATAGGTGTGTGCAAAGTCTCAAAATCCTCTTAAGGAGGATAAACTAAATTCCTTAATAAAGTAATTATAAAAATGAGTTGTCCTTACATGTGGAATAAAGGACAAATAATGACATGTCCTCCACATGTGTACAATAGAACAAACTACATTTAGGGATCCTTGGAATATCCCAATTAAATACATCCAAGGGAAGATTAATGTTTCTAATAGACATTAGAAATAAAAAGTGATCACAAAGATATCTTAAAACAATTTTACAATAGATAATGTAAAAAACTTTCTAGTAATATATAATAAAAAACTAGCAGCTCCTATAGATATGTGTATTCTAATCCATACCCAAAACCAAAAGAATGAAGCTATCTCAAATGCATTCTCCAAAATCACACACCAAAGAGAACACATTGCTATCCCAACACAATTCAATGCCATTGGGACTAAGAGTAAACAAAAAAGAATTTTGCAATATTTTATACCTAGAAAAGGTATGAAATGGATCAGAGAAAGAAGCAACTTTGGCTTGTTAAACCAAAACAATTCATCCTATGGCTTGATCTTTCAATTAGATAAACATTCACTTCTAGTCACATTCTCTAGTGCAAGTGTTGCAATAACATGTTGTAGCTTTGTCCCCACAACAAGAAAAAGCTACAATAGACACATAATATGTGGGAAAAGAATTAATTATGTCAAGAAGCAATATTTATAAATTGATTTAGATAAGGAGAGAAATCATTAGTGAAAATAAGAAATAAATTTAATCTCCGTTTATCCTCTCTTCCTTTACTATTATGAAGATAATTGTAAGCCGTATGAAGATAAGTCTTTCTAGTTCCTTTCTCATCCTCACAGAAAATGAATGAAGGGTGTGGGAGATAGGGGGGACAAAGGTCGAGCATAGATGGATAAACAACACATTGAATTTTGACATCTGATATAATTGAAGCAATTACAATTTATGAAATTAGAGCATTGCTATAGTTCAATAGATTGAAGAACTACACTGAACAACTAGATTAATCAAATGCATGAGCTATCCTTTTGTGAAATCTATCATTGAAGGATGAGAAAGGATAGGAAACTCCCTAATTAAGTGTTATCAAGCTAGAATAATATTTGGATAGGTGATCTCATGGAATGTACATGTGATTCACCTTTGTGAGCATCACCTTGATGTAATGAGCACCAAGTGATCCATTCATTCTCATGAGAGATGGGTTCATGTGAACCATTACTCACGAAAAATGGGTTCATGAGTTTGACTTATGAAACTACATAGTTGAATCCTGATAGTATCACAATTTCACTTTATGTGGAAAATATCTCCTACTCATGAAACATGGGTTCATGAATTTGACTGATGAAACTACACAATTGAATCCTGATAGTATCACAACTTCACTTAATGTGGAAAATATCACCTACTTATTAATTAAAGCACACTAGTGTGCCTTATAGGAGACATAAACACAGCTATTAAGTAGAAACATATTTGGTTTTAACTTGTTTCTTCATACTTTTGAGACTTTTCTTGACATCTAGAGGTGATTTTTATTGCTATGGAATAATTTTAATGTTTATGATCTCTCACTATTTTATTAATGCACTTTTAAGCTTTTATCAACTATGCAGATCACAAAAAGTGCACATTCTGATGCATGAGGCATGGATGATCCTATTCCTAAGGGCCTCCTTAAGTCAGTTACTATTCTAAATCCAAATAAAACTGAGCTGCTTCGATCGACAGGAATGCCTATTGAGATTGTTGATCAGGGTGTTGAAGCAGCTAAAAAACTACTCAAAATGGTATTTTTCTATAACCTATTTTTTCATTAAATCTTTTGAGTGTGTTTTTTTGAAAATGCCTTAGCTTGCTACCATAAGACCAACTATATTTATGAGCTTTTAACAATCTAATTAGTTTGAATTAATAGGGCCTTAATAAAGTTCTCATAAAATGGGGAGGAAAGGGATCAATCCTTGTGACTGAAGATGCACCTCCAATTATACAACCTACTATCCTTGCTCCTATGGTACCAGACACAATAGGTGCAAGAGATAATTTTACTGTTGCATTTGCTATTGGTCTATTGGAGAAGAAGTCGCCATCAAATAGTTTCAAGTTTGTAGGTTGTATGCTTATATTTAATTCAAAGTACCATCCTATTTTGTTTTGTCAGTTTTTGTTTTCATATTGTGAAAGAGATAGGAGAATATATGCGTGGACATAGTAGTTAGACCTTAAAAATTTATAGTAAAGTACCATAAAGAGCATTGTTAAAAAAGGGAGTAAGTGATGAAGATAAGATTTTATCATGAAAGGACAGTAATAACTTGAGTGTAAGAGGGATCCTACACTATCAACCATGAAAGCATCCTAAAGAAGGAACAAGAAGAGACAATGCCAAAGCATGTGCTTTCAAGAGGACAATAAACAAGGACCTTCAATGCATAGTATATTAGCTCGTGTGACACTTTAAGGAGGAGGTATCTATGGGAGCAAAGACAAGGAAGACATGGAAGGAATAGAGGATTATCTTATTGTAATATTAGTGTGCAAAATATTGAATTGAAGATAATATTTTGATCGTGGCATCACACCCAACTAACTTATGAAGAAGCATGCTCAGTTACTAAAGAAAAACAAAAAAAATAAAAAAATAAAGAAACTCGCAATGGCTAAATGATTAGATACATAAAGTGACAATCTTTTAAATATAATGACAAACTTTTACTTATAATTATTTTTCATTCACATTATTGGAAAAAATTACAACTCGAGGGCTAAATGATTATTAAGTATAAAGGTAATTTTTAAACATCCTACATCAAATTCTCATAGAACCACTATATGTCGTGCTTGTTATTACTTCTCAATGTGCCATGAAACATTACATACAAAAATCTAATCTTGCTTTAGATTTTGTGAGAGAAATACATTCAAAATGCTTTCCATGTCCAAAGTTTTTTTGCACAAAATGATCAGGATCTATTAATCTTGTGCAAGAAAACTATTCATATCTTCATGTTAGGTAGATCAACAACCATGTATTTCCTTTTTTTAGGCTTTCAGTTTATATCTTGCATCCAATTCACAAAAAATGAAAAGAGATTGGATGATTATAACAATGGCAGGTTTTTTGCATTCAAGTTGGCTTATGTGTGGCTTGTGTCCCACAAACTTTATGCCATATATGAATGCAACAAAGTATAACTACAACAAAATAACTAAGAAATTGTTGTGGTAGTTTATTTTTATTCAACCACACATTCCATGCAACTCCCTATTAGGTATCCATGACTATAGTATTGTACTGAGTTGAAACTTATGTTACTCCACTTTAACCCCCCAAAAAAAGGCATAGATTTGATCAATAATGACCGTGGTTTTGAAAATGCATATTAAACAATTTTTATTCAAACTAATTTTACAAATATAACTATAAGATTGAGCAATTTTCTAAGAGCATACATCCAACCAATTAAGCATATAATCAAAATTGGGAATCAAAAGGAATCAAATATGATCAAACCAAAAAATCTAACAATCCTACGCATTAAACAATCTCAATTACAAATGCACTTGAGCATAGGGCAGGGACAATAAAACCATCTAGTGAGTTGCTTGATAATACATGCTCAATTTAATCAACTTCATGCATGAGAGAGATATTAAAAATATCCCACATCATTTTGATGATGAAATCCATCTCAGTTCCTTGATATGCAACTAAAACATAACTAAAGCAAAGCCAAACCATTACAAAATGAAGAAACGACATCAACTCAACACAAGTGAAACATGTACTTTCACGAATGAAATTTAAAAAGAAGGTAAGTTCTATATCTTTCAATCCATTAGTTATTGGTCTAGTGATATAAGAATCTCCATCTTTACATAGAGAAGATAGAGAAAATTATTAGAATATATAAAAAGAGCCAGCCAAAAAAAATGATCATTTAGAATGTATAAGAAAAATTCTAAAATAATGGATTTTTTGGTTGTAGAAACCAAATCCTTACTAATAAAACTATAAGAATTTGGTTTTATTAAAAAAAGATAAATAAAATCTAAAAAATAATTAGGGGAAATATTTTTTGGAGAAAATAGAAATTGAAGATTAGTAGAAATATAAAGCATGCCTAATAACCCTCAGTTCATAAATTTCAAGATGAAACCCTCTAAATACTTATTATGTTCACCTTCCTTTTATAGAGGTTGAAAAGCCAACGATTCCACTCCATGTTTGGATGTTTTATTCACATAAATGGATAACGTAAAATGCTACATTAGTCTTACTTGTGTGTTGTCTATTCAAATACTTACAGCTACTTATGAAGGTGAATTGAGGTTCTTCTTTTCTCTGCATCTGCAATTCTTTTATCCTAATATACATGGAATGAAAGGTCTATGTCAATCTAGGAGAATCATGTATTTGCAAAGCAATTAATATGTGCTGTGAATTTCACAATTTCAACAATCAAACCTATTCCAATTCATAATTATAATGGAAAGAAAATAGATTGCATCTAAGGCATAATTCATTAATATTATTAACAATATTGGAACAGTACCATCTATCTTTCTTAATAGAAAATGCTCATTATTAATTATCTGTCTCTCTGTGATATCAACAAAGAAAATTGTTAGTCATTTTTCAAATATATAAAATAAAATCACCATTACCAATTAAATAAAATTATATATTATCCATCTCATTAAAGTCCCTGCCTTGGCAGAGGCTATCATATGCACCACTACTAGATATATTTTATGACAACCATCCAAAGCTAAAACCATCCATTTCACAATGTTTCTCACAAGTGTTTAGTGATGAGAAAAAAGGAGGATAATTTTTCTACAACAACCAAATTACAACAAAAAGCTCTCTTGGGGCCAATTTCAAAGTAGAGAATGAAGGGTCTCTTGAAGATTAAAGCTAGATGAGTTGTGGAAGTGGTTCTCAATGTTGTGGGAAGTAAATTCTAGAATCATTGTTGATAGAAACTCAAAATTGACATAATATCCATGGAAGGATGATGAAAATGAGACCAACAAAAGTGGATGACATGAAAAACCCTCTAAATACAAGCAACGCTTTTGGTACACAAGTATTTTTAGTGCACAAATAATGCATGCTCCAATAACATTTCATTATTTTCTTGAAATCTCTTCCCAACATTCTCAAAAACAAAAAAGAAAGCTTCATTCTTTTTCTAGGACTTACAAGAAAAGAGGCCACCAACCCATCCTTTACCGATGTACATATTATATTCTTCAACAACAACATTACCATTGTACCTGAAATGAATTCCTCCTTCACATATAGGATTACTAAGGTTAGGGATCCATGTCTCTAAATAATAATTAGCATACCAAAGCCAAAACAAAATTATATTGTATGTTTTTCAAGGATGCTAACCACTCATAGTCTTCAAGCAATTCAAATTCATCATCTATCTCAAAATCATTAACTAATATTGTGATATCCCCATCACATTCACATAAGAAGATAAAATAGGAAGTCGACCCCTATAATGGTGGTAAAGGATGAACCATAAGTACAACAAGGATTTAGTTGGGAGCTACTTATGTGTGAACTATAGAATATAATACAAATAACTCTTGAAGCCAAAGCCTGATATGAGTTGTGGTCAATGAGGGAACTAATGAAACATGGAATTCATTACAAATACCATGATAGTAGTTATCGAAAGTGTTTAACTATTAATGAATTCATAACCTATATGCATCAGGTTTGGTAGAGTCCCCTCATATCTAGATGTTGTTAATTATAATTCTTTGTGGGCACCTATATCATGAAGCTCGTCACTACCCAAGAGTAGATTCCTTACTTAAACACTTTGTTCTAGATGTCCCAAAGAATAAGATTAACACAAGGGAGCTAAGATCTGATTTATGGATTATGTAATGTTCCAAATTATTGAAATAATTTCCATGGGTTGCCACAAGCCCCTATGCTTCAAAGAAACCCCCAAATCTTGTTCACCAACACACAAAACAAGGGCTGCACAAAACCAAAATCCTTTTTAGCTGTATCACAAATCCATGAAGCAAATTTTCAAAAACTCAAGGCTAGGGTTTAATGGGCATCACAGAAATGCCAACATAATTTGATAAAATTGATGGAACATTGTGAGGATTCCTTCTTTATCATGCAATTCAGTCAATGCTAGCAAAGATAAAGGAAAAAAATATACAATGTTGAAAAACTATCTTGAAAACCCATCTCCAGCAATACATAGCACACAAGGACCCAATTCAACCTACCAAGAAAAGTGTTATAGACGTACTCTTGTCTTTGATGGAGAATAGTCAGAACCCTTCTGCAGTTGTGTTATGATACCACCGATGCACCAACCACTATCACTAACACACTTTACCTTCAATATCCCCCTACATAGCAATGCCAACCACCATTTGTCTCTGTTGCCAACAACCCTAACCCTACACCTCAACACTCCCCACCTTAACCCGTGGCCTAAAATTATAGCGATTCTGTAGCCATGAGTAATGAAAATGGCAACACAATGGTGCTGATTCAAGGTGTTGTTCGCACACCAAAACCCTTCTGTAGCTATGATGATTGCACGAGTGTTAAACCTAGCTTATTCAATCAATTTATGTCTAATATGCAATGTTTTCAGTCCAACTCTATTATATTTACATTGCAATGCAGTGTATTCTCATGGCACCATAGACATTGCCTAAAGCTTATAGTATCTATATTTAGGTTAGCTATTATAGGTATTAACAAGTAATAAGTGAGGGGTACCTATGACTTTTTGGGCAAGTCTTTATGTATTTTTTTTTTCTCACAAAACCAGGGTTAAACACACGTCTTCCATGAATGAATTTATTTATGAAATACTACAATATGCCACATTACATACAATATGAAGGAAATGTGTTGATCATAAACTAAAATGTAGATCTTATCAAGGTTGACACTATTTTTTTTTTTGAAAACTACCTTAATAAGTCTTATGTTTTAGTTTACAAATTAGCTTAAAAGTCTAAATCTTAGAATACTCAAAATTACCTTTAAAAGTCCTACTTTTAGTTATGATTTAGCCATTGCTCAATATGAAAATATGTAGTATCTTGTGATTATGTCAAAAAAGGTGGTAATGTCTTTAATCTTCCTATTGCAATACAATAATAATATATGTTTCTCTTTATTAGAAAAATATATTTGATATTTATAATTTATAAACTACTAAATAATCTCTCTTAAACCTCTTAATATGATCAAAACCAACTTAATGGTATTTTTCTCTATCTAAATAGTAGTTTAGGTGCCAAAAAGTCATGATTAAAATATAAATAATAAATTTTTATCTTTATTTAATAGATATTTAAAATATCAATTCAATCATGTAAGGTTGAGGTAGGTGGGTTCATACAAATTCTAGGATTATACAATTTAGAAAATATGTTTCATTTTTTCCCTCATGAGATTCAATTCTTAGGTAATGCACAAAATGGATGGAGGTTTCTAGTGATATAAAAAATGAACTAAATAGACAAGACTACTCATATGCAATTGAAATGTTGTCACATAGTAACGAATATGTACAATAATGCCATGTTAGCCAAACAATAGACTACAACACTATATTGAGAATTTTCTGATGTCTATCTGCATTAACCTCTCTAATAAATTATTTTTAATGTCAAGACATTAAAATTTCTTCCATTTTAGATTGAGGCATATCTGTCACCTAAATCAACCATTCATTAATTGACACAAATTTAAATATTTTCTATTTTGTCTAATTATTTTTATATCTTGATATTTATTGAAGATCCCACTTTTCATAGCTTATTGATTAAGGTGCGTCTCCCATTCATTTTCCATCATCCTTTCTATATATGGTAGTATTGGCTTCTTAATTTATTTTTTAAATCCATGCCTGTGTTGGTCAAAATTTTGACCAACAAAGGCATGGGTTTTTAAAAAAAACATATTTTTCATTGCATATTTCAACCAATTTGACCCCATTTTAATAATGGTTGAAATTTTTGGTCTTAAAATGGGGTCAAATGTACTAGTGCAAAAATAGGAGCTCAATCAACTCAAAACAAAATGAAACCTACGTCATTGTCTCCATCTTGGAACCAACTTTTAGGTGCTTCTTTTAGATTGAAAAAAGACCTTCGTATGCTCAAGTTATGGCCAAAAAATGAACAACTCTTCTAAAAATTGAGCTCACTGGAAAAATATAGTCACTAGAAAAATTTGACAGCCATGGCCTGAGAAAAATTTGGTTGCCAGAAAATGATGTCAGTAGCTAGAATATGACATCATCTAATTGAAAAATGATGTTCGCAGGGGCAAAAGTTGCTGGCCAAAATGATGAGATCGACAGCCTAAAAATGATGTCATTAGATAGAAAAGTGACATCACCTATCGTAAAGGTGATGTCAGCTCACCGATATTCTATGTCAGCATGCTATTAGTGTTTGAGTAGTGTGCGGATGGTGCACCACCATCAGTGGTGGTAGGTGGGTTGAGCGTCGGTGGTGCTATGCTGGTAGAGGTGGTTGTAGTGTGGCCTACTGATAGTAGTGGGGCACAAGACACATTGTTAGTGTTACACTAGCCATAGTAGAGCACTGGCTAGGTGAAAATGGTGCTTTAGTAGTAGTGAGGTGGCACCCAAGTGGCTGCTCCAATTTTATTTTTTTTGTATTTTAAATTTTTTTCTTGAAAGTCACATCTATATGGCCTTCTAAGAGGCTGAAATTTTTTCCAGAAGCTATAGTGTCCAAAAATAAAAAAATTTATATAAATTTTCATCACACCTAGCCTCCTAAGCATGATGGTGGTGCCCATTTTTTCCCAAAGTGCATAAAAAAAATGTGCCTCCTCCTGATTGAAGAAAAAACCTCAAAAAAGTGAGGATTTCTATCTTTGAATTGTGGCTTCAAAATCTTCAAACCAAGAAGTAGTAGGGATGCTCTGATACCATGTAGAAGTTGTGAAAACCAACTTCATAGATTGCCAAGAACACCTACATGCAAATAACCTATGCTAAAGAGAAACTAGAAAGGGAAAAAGCAAAGATCTAAAAATCTCAATGGTGTCAAAGAAAAATTGTATTCCAAGTTATGAAAAATTAAAAGTACAAAAGTTCAACCTTAAAGGTGAACAAAACCCTAAAGGGAAAGAAAACTAGGTTTGTGCATTATAATTAATATAAAATATTAATTATATGACCTAAGAGAAAGCTTAAGTAGATTAGAGTAATACATGACTTAAATAATTAAATCAGCACGATCTAATTAATAAGCATAAATAAATAATTATTCTAACAACTCTTCCCTCCCCATTGCCAAGAAAGACCAATAGTCTAAGGGAGATATACCAAGATGAAAGGTATGATGAAAAATTTGATGAGTGTTAACTTTGCATTATTTTCTCATAGTGATCCAATTTATTTTGAGGAAGCTGTGAAAGAAAAGAAATGGTGTAAGGCCATGGATGAGGAAATAGATGCAATAAAGATAAATGAGACATCGGAGCTAACAAATTTACCTCCTAAGAAGCAAGTTATTAGAGTCAAATGGGTCTATAAGACTAAGTGTAATGGTGAAGGAAAAATAAATAGACATAAGGCATGATTAGTAGTAAAGGGGTACAAACAACAATATAGTAGAGACTATCATGAGACATACGCCCTTGTTGTAAGAATGGAAACCATGCATGCTATCATAGAAACTTCAGCCCAAAAAAAATGAAAGGTGCTTCAAATGGAAGTGAAATCTGCCTTCTTGAATGGAGTGTTGAAAGAAGAGGTGTACGTGGAGCAACCACCTAGTTATGAAGTTTAGGGTGAAGAACACAAGGTGTATAGGCTGAAAAGAGCTCTTTACGAGCTGAAACAAGATTCATGGGCATGGTATAGTAGGATTGATTCATATTTGATGAGCAATGGCTTTAGCAAAAGTGACGGTGAGCCCACTCTTTACATCAAGGTAGCTGATCGTAAAGTTTTAATTATTTTTGTGCATACAAATGATTTAATATTTACTAGAAATGATAATTTTCTCATTTCTAATTTTAAAGAGGCCATGAAAAGTGAGTTTGACATTATCAACTTGGGTCTATTGAAGTATTTTCTAGGCATAGAATTAAAACAAATGTAGGATGGCATCTTTATCTCTCAAGAAAAATATGCAAATAAGATCTTGGAAAGATTTAAAATGCAAAATAGAAATGTGACCCCAACACTAATAGTCATAGGTCTAAAGTTGAGCAAGAAAGATTGCAGCAACAATGTAAATCCAACATTATATAAAAGGATGGTTGGAAGCTTGATGTATTTGACAGATACTCAGCCTAATATAATGCATGAAGTAAGTTTGATTTCAAAATTTCTAGAAACTCCAAAAGATTCCCATTGGCAAGTAGGAATGATGATCCTCAAGTATGTGAATGGCACCAAAGGATTTGGTATTTTGTATGCTACTGAATATGAATTTAGGAGCTGGTTGGTTATACAAATAGTGATTGGGTTGAAAGTTTGGATGATAGGAAGACCACATTCATTTATGTATTTCACATGGGTTTGGGTGCAATTTCATGGGTATCCAAAAAGAAACCAATTTTTTCTCAATCTAAAATAGAGGTTGAATACATAGTAGTAAATGTACTAGGGTGTCAAGCTATTTGGCTAAGAAGAATCTTGACAGTTTTGAAGGAAAAATAAGATGATGGAACCACAATTTATTGTGGCAACATTTCCTCAATAGCATGGATAAAGAATCTAGTCTTTCATGGAAGAAGAAAGAATATAGAAATTACATATCATTTCATTACAGAACTGGCTGAAAATGAAGAAATTAAGATGGAATATTGTAAGTTTGAGTAGTAGCTAGCATTCATATATTCACTAAGCCATTGGGCATAACAAGTTTTGTGTGCCTGAGAAGGAGTCTTAGTGTAGTTGATTTGGATTATTAGTGATCATTTTTTTGTTGGCTCAGAACAAAG
The DNA here is from genome assembly GCA_028749045.1 of Cupressus sempervirens. Lineage (NCBI taxonomy): Eukaryota > Viridiplantae > Streptophyta > Pinopsida > Cupressales > Cupressaceae > Cupressus > Cupressus sempervirens. The sequence continues at coordinate 692,932,930 of CM053788.1, forward strand.
GGGGAGGGTTGGAATATTAAATGAATTCCATTTGTCCCATGAGCCTCATATGAGACCACTTGCCAACCTGGCATCCCTTGTTTTGCAACTCCAACAGTCATATGCATTCAATGTGGGTAGGTGAGTTTAAATTTTGAAAATGAGGGGAAACTTTGTAAGCAACAAAATGAAAAAATGAGGGAATGTTATTCCATTCCAAAATAAGGAGAACAAACATTGTTAGAAATAGATAATACTAAGAGGTTGGGGGGGTGAATCAGTATTTTCAAAACTTTTTCCCACAATTAGATATTATTAATTACTTTGCCACATGCATAAGAAAGTAAATCAATAATGCTAAACTATATAAATAATCATACACAAATAGAGCTCATAACACCATATTTTGTTAGCTAGGGAAACCTTGGCCAAGGGAAAACCCTGGTGGGGATGAAACCCACAAGATGATTCACTATATACAGAATTTGGTTGAGGATATTGACCCTATTAGGAGTCTATGAAGAATGTATAGTATCTCAAGTCCCTATTAGGAGACTATACTTTGTTACAAGCCTCAACCCTATTAGGAGTTGCTTCATCCCTATCAGGAGTTTGTAGACCATATACAAATGTGTGCAAGAAGAGCCCACTGCCCTAACATGCAACTATACAATTAATTTCTTCAAAAGAATAGATATACATACGATACTGAATCACTTGTTGTGCTTCATAGTTCTTCAAATTAGATATATCATATCTCACATTATCATATAACTTCACAAATGAAGTTCTTTACTTATAACAAACATATTGATAAATCCTTCCTCAATCGACTCTCATATCATACTTAGAGTCATCTCATCAAGACTTAATAATCAAGATAATTCTTTAAGTTGTACAAATCAATTTGCTGACATGCTCTGTTCTATACTATTAAGTATTTGCCTCGATATTTTCTTCATAACTTAAACTCTATTATCCATACACACACATGCACTAGTATACATCATCAAGGCAATGTCATGCATAAGAAATATTCCACTATCAATAAAACTCATTGTGTTGTTGTATCATTGTCCAACACTTAGACAATTTTCCATCACAAACAATCATAATTGAATTGTAAAACATTTGTTTCCATAAATGACAACTTCATATCTCATCTTATTTGACTAATTGGCCATATTGCCAACAGTCTCCCCCTTTGGCATTGATGGAAACACTTAGGGAAAATTGGCTAAGTCCCAAAAAATTTGTCATACCAATCAAAGTAAATAAACATACATAACACATTATATTCATGTTTTGAGAAAAAGATTAGATCCCTTATAACTCTGGTTACAAATCTTGCTTTAAGTAAAGCTTATTGCTATACTTCAAAATACAACCATACAATTTACAATTACAATTTTCCTTATATCTCCCCCTTTGACATTAATGACAAAGGTGTAAACAAAAATAAAATCCTATCAAAATCTAGAAAAGCAATCACTGGAGTTAGTCTCCAACTATGCAAGGTGCTTCTTCCATCTATCTTTCAATGCATCTGACACACTTATTAGTGCACATAAGGCATATGCGGCTAATTGTGCTACATTCAAGTCTATAACCACAAAATTGTCATATGAAGTTTTAGCTGCCAAGAATTCATCCAACTGATTCTGTAACAATGTAATCTGTTGGGATAAGTGGTCTCTCAAAAGTGAAAATCCTTTTAAGGCTTTCTCTTTTTCTTCTTGTATACCTTGGATGATATCATGAATTACTTTCATTGTATGCTCAAAGTTCTCTAACTTCTAATCTTGTTTCAGAAAGTTAGCAGTAAGAGTCTATAACTTAGTTATCTTTCCTTTGATCTATTGATCAAAACTATGAAGGTGAAGGTAGACCAAGTTGTACTTAGCATAAATCTACTTCCCTTCCTCCATACTCTTCCTCAATACCTTAATGCATATATTTAATGTTTCTATATCATTCCTTATATTTGTAAACATAGTATTAATACTAGCATCATGCTTAGTCTGTGCTTGCACTATAACAACATTTGTAAGCATTGTAAACTCATTGTCAAAAGTTTCACAAAATAATTTTTCTCTCTACTAAATATCTACAAATGTATCCATAGAACCTACTATCTTCTCTAATATATCCAAAACTAAAGTTAAATTGTTCTCAATCAACTTTATTGATTTCTTCTTTTCAAAAAAATCGCTCAAGGAAGACATTAAATTTTGTGCTTCAGCTTCATCATCTAATTGTATTACGTTGGTGACAACTGCCACCTATGTAGGTGGTGTAGAGGTTGTCATTGTCACTATGGCTATAGGCACACTTTTAGTAGTTGCATCACTATTGGCTAACATAGCTTCAAATTTCTTCTTAGCAAATATATCTTATTTCTTTTGCTCCTACTCTTCTTCTTTGTCTTCATTAGTAGAGCTGCTATAGTCAACAATATTACTAATAATGTTAGAGACAAAATATTTGAATTGATCTTTAGTTCTATCCACTATTACATTAGTGTTATCCACTTGCATGGATTCACTTTCAATAGTAATGTGTGGTGGTGAATCACTTAAAATTGAAGCCTCAACGAGTTGCTCAAAAATGTGAGAAGGATTGACTGCTGCCACAGTCGGGCTTGTTCACCTTGACTGGACAGTCTTCTCATTCTCCTTAGGCAAAGTAGACATGTATGTGACTATTTCCTTTTTAGTTTCCATATTTACTTCTTCATATTTTCCTCCCATAAGAAGAATGGTTCTCTTCTTATTCCTTAATAAGGGTGTTATACCTTTCAAAGTTCCTCCTAACTCTTCTTCATTATTTACTAAACATAGCTTTTTCACCATATTTATCCTTTCTTTATTTTTCTTCCTCAATTACTCTACTCTTTATTTTTATCACTCTATTATACAAATCTTCAAGGATTTGACCTTTTATGCTGTCAAATCTTTTATCTTTTAGAATTATATTTCTAACTATAGCATTTTCTAGCTATCTCCTATCCATATATTGTACACATCATAATACTTATTCAATTGCACAAAATTATTGTCATTAATGATTTGCATGTTAAGGTTTTCTACCTTAGGTTTCCATTCTCTCCTTCTTGCTGATGTCTTTACTTATCATTCTATAGGCTTTGTTGGTCTATCACCAATCTCTTCTTCAAAATCCAAGGAACTGATCTACAAGGTTTTCCTCCTCTTACTCATTACACTTGATGTTCCCTTAACTCTCTTCTTAGGAGAGGGGGTCTGCACGAGTTTTTTCTTCTCAAGTCTTGTAGACTTTCTTTGCAAAGGTGCTTCCACTATTTTCTTTTCCATTAATTTCTTTTGTTTCTTTAGGGGTTGTTGCACAACAGCTACATATGGCACTGCAGGTACTTGTGCAACTATGACCTCTACAGTAGGTCTGGCCATTGCAATAGGTGTAGCAGTTAGTATTTTAGTTTGACCAATAGCCTTGATCTCTAAAGCTATCTCTGTCACCTCTTCAAATTATTTTCTAGACATCCCTGATTCTTTTAAGATAGAATCAATTACTTTTTCTACCTTCTTCTTGGGGTCCTTGTCCATTCTAGATTTTTTTGGACCTGTTTCATCTTCTTAGGATATGTACCCCATCTAGGGCATCTAGAATCTACTTCAAAATGTAGAATTATTTGCACGTAGCCTTCAATTAGTTTAGCACTCATTTCATAACCCATAGGTTCAATGAACTTTACTTGAGGAACTACTGCCTCCATGCATGTGAAATTTTTTTTTACCATGAAACACAGTTCATTCTTGTATTTCTCTATCAGTACAAGTGGTATCCTATACCTCTACTTCATTTCAACTTGGAATGATTTCATCATTTTATCAATATCATTATCTTTTACTATTTCCAATTTGGATCTGTAAACTTGAGTGATAAATTTCATTGCACACTCACTTTCATTCCAATTTGAAATGCCAGGAAACATCTTTACTATGTAGAAGAATATATGAGTCAATAAGGATTCAAACCTAAAGACTACCCTCTTAGACTTCTTGATCTTTGTTATGGTATCCAACAAATGAGTGTGGATAATATCACATAGGTTAAATGTTTCACCCTTTACTACCATCACATAAGCCACATGAAGAAATCTGGCTAGGACTAAATCTAACCTAGATCCATGGTTAAATTTATAACCCAAATTTTTTTTGAGGATTCTCACTCCTTCATCTTGAATGGTGTTAACCTTCATGTTTCTACCATCAAATCTTGTGTCGAGATTTGTTTCAATTGTTCTGTGCACATTCTTTATGTTCACAAGATTCAATCCTTCATTGCTCAAAATAGTGACCTTGTGAATTAGGTCATTATCAATGCATATAAGTGAATCTCCTAACCATAGAAGGTCATCATGAACTTTGCTCAAAATAATTCTTGTCCACTCATGGTTTTCAAAGTTTGCATACAAAATGCACTTAACTAGGTTAAGTGGTTCTAAGTTTGCATATTTCAACTTCAATGATAAATCATAGTTGCACATTTTCTCTAACTCTCGATAGATCTCAGCATCTCCTATGCTTTCTATCTTATATTGAATATAACTTTTTATGTCCTTGACATGAAGAACATTGTTCAACACTTGTGAAAATGCTCCAATGTGATCATCAAGTAGAGAAACAAATGGGTATTTCTTGAAAGTATATCTAGGTCTATCACTAATATCAAACACTTTTTTTGTTTTCATAGCTGATTTTACTGAAATATGCTCAACAAATTTGAAAAAATACCTCAAGTTTGCATTTAGGGCTTTTAGTGATCACACATATCTATAAACTTCTTTAGCACTTCTAATAGCTTTATAATCACTCTTCAATATTGCACTTAAAATTCACACAAGCAAATGATGCTCATAAATAAATTTTCATCCTTTAAATCTTTTAAAATCTATAGTTTGCATTGAATACGTATCTACCACAAATTCAAAATATTGTCTCCATGTAATGGAGAGATTATTTTCTACATAACCTTATACTGCGATCATATCAAGCAATGCACAATGCACACTTTACTGTAGACTACTCTCAATGTCTAGTATATATTATTAACTACCCAACTTTTGATATTCTTTCTAACATCATTTTTCATTTAACTGACATGTTGTCTCATTGAGGATGCTTAATTCAAGTAAGATGAGTTACAAACAATAAGTGACTTTACTATCTTATTAGGTGCATTAAGATGTACTTCTTCCAGAACTATATGAGAACCTCCATGTTCTTTTGCCTTGACAAATGTTTCCTTGAAATCTTTTGTTTGTTCCTTCATTTCTTCCTTTAGATTGTCATCATTTCTTATATTGTTCCTTCTGTAATTCTGATTCATGTTTAGGTTTCTTCTATCTATTCTGTAGAATCTTGTTGTGTGTCCAAAGTTATTACACAACTGACATACAGGTACATTCCTTCTTTTTTCACTATTCTAGTTATCAGGTGCTTTGCTATTCATTGCAACGTTTCCAAGATTATTACATCTTTAATAGACAATCTATCTTCTTTCTCCACTTTCATTGCTATGAGATCTTCTTCTATTTCCTATAGGGTTAGTGTTCCTAAACATTCTACTATTTGTATTAACATTATCAAATTTAGGTTTCTTACAATCTACTACATTATGTCCATATCCATGACAATTATGACAATAAAATTTTGAAATAGGTTTAAAAGACTTACCTTTTCAATCATCTTCAATATGTTAAAGTTCATCACATGTAAAGCATCTAACATGATATTCCTTTCTTGTTTCTCTATTTTTCTCATCTTGATCAAATTCTCTAGATTTTTCAGAGTGAATAATATTCTATTTGTCTTTAGATGTGTCATTAGATTTACTCATGTTGATATCTTTCTTGACTTCAAGAGGATTAGGTTCTTTTCTCTCAATAGATCTCTTTGTAGATTGCCCAAGAAAGAATCCAAGTCCAGTCTTATCATAACTAGGTCTTCGTACAAACATTTATTCTTCAATCTTTTCAATATTGGTATACAATTTCTCAAGTTGTTATTTGGTTTGCACCAATTCACCTTTCATAGTAGTGTTGTATTTCTCTAATTCTACATGTTCCAACTCAATCAATTCTAACTTAGATGTTACTTTTCTTAACTGGGATCTTAGATTTGCATTTTTAGCTTTTATTTCAGAATCATTCTTACCTTCATTTTTCTTAAGACTTAGCTTAAGTTCTATTATTTCTAACTCATGTTTCAAAATCTCATTTTCTCTCTTTAGATTGTCAATATCATCATCACTAGTCTTCTCACTAGGTCCTTTTTGCTTAAGATCATCTGTCTTCTCTTCTAGTTTACCAACATAAGATTTTGCATTTTCATATCTATCCTTTAGGCCATCTCTTTCATTAGTAAGGAGATTAATCTGCTCAAGAGCTTCTTCAAGATTTTTCTTCAACTATTACATATCCATAGGGATCTTATTCAAGCTATAAAGCCTCTTCTGAATAACTGTTCTTTGATACCAATTGTTAGAAATAGATGATACTGAGAGGGGGGAGGGGGGGTGAATTAATATTTTCAGAACTTTTTCCCACAAGTGGATATTATTAATTACTTTTCCACATGCATAAGAAAGTAAACTAATAATGCTAAATAGTATAAATAAGCATATACAAAGAGAGCTCATAACACCATATTTTGTTAACTAGGGAAACCCTGGCCAAGGGATAACGCCAGTGAGGATGAAACCCACAAGATGATTCACTATATAAAGAATCTAGTTAAGGACATTGACCTTGTTAGGAGTCTATGAAGAATGTACAGTGTCTTGAGTCCCTGTCAAGAGTTGCTTCAACCTTATCAAGAGTTGGTAGATCATATACAAATGTGTGCAAAAAGAGCCCACTGCCCTAACATGCAACTATACAACTAAGTTCTTCAAAAGAATAGAAATAAATAAAATACTAGATCACTTGCTCTTCTTCACATTTCTTCTAATTAGATATATTAGATCTTTCTTCATACAAGCCTTCAGTAGCCCGTAGATAATCTTTCCTCTAGTTTTCTCAATGTCATAAATAAGGAGTAAGTACACATATATCAACTTGCATCATATCTCGCTTTATCATATCACATCACATCACATATGTCTCATCTACCTTCACAAATGAATTTCTTTACTTATATCAAACATATTGATAAAACCTTCCTTAGTCGACTCTCATATCATCCTTAGAGTCAGCTCATCAAGACTTAATAATTAGGATAATTCATTAAATCATACAACTCAATTTGTTGACATGCTCTATTTTGTAGTATGAAGTATCCACATCGATATTTCCTTCATAACATGAACTCAATTATCTGTACACACACACACACAAGTCTACATCATCAATATGACATCATACATCACTGGTCAACTACACAAGAGAATATTTTGAAGGAAAATTTTGGCTATTAATAAAACTCATCATGTTGATGTATCATTGTCCAACACTTAGACAATTTTACGTCACAAATAATCATAACTGAACTGTAAAACATATGTTGCCATAAATGACAACTACATATCTCATCTTATTTGACTAATTGGCCATATTACCAATAGACATTCTATGAGATTCAGAGTCTTGCAAACTAGCAACAAGAACAAGTATTTTTAGAGTGTGAAGCAACATGGGTTGGAAGTTTGTTTAGTTTTTTGTAAGGGAATTATTGGTCTTGTTGAAGAAGTGATTGCTCTAGGCATATTTGTATGCAACCATGCTGCAAATTTATTTTATTGACAATTGTTGTAGTTAGTTGTAGTTTTTACATTCCAAATTTGTAATAATTCATTTTTAGTTAATAGAAAGCCAACAAATAATCTTTTATATTTCTAGCCTATTGCATTTGTGTTGTCTCCTTTCTTGTTTATTCCACTATATGTTTGGTCATTGGAAGAACATAGAAACATCTCTATTCTTTCTTGTGCATTATTTCTAGTGGGTAAAGTACAAAGTTATGTCACCTTTTGAAATGTCCCTTTTCTGAATTTTATGATATTTCAAGCCTCTAATCATATTTTCAAAATCAAATAGCCAATATTAAAAAGATCTACCAATTTATCAATAAACCCCAAATCGGGTGTGTTCGAAATAGTGCCAAAAACTTCACAACTTCACATTTTTCATAAATATGAAAATGGAAATTTTTACAGAAATTTCAGCAGCATAAAAGCCTACAAAATGATATTTCCAAATCTATATAGCATTTACATAACAGCTCACAAATGTAGGACAAAAACTATGCTCATCGGGCTCCCGAAATTAGCACAAAAATGCTCGAAAACACCACAAAAATACTAATAATCTATCTTAGAAGTTTAACCACATTCCAATACATATATTCAGCTTTATTTTAACATCTTAAAGTTTGAAATACATAAGCAACCCAAACTGATATGAAATACTCAACCTGAAACACCAAACTCTTACAAAAAACACACACGAAAACTCACAAATCCGCACTGTTCAGCACAAAGGCAAACTCTGCATGAGCATGCACATGGAATGGCTTAAAACTCCCATCCTCAGCCTTCCTGGAAACTTGAAAACTCCCATTCTTGGGTCTCCTTCTCCACAGGTTTGGTAGCCTCTGAAGAATAACAAAGAAATGAGCAAAAATCAAGTTCTGGAATGAGCCCAAAATGGCTCCAAACCCCTTAAAAGAGGGCATAACCCTAACTCATGTCCAAGAGGGGTTAATAAAATATAATTTAATAATAATTTTTATTTATTAGTCCATTGGTTTCCAAATATTATCCCCTTTTGCCAAAACTTCACCTTTTTGAAGCCTGCCTACCTTAGCAAAGTTTATTATTTTTAATTATTTGAAAAGGGGACATGACAAGTCCTCCCCTCCCAAATATTTCTTTTCCTCAAGAAATGAAGGTTTAAATTCTCAAGAATATGTGCTTCTTCCCAAGTTGCATCCTCTAGTGGTAATCCTTTCCATTTGACCAAATGCTCTATGACGCTCCAGTTTCTCAATCTTTTTTCTCTTGTATCCAAAATCTCTTCTGGTATCAAAACTAATTTTCTTTCATCATCAAGAGGTGGTAATTCTGTAGATATTATGGTTTTCTGGCCTAGAACCTTCTTCAGGCAAAATACATGGAAAATATTATGTATTTTTTTGTTTGGTGGGAGCTCCAATTCATAAGCTACCTCTCCTACCTTCTTGATGATCTTATAAGGCCCATAAAACCTTGGCTTGAGTTTCTCTACCCCACTCCTCTTCAAGGTGCTTTTCTTATATGGCTGCAACCTAATAAATACTAAATCTCCCACCTCAAAAGATCTTTCAATCCTTTTCCCATCAGCATATAAATTTTGTTATTTCTGTGCATGTTGTAGATTATCCTTGAGGGACCTTATTATGTCTTGGCTTTGCTTGACGAAATAACTTTCTGGAGGTACTTTGCTATCGAAAAGTATTAGATCAACAAAGGAAAGGGCATCATAACCATAAAGAGCATGAAAAGGAGGCATACCAATAGACATGTGATGAGATGTATTGTAACAATACTCCCCTAGGTGTAACCATTTCACCCAAGCATGTTGTTGATTTGAAACATAGTTCCTCAAAGATCCCTCTATCCATTTATTAACTATCTCTATTTGTCCATCTATTTGAGGGTGATAGCTAGTACTAGGAGTGAGTTCAGTTCCTGCCAAATGAAAGAGCTCATTCTGAAAAGAGTTGAGGAATCTACTGTCTCGGTCACTAACAATGTTTCTAGGCAAGCCATGTAATCTAAAAATTTCCTTGAAGAACAATTTGGCCACTTGTGATGCCTTGAAATCAGATGTGATAGGAAAGAAATGTGCATATTTAGTTAGTCTATCTACCACCACATATATGCAATCCTTACCTTGAACCTTGGGCAACCCAGTGATGAAGTCCATGGAAATACTTTCCCATTTTTGTTCAGGAATAGGAAGTGGCTGCAACAACCTTGCAGGAAAATTTTGCTCACTCTTTCTTTGTTGGCATACCATACATTCCTTAATGTGTTTAAGGACATCCTCCTTCATACTCTTCCATGAAAACCACTCTTGAATTTTCCTGTATGTCTTGAAGTATCCTTGATGACTAGCCAAAGGTGTGTCATGAAAGGCCCTCAATATCCTCTCCTTAGTTTTTTATCCTAGCACTAAGAAGATCTTGTTCTTGTAATAAATCAATTCATCAAAAACCTTGTACCTATTATCATCCACTAACTTATCCAAAATCTTGGTGGCAAAGGAATCTTTAGCATACTCTAAAATTATGGAGACTTTTCAATCAGCAGAGATAGATGTTAAGGAACACAAAGTGGGCTTTCTTGAGAGAGCATCAGCAACCACATTATTCTTTCCTTTCATGTATTCAATATCAAAATCATAAGCTTGCAATTTGCTTACCCTTTTTTTTTTATGATCATTCAAATCCCTTTGGTTCAAGAAGAACCTGAGGCTATTATGGTCTATCTTTAAAATGAATCTCCCACATACCAAATATTGTCTAAACTTATGAAGTGCATGCATGATTTCCAACATTTCCTTATCATAGATGGAGTAACCTTTCTCTGATTGATTTAATTTTCTACTCTCAAATGCTATTGGATGTCCCCTTTGAGTTAGGACAACCCCTATACCTTCTCCAGAAGCATCACATTCAACAACAAAAGGTAAAGAAAAATCTGGAATTGCAAGCACATGGCATGAACTCATTACCTCCTTAAGCTTATCAAATGTTTTTTGTGCCTCCTCTATCCAAACAAAAGCTCCTTTCTTTGTCAAATCAGTCAAGGGGGCAGCAAGCTGAGAAAATCTCTTGGCAAATCTCCTATAGTAGCTACACAACCCAAAGAAAACTCTCAACTATGTAAGATTAGTGGGTGGAGGCCAATCCAAAATTGCCTGAATTTTTTGTTGATCAACCTGTACTCCTTTAGAACTTATAGTATGTCCCAAATATAGGATCTCTGTCAAACCAAACTCACATTTAGATAGCTTAGCATAGAAGGATTGTTGCTCCAAGATTCCCAAAATAGTGTCTATGTGCTTTAGATGCTCTTCCCATGTTTTACTGTAAATCAAGATATCATCAAAAAATACCAAAACAAATTTTCGAAGATGTTGGCTGAATACCTTATTCATACAAGATTGGAATGTTGCAGGTGCATTAGTCAGGCCAAATTGCATAACAAGAAATTCAAAGTGCCCATAGTGACATTTAAAAGCAGTCTTTTCCACATCTTCACTCCTCATTCGGATTTGATGGTACCCTGATCTTAAGTCAATTTTTGAGAAGTATACAACACCATGTAACTCATCAATGAGTTCATCTATGCATGGTATGGGATACCTATTTTTTATGGTCTTCTTGTTTAGAGCCATGTAGTCTATACACATTCTCATTGTACCATCCTTTTTCTTGACAAGTACCACAGATGATGCAAATGGACTAGAACTAGGCCTTATGAATCCCATGTCCAGGAGTTCTTTAATAGTTTTTTCAATTTCTTCCTTATAACCTCTTGGATGGCAGTATGGTGTTGTTATAACTGGTGTGGCACCCTATTCTAACTCTATAACATGCTCAAAACCTCTATCTGGTGGTAATCTTGGAGGCAACTCATTGAAAACTATACTATGCTTATCAAGAATATTTTGAATTTCAAAATGGAAATTACCTTGATTCTTTGGAGAGCTTGTTGGATGGATTATGACTCTTTCTGCCCATGCTACTTGTCCTCTTCGAAAAGTCCTCTCCATCCTCTTTGCAGAGACTGCCTTAGGTGCTCCATTTGATAAGCCTCTCAATATGAGTTCTTTCCCATTGGAATGAAATTTAAACTCCATAGTTTGATGGTTCATGTAATAGCCTCCAATAGAGTGCAACCATTGAACACCCAATACAAGATCTGTCTCCCCGATACCAACCACATAGAAGTCATCACATAACTCATAATCTCCTAAGGTCATCTTGAGTTGTTTCACCACCCGTGTGCAAGGCATAGTGAATCCATCAGCTACAGTAACATTGAATCCCTCAAAATCTTCTACTTTAAGCCCTCTTTTCATGACAAATCCCTCATCAATAAAATTGTGAGTTGCCCCACTATCAAGAAGAATTGTCAAACTTTGCCCTACTAGTACCCCTCGAATTCGAAAGGGATGGTATCTTGGGACTCCTGATAATGCTGCTAAAGTGCCATCCTTGCTGATTTCTTTTTCTTTCTCTTCTTCTACCTCCTCCCTAGTGTCATGAAATTCCTCGTGCTTAGAATCAGATTCTGAAGCAACTTCAATATAGTGCACTTGACCTTTCCCCAAACATTTGTGTCCTGGAACCCATGGTTCTCTACAAGTAAAACAAAGCTTTTTCCTTCGTAATTCACTCTTAGTCTCTTCATCTACCTTCTTTTTTGCCACATTTATCACATCTTTTGGTGGTAGTGTTGGGAAAGTTTTTTTCTGAAAATTTCCCTTATGTTGCCAAAGATTTGGGGGTTTTTTATTAGTGACTGATTTCATAGGCACACAAGTTTCAAGTTGCAAGCTTCTTTTGATAGCTTCCTGTAAGGTTGAGGGTGAGAAAGCCTTAACCATTGATCCCTTAACAGAATCTTCTAAACCATCAAGAAAAAGATAAACAATCCTCTTTTCACTCATATCAGGTACCATAACAACTACTTTTTGAAACTCTTCTATATACTCATTAATTGATTTGGTTTGCTTCAACTTTGACAATTCTTTAAAGTACTCTTCATCATCCTTGAGGTTAAATCTATCTATCACTCTTTGACTGAAATCATCAAATGTAGTTACCTGATCATGACCTTGAGTAGTCATTCCATGAAACCACCAATCATAGGCTGCATCTTTCAAGTGTAGACTTGCAAATTGAACAACATCACTCTCCTTCATGGGGTTAAGTGTGAAGAAAGTCTGTAATTTTTGTAGCCATGCTCTAGCTGAAATTTTATTTGGTCCATCAAAAGTAGGTTCTGTAAACTTGATTATTTTATTTTTGAGCTCTCTTCCACTTATGCCATGCTCCCTTCTATTCTCTTTCTTGGGCATCAAAGTGTTCATCATATCCACATATTCTCTAAAAGGAACCAAACTACGAAAGTCATCATCTAAGCCATTGTAAGTAGCTCTTATTGCAATCAAGTTACCTGTAACCTCTTCCACAGGATTAATGGCTGGATTAGGTACTGGTGGCTCATCTGCAGGGAAGAAAATAATTTTGGTTGATTTAGATGGTGTGGATTTCAGATTTCTTGGCTCCTCTAAAGTGCTCCCTTTCTCATTAATAGATGCAACTCCTTGTAGTTTTTCTGTCAATATTCGCAAAGCCTCTCTAGTTTCTGCCAAACTATCCACCGTTTGCTTCTAAGTATTTTTGGATGTCTTGGAAGAATTTCTTTGCCATCTCATCTGGATCAGCCATACTTTTTTCCCTTCCTTGGATTTTGTACTTTTACTTTCAACTGGAGGTTTGATCAAAATTTCTTTATTCCTTTCTCGCTGCAAATATCTTTTTTCTCTTTCACTTAGTTGCATGCGACCATAAATTTTGACATGCAACTAATTATAAGCAACATGCAACCACAAATTATGACATGCAAGATCTGGGTAGTTGTCAAAACTGACATGCAAACTTCTACAAACCCTTAGGCTGGCAAGATCATTGCTCTAATACCACTGAAATGTCCTTTTCTGAATTTTATGATATTTCAAGCCTCTAATTATATTTTCAAAATTAAACAACCAATATTACAAAGATCTACCAATTTCTCAATAAACCCCAAATTGGGTGTGTCCGAAATAGTGCCAAAAACTTCACAACTTCACATATTATTCATAAATCTGAAAATGGACATTTTTACAAAAATTTCAGCAGCATAATGGCCTACAAAATGACATTTCTAGATCTATATATCATTTACACAATAGCTCACAAATGTAGGACAAAAACCATGCTCATCGAGCTCTCGAAATTAGCACAAAAATGCCCGAAAACACCACAAAAATACTAATAATCTATCTCAGAAGTGTAACCACATCCCAATACATATATTTAGCTTTAATTTAATATCTTAAATTCTAAAATACGGAAGCAACCCAAACTGATACGAAATACTCAACCTGAAACACCAAACTCTTACAAAAAACACACCCGAAAACCCACAAATCTGCACTGTTCAACACAAAGGAGAACTCTGCATGAGCATGCACATGGAATGGCTTCGAAATTCCATCCTTAGCCTTCTTGGAAACCTGCAAACTCCTGTTCTTGGGTCTCCTCCACAGGTTTGGCAGCCTCTAAAGAATAACAAAGAAATGAGCAAAAATCAAGTTCTAGAATGAGCCCAAAATGCCTCCAAACCCCTTAAAAGAGGGCATAACCCTAACTTACGTCCAAGAGGGGTTAATAAAATATAATTTAATAATAATAATTTTTATTTATTAGTCCATTGGTTTCCAAAGATTAGCCCCTTTTGCCGAAACTTCACCTTTTTGGAGCCTGCCTGCCTTAGCAAAGTTTATTATTTTTAATTATTTGAAAAGGGGACATGACACCTTTTAGGCTGACTTATCAGAATGACTAAATTCGAGTATTTCTATCAAAAATTCAATTTTTTTCAAACATATGATCTAGATAAATTAATTCTAGTTAGTTATATATGATCTCACCCTTTTCCAATTGGAAATGTCTATTAAATGCATGTTTTATACTAGTTTGTATCCAATTACAAAAGAAATAAAATTATTTTAGAAAAGTGGCATTTCAATAACTATTACTATTTTTTATGATTTTTTTTAATAACATATAAATACCATTTTATAGAACTTAGAGACAAGAATATTCTAATATAGACTTTATAGTGTTTTAATTAGATATAGTATATTGTTATTACAAAATTCTACAAGCACATATTTTAACACTTGAAAAGATGTCGGCTTTGAAAAACAAAAAAAATTAAATAATATCAAAATAAAAATAAAAATTATATGGCGTTCTGGAGGAGAGAGACCTCTTCTAGAATGTATAAATTTTCTCCTAGTTAGAGTAGATTGGTTTTAAGAAATGTGGTGGGACATGAAAGCTATCAATTTTAGGTGAGTTAAAACTTGAATCATTATAAAAGAGAAAATATAGGTGTAAAGGCAAGTTTTATTTTTTATTGTTTTAGCTATATATGTTATCTATAACATAGTCTGAGATCAAAGGGAAATGAGTTTATTTCCATATAGTTTGTGGTTGGAACTAGACCCCTAATTTTCAACATTTTTCAACAACTAAAAAATAATCTATAAAAATTAGGAAAATATATCAATTCTTATTACAAATAATTATTAAAAATTATAAACCTAAACTTCATCCATTTCTACACATTTCATTAGTTTACTTCATTTTGATATTCAAAATAGTAATACCAATTTTATGTCATTGTAGGTGAACAGTTATACTTTTGTTAGCCTTTTCCTTCACAAAAGGGTGACACAGGTTTGTGCTTTTACCCGGGTACACTATTTGTGATTTTCACATGGGTTAACATGCTACTTTATTGAGTGTTAAAATTTAGTCAGCTTACTCTTGGTTTTGTGCTTTTGCCAAGTGATTGCTATATTGACCGAGTGATTTGGTCCATTTTTTGAGTTTCTTGGGTTAACATACTAGTTATCCACAGATGATGAAGATAGAAAATGATATAACAATGAGCGATGCTAGGGCTTATCAGTATAGGGTATAGCGATCATCAACAAAAGGCGAAGGCAAAACATGATATAGTGATTGGTGATATGCTTATCACTATTTCTATAGTGATAAGTAGTTTTGAGCATCTAATGAGTTTCATCAAGTGAGATATATGCTTTGCTCATTGATGAGATATGTCACTATAAGTTATAGCAAAAATTCAATTCCATTAGTCATCACCATGTCGATAATGATTCTTCTCTACATACCGATGAATCCAATCACTATATGTTATAGTGATATTAAATTTTTTTGAAATAAAACATTTTGGTTGAAATTTCCACCAATATTTACCAACATTGGTGGAAATTTTGACCACTCTTGGTCAAATTTTCCACCAAAGATATTTCAAAATTTCGACCAATACATCAATCCTTGTCAATGATTTGGTTTACATTTTTACCACAGGTCTTACTATCAAGAGAGGTTGATTTTGACCAAATCCATCATCACAATTTTGGCACCTACATGATTTGCTAAAAATTTGGATGATGAAAATAGCAACAAAGCAATTGGTCAACAATTCAAACAACATGAGTAAAAAATTCAACCAATTTTCATCAAAAAATGAGTCAAAATGTACTAGTGCAAGTAATATACAAGAAAGGCAGAGACTCATCTAACACAGTCAAGTGATCAATTCGCATTAAAGGATCTTATTCAACAAACCAAGTTGCATAGCAAAGATCAGTCCACTGATTCATCCTAATAGGTGCATCAGTCAAATCCTCTAATAAGGTGGACCTAACAGTCATTTGCAGAAACTCCTAACATAGTACATACTTAATTGTATCATATAAATTCTTTCACAAAGTGAACCTAATAGTCCTACTTACTCTTAACCACGTAGATCACTAGAAGTGATCAATTGTAAGCCCTAATAATTAAAATTTATTACTATAATATGAAGCATTGTAGGTGTCATCCCCACCCTAGTTCTACCTTCTACTTGGAGAAATTCTAGGTTACCAAAAACTGAGTTATGCTACTTTTACTTTATTTCTTTATGTTCCATGCATGCAAGCAGATTAGATAATATAATTAAGTAGGATTAAGTAAAATGAGTTTTAAGTGGTTCCTGATTCATCTCCCGCCCACACCCCTCAGTCACTCAGCCATCATTACATTTCCAACAATTAAGTATCTTTTTTTGTAATAATTACAAGACCAAATGTTTCCAACAATTAGGTAGCTTTTTTTGTAATAAATACAAGAGTTGGTCTTTGGACATCATCACTCCCTTCAAAACCTCTAACAGATTGATTTCTCAAATTGTTATAATACTTGTACAAATAATTGTGCTCTTCTAATCCTATCAGAATGCGCTCTTCTTTTACATTTCCATATGTCATATGTTACTGGATAGTAAATACAAATGGGTAAAAGTACAAAGTTGGGTCAGCTTTTAGGCTGACTTATAAGAACAATTAAATTTGAGTATTTCTATGTAAAACAAAATTTCATTCAAACATATGATCTTGATAAATTTATTCTAGCTAAGTTATAAATGGTCTCACACTTTTCCAATTGAAAATGTCTATTAAATGCATGTTTTATACTAGTTAGTATCCAATTACTAAAGAAATACAATTATTTTAGAAAAGTGACCTTCAATAATTCTTACTATTTTTTATAAAAAAAATTAAATTACATACAAATACCATTTCATAGAGCTCAAAGTCAAGAATATTCACATATAGAGTTTATTGTGTTTTAATTGGATATAGTATTTTGTAATTAAAAAATTCTACAAGTACATATTTTAACACTCGAGAATATGTCAATTTTGAGAAAGAAAATAATATTAAATCAAATCAATAAAACTTAAAAATTATATGACGTTCTAGAGGAGAGAGTCCTCTTTTAGAATCTACAAGTTTTCTTTTGGTTAGAATAGAATAATTTTGAAAAATATGGTGGGAGATGAAAACTATCAGTTTGAATAAGTTGAAGTTTGAATCATTATAAAAGAGAAAATATAGGTCTAAAGCCAATTTTTATTTTTGATTGTTCTAGCTACATATGTTATCTATAACATAATATGAGATCAAAGGGAAATAAGTTGCTTCCCATGTAGTTTTGTGGTAGGAACTGGACCCCTGATTTCAAGCATTTTTCGGCAACTAAAAAAGTTATCATTCGAAAATAAAAAAAATATCATTTCTTATTCCAAATAATTATTAAAAATTATAATCCAAAACTTCATCCATTTCTACACATTTCATTAGTTTACTTCATTTACAAATTTTATTTAATAATACCAGTTCTATGTCATTCAAGGTGAACAATTATGCTTTTGTTACCCTTTTCCTTTGTTAAAGGGTGACATAGGTTTGTGCCTTTACCCAAATAAATAGCATATAACAACATCATTTGCATCTTCTCGGCCATCCACATAGAATCCTAGTTTTGAATTCTTTCCCATGATAAGATTTCACAAACAAAAATTATAGAGGACTCTTTCATGATTGTTCCCATTGTCAAATGTAAAGCTATGGAATAGTGAATTGAGGTGCCCATTTTAGGGGAGAAGTAGATATAATTCCCATATACATTTCCAGCACTCATGTACTCAATATTGCTCAAGAATCTTAATTGATTCTATATGATAGAGCACCAGTTCACTAGAGGACTTCAATGGAAATAAAAAAATAGATCCTTCAATTTTCCTTTGCTGCTTATACTTGTGTTCTCCTTTTCAGAGTTATACAACACCGAAAATTGTCATGAACAATCATCAATATTTAATCTCCAACTATGCTAGAGTGGATGCAGTCACAATCTATTTGTAAAGATAATGTATGTCATGATCTCATGTGGAAGCCTTAATTTTTCTCCATAATAATCTTTAGATGAATTAGGGGAAATACTATTAATTTTCAGCTAGGAGATTTGTAGCTTTAAAGCTAGCTCTTTTTCATGTAAACATTGGTGTATTTCTAAAAGAGGTGAAAATGAATTTACTAACACTCCAAGTAGATCAATATTTTTATTGGATAGATGTTACCTTTTTATATAAGGAATTTCACATATCTCCAAATGTGTACCATACTTGTAAGTATTCAAAAACCCCAGAACCACTTCGGTGTTCCTCTTGGTTTAAAAGAAATGCTAGATATGGTTCAAAAACATCACAGTCACCAAAATAGTTTGATGCAACAAAAGAAAGTATATGTTCTAAATTCATTAACTTCAACTTTGAAGTTCATATAACATTGATGATCCTAAGCCCGTGTCTTCAAACTGTAAAAGCATAGTTCTCCCTCATAATATCTCTAATGAGAGAATGGGGGAAGCTTGCGCCCGCAAATCACACAAAATTTCTTTAGATTCCTCATCTAATTACTGAGGGAAATCTAAAGAGCTACGATAATTTTACTTGATTCTCTCACCTGTCCCTTTGAATAGAATAGTCCATCACACCCAATTTCACAATTCTCAAAATATTTATTCATAAACTGAGGCACCAAGCAATGAGGCCCATATTGCCTAAAAATAGAATAATTCTTCATAGAAACAACCACAAGTTTTTCATCTTTCCCATCAAATTCCTTAGATATTACTTCCATCATCTCCTTAGCCTTATCCAAGTTGTGCTTGCCAAAAACCTCCCAATGCCTAAAATTACCTACATGAAAATTATTTGCAAACTATTGACCATTGGTTAAATTGGAACTAATTATGAGGGGATTTCAAAATCCCAAAGCTCTAAATACATTGTCTCCATGCATAATGCCCTTAAGTTCTAACGATAGGTCAACTTTTTCTATTTCTTGGAATAGTTTGGAAGAGCACCATGGTAATATTTCTTGAAGAATACACTAACCAAACACATGGAATTATTTTGATGGTCAAATGTAAAGCTAAACACACTAAAACTTGTCTACAATTGGAATCTTCTTAAAATAGCTAATCACTTAGATATGATTGTAAATAAATCCAAATGATTCTATGTGCATGCATGGCTGATGCTACAAGAAATCCCCTTTTAGTTTTGTCATTTGATTCCAATCTCAAAATTATTGCACCTTGGCATGCCTAGGTTTTTGGCCAATTGGGTAAAATTGTTTTCCTATTTTTTTTTCTATATAATCATATGTGTTCAATCTATGCCTTGTTCACTTTGGATGCTAAGCCTTTTACTCTCATCCTTACAATAGATTAAAAGTATGTTGCTTTTACATTAACTACTAGCAGATCTAGAGTATGATGTGGGCTTGGTTAGCATCAGGTTTCACTAGCTCTATTCATGTTAAAATTAGTATTTTTAAATGGAGTTTTTTCTTATAGATTTGTATCTTAGGAAGGAGGCTTCCATGTCATTTGGACACCCAAATGCATGAAATATTTGAAATTATTGATATATTTTTCCTTTTGAGAAGCTTTATAATATTATGTACTTTCATTTTAATGTGATCATGCCAATTTAATTGATTTTAGAGTTGAAAAACTAGAGGATTTCTTTGCTCTTCAATTTTTTTTATTGATTTTTTTAAAACATATTATACAGTTAAGAATTCTTTCTTGATTAGTTTTAAACTATATCTATTGCAAACAAAAAATCATAATGTTTACTTGTCCATGATTCCATGGGTACATTAACATTTGAATCTACCGTCAATTTCACTTTCACTTGTTTAATGCACTATATCAGCATATTTTAATTTAGATTTTAATCTATATTTGGCTGATAGCCACTATAGATTAGAGTTTTACCTTGGACAATCTCCCTTTTGTGTGCATATGTACTCAAATCTATTCTATAAGAAGGATTCAATTATCTTTATCATGAACGCAGTCCCCTCAGGTCTCATTTAGATTAACCCTCCTTTTAAATTCAATGAAAGTGTGCATCTTCTAAGTGGACTTGAGAAATATCAACTTATATTAATAATTATTCAAATTTGAGGTAAATGTGATCAATATAAATTGTACAAAGTTATTGGTTTGAATGTACTAGAAAGTAACATTGTGAATGTTTTTATTTATTTCTGATCAGGGTTCTCAACCCTTTGCGTACCTAATTAAGTATTTAGTGTTGATCTTGATTGTAGGAGTTGAAAGGCAGCTATAGTGATGTGATAGTGATTTTCTTCTTATATCTAAAAGAGAGGATTCAAAGAATACAAGGTAATTCATTAAATGTCACTCTTTTCTATTTAGCTGGGAGTTCTAATCATATTGTACCATCTTAAAATGTTATGTTCTAATTGATACTAAAAAGAATCAATATATTTATACTAATAACTATTATTTATATCTAAATATTTTACAGCTAAACAAATAATTTTAAAAAAAAATTAAAAAGTAAATCAAGATAACTCTAGTACATACTAGTATGGTACCCTACCAAAATAAAAATATTAATTATAATCAAATTTACATTTAAATGTTAAGGGAAGGTCTCATGTATCTCAACTTGTTTTCTATAACAGCGGCTATTTCTTTTGGAAGAAGCAATTTCTAAAATTGGTGGATCCATAGATAGTAGTATAAGTATTTCTCTTAATTACATATAAAATTTGAAAGCATAAAAAATGAAAAATAAAAAGGAGGGGAATAAACTCATACAACCATATGTCATTTCTTCCATTAAGCAATTGTTGGTTCTCATGCCTCCCCATCTCCCATATGTTTTTCCAAAGTTTATCCTTATGACTTTTAAGAAATTACCATGATGAAATGATAATGATTTCCTTTCCTTACACTGACATGATACCATTCTTTAAATTTAGGAAAAATTCACTTTAAGTAGTGGTATTAAAAATAAAATACTTCGTTTCTCTTAAAAGCGACAGGTGATTAGATGCTCACCATGTCTTTGCACGTACCACGACTGACAAAAAAAGTCATGCATCTGATTCTTTGATCGCAACAATATACATATCACGACTTTTTTATCATTTTTTCCAACTATTGTTTGACGCTTTGCAAAAAAATCACCTAATGTTTGACAATTACGGCAACGGATCAGGGCTTAAAACAATATTCAAAAGAAACTTTGTTATCGCAATTAGGTATTTCGAATACGTATTAAAAGTAAGATTTGAGTCTGATTGTATGGTCGTCAAGATTTCAATTTGATTGATTATAAATGTATTTTATTTTTCACATTCTTCGTAAAATATATGCTTTAATATTAAAATATTTGTTCCTTACAAAAATATTGATAAATAATATCATTTGTCAAATTAAAACTTTTATTATAGACTAATGAATTAGTTAAAATAATTAGGTTAATGATATTAAATTTTTATATTTTTTTGACAGTGTCTTTGATTGATTGTGTGAGAGTTTCTACTACCACATCTTATATTATAGTGTGATCTATCAGAGAAAAATATACATAAGGAAAAAGTGATTGTGTTGTAAATGAAAATAATTTTTCCGTAAATTTAATTTAGATTAATCAAATAAAATACAACACATCAACATACATTAACCTAATTTAATTAATTTGATTATTTTATATTGATAATTAAATAGTCAAGTTATTACATGAAAATTAATGCAATACATTAGAATAATTGAATTTGAGCATGTTGATGAAAGAAGAACCTAATTGTAATATTAAAATTTGTTGGAATTATTATTTTAAAGATAATCTAAACATTCTCTATATCCTTAATTTCGCACATAACTTCCAAAGTTTCAAGGGGTCATTGCTCTTACCAATTTGTGTGCTTCCTATGCCCAAGTATTTTAAGTGTAAAGGAGTACAACCTTCATAATTAAAGAGAAATACCTTGCAGAAGAGGAGCTAAAATCAATAATACAAACCTCAATGTCATTTGCATGAAACACAAAAACAATCCAAGGTTTTATAGGTTCATGGTTACTCTACAAGATTTGTATCAAAACAATAACTTATGTGAATGAGCTCCATGACTCTCACCCATGGTATGTGCTTTTAGTGAGGGTCCCACTCCTCCTTGCCCCCTGGATCAAATAATGATATGTCTGGATTTCTACCTTTTCCTTTCTAGACAATCGTTTGCTATTGTTCCCCCCAATTTTGGGTTACAAGTGTTTGTTAGGTCCTCCTATGTGTGAGATGATTTGGATTTTCTCTTTGGTTCTACTCACAAGGAAACCCAAAGGAATTTTGACTTATGGAAGGTGGAGATAACCAAATTGAGTTGGAAAAATGTAGTTCTTGGCCATAGAGGTTTTGTGCCTTCAGATGTCACACCCAAAATTGGTCATGGTAAAGATGACCTAGACATTAGCTAACCAGACTCAGTGGTCCATAATATTTCACTTGTGTTTGCCAAAGCTTTGGTGGGCCACTTTGCTACTTTTCATCCATCCATTGAGATGGTAAGGAGATTGTGTTCCATGAAGTGGAGACTTAAGGGTTTTTTCAGTGTCTCTATGTTTCTAGGTGGAATTTCTTTTATTTAGCTTTGCATCTAAAGAACACAGGTGTGCCATTTTAGTAGGTTCTTAGAGACTTGGTAAGCATCTATTGACTTTGGCCAAATTGAGACTTGGGTTTAATCCATCTACAAACCTTATCTGTATGGTGCAAGTTTGGATAATACTTCATGGTCTTCTATTGGAGTTCTAGGATGACAAGATATCCAGGTGGATCGATGATTCTTTTGGGCATTTTATTAGAATTGACAGTATCACTTTAAGAAAATCCAAACTAGTGTTTGCAAGATTTTGTGCAAATTTTTTCTTCAACAACACTCTTCCTTGTGTAGTGGTTTTGAAATCAAAATTGAGAGTTTGGACTCAACCCATCACATATAAGAATTTTTCTTTGTTCTCTCAGCTCACCATATTATTTCTGACTACCCTGTGAATTGGGAAATAGGGGAAAGGGAAGAAAGGTAAGGAGAGGGTGACATTGGAGAATTCCACTACAGCAAGAGAGTGCTCTAACACTCTCCTCTTAAACTAAGGGGAAGTGAAGGAAAAGAAGGAGAAGTAGAATCATGCTATTGTCGAGGAGAAAACAGTGATGGAGGAATACCCTTCCTCTAATGACTTAGTGAAGATAGTATCCTCTTCAGAAAAAAAAATTGTATGGAGGAGCCTCAATAAAGCCTAGAAGAAGGTGAAATCCTTTAAAACAATGGGATTAGGAACATGGAAAGTACCCCCTACCCCCTCCCAATGAACTATGGGGCTCAAACTCATATGGTTAGCCAATCAATGACGCTGGAAAAAGAAGGATGTGATTCTTCTGGAGATTGAGGAGAGACAAGACCTTATGGGGATTGTCTCTAATATGGCTATGGGAGATTCTAAGGATGGTATGGGTGACATCTTGAATTTTTTTAAAGGGAGGGAGGGAGGTTGGAGGGATGAGGTGGATGGAGTATGCTTCACCTATAAGCTCCCTAATGGTGGCCCTTTTGACCAGTGTGGAAGTGTTTTTCCCAACTACGCCAAGACTCAACTATCTATCGGTACCTACCCAACCTATGGGGATCCTAATGAGGATGGAATATAGTGAAAGGGTAGACACAAGGAACCTTTAAACCTAATGTGGGCTTTGATTCTAAGGTTGGGAGACCTCTAGAGAAATCCATCAGGTTAAAAGAAATTGGAAGGGATATTGCTTAGGATACTCAGCTTACCTTGGAAGATACTTGAAGATGTAGGAAATGAAGATAATTTCTTGGAATGTATGGGGGATCAATAGCTCTAGGAAGTAGTACATGTTACTAAAGGAAAAAAATTATAGAGCACAAAGTGGATATTATTCTTATTTAGGAAGTTAAAATGATAGTAAGGAACTTTAAAAGTTTATATAGCTTACATTTGGCTTGGTGTTAGCTTTTCTTATAGTGATGTGGCTAGCACTTCTGGAGGCATTTTTACTATATGGGGCCCCAATAAGATTTTTGGTAGAGAAGTGTTCTCAAATCTTCACTTCCTAGTGATTGAGTTTATGGAGAAGGATCTTAGTTGGCTCTTATTTAATTTCTATGCTCCCATCACAAGAATTGGAAGACTACAAGTCTAGGATGATGGTTCTAGGGTTGTGGATTTTCTTAAGTTTACTAAGATGATTTGTGTTGGTGACTTCAATATGCCCCTTTATCCATCTAAAAAATTGTAGGATTATAGGATTACTCTATGAGTATGTATGATTTGAGTGATTTCCTTAGGTGCAATGACCTCTTGGATATTGACCTCCAAGCCTCCCCCTTTACTTGGTCTAATAACACAATAAAAAATAGCCTCATCCAAGTTAGGTTAGACCAAGTTTCTATTTATTCTGGCTAGGACATTCTCCCTTTCTCTTCTCTATGAGATTCATTAGGATAATTTTTTATTACTCCATAATCTTGTTTACGTGGATTAAATGCAACCCTCAAGGATATGAACCATTTAAATATGAGATTATGTAGCATTCACACCCACAATTTAGGGAGTGTATCAAGAAGTGGTGGAACACTAGCGTGGAACAGACAACCATGTACAAGATTGCAAGAAATCAAGAAATTATTAAAAGAGAATTGTGTAGTTGGAGTAAATCAACTATTGGAAACATTTTAAGAAAAAAAAGAGAAATTGATTAAAAGATTGAGGATTATCAAAATGTGAGAGCCAGTGGGGATGACTCTAAAGAAATTATCCATCAAGAAAAATAACTAAGATGTAAATGAAAGGATTTTGTAAGGAGGGAAGAGATCTTCTAGAAATAGAGATCACATATTCAATGGTTCATAAAAGGGGATAGGAGCATTGCCTTCTTTCAAAGGTCTAAATCTGAGCACAAAAAAAGGAATCCTATAATAAAACGGATGGTTGACTAGAATCAAGAAATAAGAAGGTGGATCCTGGAAACAAGCAATCCAAATACTTCTCAGACATCTACAATCAGGCAATGCTTCCTCAGGATCAAAATAAAGGTGAGCAATTACTAAGAATCATTACCTCAGTAGTGGATGGGGATATAAATAATGATTCGATTGAAAAGGTTGAAATGGAGGGGGTAAAGGATGTTGTCTTCTCCATGGGATCCTTTAATGTCCTAGGCCTTGATGGCTTTCTATCTGCTTTCTACCATGAATTTTGGAAAATCATAAAAGATGACCTCACCCATACATCTAGATATTTCATAAACAAAGGAAGACTCGTGAAGGAGATTAATCATACTAACATTTTCCTAGTTTTGAATGTTGGCAAGTCCACCAAGATGGAGGATTTGAGGCCTATTAGCCTTTACAATATGATATATAAAACCATATCCAAGATTTTGATGAATCGGCTAAAGAACCTCTTGGATAAGTTTATTGGACCATTTTAGAATGGATTTGTCCCGGGTTGATAGATCTTAGACATTTTTATTACCTCCAATGGAATTATTCATTCTTTACAGAAGAAAAGGAACCCAGGTATGGCAATGAAACTTGACATTTCCAAAGCATATGACAAAGTAAAGCATAATGTTTTTTTGATATTTTGTAAAGGCTAGGCTTTGGGGAGAGATTTATCTTGTTGGATAAGGAGGTTGTCAATTCTGTCCAATTTATTTCCTCCTTAATGGTATGACCCCATGGGAATTTTAATTCTTCTAGGGGGTTGAGATAAGGGGATGTCCTTCCCCCTACCTATTCATCAATGTGGTAGAGGGGTAGAGTAGGATTAGATAAAGCCTAGTAAATTGGCCACTACTATCCCCCTAAAGGCTCTCCAAAAAATTGTGGAGGATATTTTTTTGTATGGGATTGCTTCAATCAGTGAAGCTAAATGCTGGAAGGAGCTCCTAGAAGATTATGTTGAAGTTTTGGGTCAACACTATTAGTTTTGTGGTGACTAATCAAGGAAGTACTGTACATGCTCCAAAAAAAAAATTGGGGCTACTTTATCATGATTTTTGGGCTGACATGGTGTATCTAATATTAACTCTAAAGTGGAAAATAATACTTGCATAAAATGTCTTAGGGTTAAAGATTTTAGAAGGTGTAATGTGACAATTGCTTCTTTTGGTGGTATAGAGTTGTAAGGGATTACATAATGCAATCAAGTTACAATCACTAGATAATAATAATATTAGGCTCACATTTTGATGGATGTAGCCAAGAGATTGGGTGAACCATTTTAAATCTTTGTGTCTTGTGTTCCCTTCCATGTGATTTAATATTTTTAGATATTGGATATATTTTCATGTAATTGTTATTTCTTGTTCATCATTAATCCTACCAAGTACATAAACTATCATCAAAGCAAGATTTATTTCTTCAATAGTTAGAGGAGCTTACACTAATAGATAACAAGAGAATTACAGTGTTAAATGAAAAACCTCCCTAACACTTATCTTGGTTTTCCCCTTACTATTAAGGAGGTCACTCCCTAGTTCTGGAACTCCATTGTGGAGTGTATGCAAAGGAATCTTTCTTGATGAAAGGGAAAAAATTTAAGTTGTAGTGGTAAGCTGCAACTTCTCTAAATCTCCTTACAATGTATTCCTAATTATTTCTTATCCCTATTTAAAATCTATGGAAAGGTTAGGGACATAGATAGAGAAAATGGAAAACATTTTTTTGTGGTCAAGAATAGAGAAGATGTCCAAGATGATCCTTGTGTTTTGGGAGAAGGTCTACAAACCCAAATCATAGGGGGGACTAAACCTAAGGAGAATTGTTGACCTTAAGAGAGCACTTATGGTGACAGTTGGATAGAGATTGATTCAAAATGGGGTAGGGTGGTGTAGAATCATGAAAACTAAATAATTGAGGGGAAATTCTTTCTAGTACAACCGTAGAAATAGACCTCCCATATAGTTTAGGAATATGGACCGATATTGTTAACAATTAGAAACTCTTGAGGAACGGTATCAAATGGGTGATTGGGGATGATAGTAAGATTAGATTTTGGGAGGATAATTAGATAGGTAGCACCCTATGTTAATATCAGTTTAATCTATTTAGGAATTCATGTGTAAACTAGGTTGGATTATGGTCAAGAAACTATATAGATAATAATAGGAAGTGGATAAAGTTGGGTTAGTTGATCATGAGCTAGAATCTATCTCAAGAACTTCAAAGATTGATGGATAGATCCAGGATCCTAGCTTTCCATTCAAAGGACATGTTTGTTTGGGACCCAAATACCTCAAGGGAATTAAATGTTAAAATCATCCCATAATATCAGTATTGGACATGAGGAGTATAGGGACTGGAAATATGTTTGGAATCTAGAACTAATCCTAAAGGTAAACTTCTTCTAATGGGTTTTGTTGCACAAGAGCATTCTCACAATTGATAACCTTAAGAGAAGAAGGTTTCAATTTTTCAGTAGGTGTTGGTTGTGTCACATAGAGGAAGAGTTTATCACTCATCTTTTAATCCTTTGCACCTAAGCCATAGAGGCGTGGATTGGCATTTTGCATTGATTGGAGGTTTAGTGGGCTTTCAATGGTGAACTCTAGTAATTAATTCTATGATGGGAAGCTCCTACCATCCACCCCCTCATTAGAATTTTATGGAAAGTGTTATCCCCATTTAGTTATGGAAGGAAACCAATAATCACATTATTAGGGATAGATCTTCTCCCCCTTTGATTACCCTTCAAATTACTGTTAACTTTTTACATTAATGCATTTCCCATTGGAAATGGAAACCACAACCCCCATCCTTTATCACTCCAAGAATGTGTTATTATGAACAACTAGGGACTACTAGATTTGATTTCTTAGTTTTCCAATTCCAATGTTTTGGCTAGGAAGCGAGTGAGATGGAAATCACCCATGTCCCCCTAGTTCGACCTTAACTTTGATGGTTCTACAAAGGAGGGATCTATGGTAGTGAGGGGTATTATAAGGAATGACAAAGACAATTTGTTGGTTGCTAGAACACCAACAATTTTTTTGAAGCTATGGGCTTACTTTTGGGGAATCGGGCATGACAACTTAATTAGAATTCAAAACTTGGTTGTGATGGGAGATTCATAGCTTATAATTAAGGAAATTAAAGGGAAAAATAAAGTCAGTTAGAATATTACCCAAGTCACTAAGGATGACCATATCCTTATCTCAAGATTTTTGGAAGCGGTTATTCAACACATCTATCGAGAAGGTAATTAGGTGGTGGATGCACTGACATACAATAGTCGACATGTGTAGCTAGGATAAATTTGATGGTTTGCTAGCTCATATTCAAGATTTAATGTCAAAAGATATAAAATAATCCTATGGTGTCGATTAACTATTGTTATAAAGTTATCACTTTTTTGGCAATCATTATTTGAAGTAACTTATGAAGTTGATTGTAGTGTTATTAAATATAGAAGGCTTTTAATTGGTTTGTTAAGTGGTGTGAAATATGGGAGAGATTTTTTCCTTAAGCAAAATGCCTCCTTTAGCAACATTTGGGGTGGTCTTGCTAGGAGTATAGGAAATAATATTTTAAATAATGAAAGAACTAAGATTTCTGGACAAAGAAGATGCAATTAGGATTGGATAGAGATTATTGAGGGTCATTATAGTTCCTGCTATTCTACTCCCATAGTGGATGATTATTACTTGGGTCTTTTTCATTTTTGTGATCATCGTTCAATTTTTTTCATTCTTAATTTTTTTATGTTGCCCTTACTAGTTTCATCAGTTTGCATTGTGAGATAGATGGGGTAATATCAAATTTTTTGAGAATTTCATTCAGGACTTGGGAGAGAGTACACAAATGGGTGAAAATCTAGTTCACATCGAGCTAAGCTCCATCAATAAATATAACTAATCCACTTGGACTAATTTAATGGAGGCTGGTCTAGTTCCATTTATGTAGTGTATTGAGGGTTATGATGAGTCTATATGCATGCAATTTTTCAATACCTAGAACAATAGGTGGGTGATTGTGAATAGAATATCGCTTGAGATTAGTGAAGAAGTCAATGCTAAGGTCAGTGGTTTCTTCTTCGATTGCTGAAAATGGAAAAAATAAACTCATTTTGTAGGTGAAGCTACCCTTATCTAGTTCTTCTACCTTGGTGAAAGTCTAACTCATGACATTGGACGATTTGTCAAAATGGTCTCACCAGATTTGTAGAAAGGGGTATGTTATACTATCATGCACTATCACACCTTAGAGAGTAGGTTTCAAATTTTTTACAATTGTCATTTCCCTATCTTAAACCATTTTACGAACCATGATCTCATCTCATTTCTTAACCTCATCCTTAATTGCATGAATGATAATATCCTTAAGGTTAGGGAGAAGATGAAAAAAGGTAAGCCTTATAATATCTTCCACTAGTCATTTATATTTAAATGGATCAACATTCACAAATTATTTTTCCCTTCCCATCCTATAAATGTTTAGGTTTTTATCCCTAAGCTTATTATTTCTACATCAACATTGCAAATTTTGGTCGAGGTTGTGTCTATTATTGATACTAAAAGAACTAGGATTTCTCCACACCATATCCTTAAGAAAATTAAGATAAAGAAGGATATTCAAATGAAATGTGGTAAGCAAAGATCCCTTAGGAATAAGAACCAATATGTGATTATGGATCCCAAGCCCAAACATTAGTGCCCTACTAGCTAAGACTCCATTGGTAGTGGAAAATGCAAACCCCCTCATAAAAGTAAAAACAAGAAAGATTTTTGGAAGAGATACATGGAGGATGAGGAAGAGGATATGGATAGTGAGGGAAAAGGTGGAGAAAGTAGCCACTTAAGCCTTCCTTCATATCATGTCTCGAACACCCTAAAGAATGATATTGTTGACAAATAGGTGGGTGAGAAAGACGAGAATCTCACTCCCCATCCTTGTCACCATGAGAAAGGAAAATAGACCCAATATAAGAACTCACAAGGGACCTAAGTGGAAAAAAACTAGAAAAATGATGATGGATTGGTAACCATTAACCTAAGTTTCAAGAAATTGGAGGAGAGGCATGAGATTGTTGAGAAGAAGTTCAGTAATGCATCCAAGTTTGTAGTTAGGGTTATGCACTCAGTGATATCTATGCTTCATCTTTTGTATTATGGGAAGGAAGGCCTTACTACTATAGTGGGGGTGAACACCATGAGCTCTTTTTATAGGTTCTTGGTGTTTGAAATATAATAGGGAAAGTAAACTCTAAGAGTGGGGTGACAGGGAGGGGTGAATAATTAGTTCAAATTTTTAGCCATAAAATCATTCACCTCACAACCATCTCAAAATTCAATAAGTAAACTAAAATATCAAATTAAGCATATACATCCATAGAATGAAAGTAAAACATTCAATACATATATGACACAAGATATTTGGTTACCCAGAAACCCTCCAAGGAGAAGGTAAAACTGGGGTAGGGATGACACCCACAACTCTGCACTATTGTAGTAATAAAGTGTATCGAATGAAGATTACAATATTTTACTCATGAAACATGATCTACCCTATGAAAGGTCTGCCCTAATAAAGGCTTAGAAGATTGTTATGTCTTACCCTATTAAAGTATTTCAACACATTGTTAGAAGTGTACCTAATTAGAGGACTTCAATTTACAATGAAGTAAGTACCCCATTAAAGGATTTACAATAGCCTATTAAGATTTCTCTATTAAGAGATTTAGTTGATTCACATGTTAAAATGTCTTAGCAATGATCATTTGATTAGCACTCTATTGTTTGATGAAAAATCACCTCTTTCCTAATGTGTACTTGATCATTTATGATTAGATGTATCTCTATTGTCTTCTAATTCCTTTCCTTTGTTCTTCTCTAAGGGGTCTTTGGTCATGGGCATAAGAACGGAGAATAGACATGTAATATTGGGAATAGGAATGGCTATTCCAATAACAAGTATTTTTTGGAATGGGTATAAGCTCATTTTAGAGACAAAATGGCATTATGTATTCCTATTCCCTATTCCAAGTGACGAGCCAAACAAAAAATGGAAAACGTATTCCAACTTTTCTATTCCTATTCTAGTAACCAAACAAGCCCTAATTGATTCTACTATGAATTTAAAATTACAAATCCTTAGTCACCATGAATTTTCTATTTGCACATGCAAACTTCTCTCTATTTTCCTTACACATTAATAAAAAATTTAGGGTTTTTCCTCCTTAAGAAGACCTAGGTGACTTAGGGTTAGGTATGAATCAATGATTGTGATTCACCTATATTGATTCTTAATTGTTCCCTTTTTCTGATTGGATGCATGTATTGTATAGGGATCATAAATTAAGATTTATTCTTATCATCTACTATCACAAAACAATCCTTAATTCATCCCAAAAATGGTTTACATAGAAGTTTGTATCATTACAAACAACTATGAAAAAATTATATAACTTGGCATGTGAAGTCCCTGATGCTCAACATCAACTATGACTTCAATGTTGTAACATGGCCTCTAAATGACTTGAAATCTATTGATCACTCGACATCTAAATAACTTGACACATACTATCTACTTAGCACTTAAGTGAATTGGCACTTACTAGTTCCTCAAAACTTGAATCACTTAGTATGTATTGTTGCTTGACATGTGAGTAACTAGGCATGCACTATCTAACATGTTATGCTTGGGATGCATTACTTGTTTGGCATGATCTTAGTACATAACTTATAAATGACTTTAGTGTATAGACACTCATTTATCAAAACCAATATGAGATCAGCGATCTCCCCATTTGACATGAGTTACAAAAACACTTGGTCATGCATGAATGATCTACACTTATGAGCATAACTCAGATAATCAATATCTTTGTTTGTCTTAGATACAAAATTTCAAAATTTTGCAGAACATGACTTATCAATCATACCCCAAAATTTCATAACTCCCCCTTAGTTAATTGTGTTGTTCTACATCTGAACCAAAATAATTCCTACTCCCCTTGAGTTAATTGTGCTATTTTGTATTTGAACAAAAGTCATTCCTCCTGCTAAGTAGATTGTATAAGCTGATTCATGTACTCAATTTCTTTTATTGACTCCCCTTTCTCAGAAATAGTAGCTCCCCAAACAATAGTATATCCCCTTAATGTCTTATTTCTCTCCCTTTTTGACACTTATGTTAAAGGGTTATATACTTATAATGTGTTTTTCCAAAAAAAATTATGGACCTCAAGCATAATTAAGTAGCATCCTAGTTGTCTCAAGCTACTGTTGACATATCAGTCAAGTTTGTTATTAGTGACATACACTCATTCAGATTGTAAGTATCTAATGAGAATATTGTACAATTAGTAGTTTTAACCAATTATTTTAGTTTTTATCAAGTTCTATAGTTGCTACCAAGTCCTTTGGATAAACTCCAGTGTATGCCAAGTAGTTACAACTATTGTGAAGATCAACAGTGTAAACTAAGCATCTTAGTGTATGTCAAATTTACCAATGTGAATCAAGTTGTGTAGTGTTTATTGAGTTTTCAGTTGATATAATGTGAGTCTAGTATTAACCAAGCTACTTAGAATTAACCAAGTGATTTATTTTATACCTAGCTCATAGTGGAAGCATTGACCGAGCGAGGCAATGTGAATCAAGTGATTCAGTTTATATGTAGAGTTTCATAGTATTCATCAAGTCACCAGTGTAGACCAAGTTCAAGACTACTTGGAAGTGATCAATATGGATTGAGCTTCTATGTCTATTGAGTGCATGATGATGCCAAGCATTGATAGTGGATGTCGAGTATCAGAACCTCACTGAGTCAGTCTTCAAAACCCGAGTGTCTACTTTTGACCTGACTTTGTAATATCTATGTAAATTTGTATTGTGGCCAACTTTGTAGTTGTATAATTGGATTGCTATATATGTAATTTATTCTATCACATCCAATTTATGTGTGGAATAAATAAGGAAGTAATGTAATCATCATAGAAGTGAAGAAGTGTGAATTACAAAGGCTAAAATAGTATAAGGAGCAGTAAAGATTCATCTATCACAACAAGGTGATTTATACAGTTAAATGAATCTCATTCAGCAAACCAAGTTGTAGATTGTTTCATCCTAACAGGTGAATGAATCAAATCCTTTAACAAGGTAGACCTAATAGTCTTATGTAAATCTCTTTACTAAGTGCATACTTCATTGTATGTTTGTAAATCCTTTAACAAGGTGGACCTAGCAATCCTTATTGCTCCTAATAGGGTAGATCATCAAAAGTGATCAATATAAGCCTTAATAGGCCAACTTTATATTATAGTACTAAAGAATGTGGGTATCATCCCCACCCCAATTTTACTTTCTATTTGGAAGGTTTATGGGTAACCAAATCTATGTGTCAAAGTGTTATATATGTTTTCATGTTTAAGTTTTTCATGCATGCAATTAGATTAGAATTTTCATATTAGATTAAGTTTTAATTGGATTAAAGTTTTAGAAATTTTAGAAGTTACTGATTCACCCCTCCCCTCTCAGTAAATTAGCCTTTAAGAATATTTCCAACAATTGGTATTAGAGCTTTGTGGTTGTCAAAGAAAGTCTAACAACTTGAGCAAAGATCAAAGGACATGGAGATATTCAGACTTGACAAGGCTATTGACAATGATAAGCTAGATTTTGAAATGGCTATTGCCCAACTCAAGAAAGCAAAGGAGCAACTCTCTCAATCCCTAAAAAGAAGAAAAGATCTTGCAATTGAAATGAATGATCATCTCTACATTGAAGAAATAATTGAAGACCTTCATTCAACAAGCAACTTAGATGAAGCAAATGAAGCAATCAAATAACTTCTAGAAAAGAATGGTTCTCTGCAAGAAATAAGAAAACTAAGAAGAGAATAAGAAATTTAGTTAGTAAGGCTATGTGAAGTCATGGAAGAGAAAAATAAAAGGAATAGATAATGAGATTCAACATCTATCCCTCTAGCAAACTGACTTCATTTATCAACTCACAAATGCAAATGAAGAAGTCATGAATCTAAGATCAGAAAATGAAAGATTGCACAATGATCTAAACTCTGAAAGTTAAATCAATGAAAGAATGATGAAATCTCAAGTAGACATGAATTAGTTGAATGAACAAAATCATCATAGACAAAAAGGAAAAGCAGGAATTGGATATATATAAGAAGGCGAATCTTCCAAGCAAGAAGCTCAAAAGAATCAAAGACCTACTTGTAGTCACTGTGGTAAGATAGGTCATACATCAAAAAAACATTGGAATAATGTGAAAGAAAAATTCAATGGAAAGTGCTACAATTACAACCAGCATAGTCTTAAGGCCAATAAATGCAAAGAGAAACTAAAATTTGAAGGCAAATGTCACAAATGTAAGAAACATGGACATAAGTCATCAAAATCCAAAACAAAGTTATTGAATCCAATAGAACAAATTGTAAAAGCCATATTTAGTTGGGACTAAAAAACTGGTGCAGATGTAATTAGTGTGGAGAACTTGGACATATTGGAATGAATTGTATAAAACATCATATGAGGAAAAGAGATACTACTAAAAGATGTTCCATTTGTACTAAACATGGTCATCTTGCCAAGAACTGCATGAATATTGGAAGAATTGAAGATGAAAAGAAGGCAAAGGCTGATAACATCAAAAAATAGATGAGACAAAAATGGGTTCCAAAGTCTATCGAGAATGCAAGTCCAAATAATGATGAACAAGTTACTCAAGAATTGGGTGGCTCCACAATTTTTACTTGATTTCTCAAAGGAGAATTGGAACTAGGCTACTAAAGAAGACATACAAAATAGTTCTAGTTGAAAGGACAAAAGATCAATATCTATATTCAAGATACAAAGGGATCACCAGGTAAAAGGATACTAGTTACTGCTAAGTTACTTTCCTTATCGAGTGAGATCAAGTCATAGACTCTACCAAGCAAGGTCGAGAGTAACTAAATTATATGTTATTACCGAATGATGGAAGACTCTACCAAGTAATCAATAAAAGGAAGTGGATGAAAGCCTATCAATTTGATCTACCATTCATACCCAGCATTTATGGAAAAATTGGATAAAAGGAATGAAATCAAAGTCATTTTCATCATGAAATTTCAAGAGCTATTGCACAGT
Organism: Cupressus sempervirens; assembly: GCA_028749045.1. Taxonomy (NCBI): domain Eukaryota; kingdom Viridiplantae; phylum Streptophyta; class Pinopsida; order Cupressales; family Cupressaceae; genus Cupressus; species Cupressus sempervirens. Next base: position 692,968,638 of record CM053788.1, read on the forward strand.
GTGATCTTCCAGAGCATCCAAGTGATTTGAGTGAATTGTTATCAAAATTTTAATTCTCTCAAACCCTACTGAGTTAATATGGCATCCAATAGTAGCAAGGCAAAGCAAGGTTTATATATGCTAGTTTGTGGTGTAGAATGGAAGGTACCAGACTTCAAGCTCACTCTTGCAATCACTAAAACCCTAGACCTGAGTGGAGCATAGCCTCAAATCCCTTCAAAGGTACTGTTAAACAATGACATCTATTCTCATTTTAAATTTTTGATTCAAGAAATTGGTACATTAGAAATGGATGCAACCCTAGAAAAGATGTGTATAAATGGTGTTTTGAAACCTGAGCATCAACACCTTGAGACTAAAGGGTTAACCCATATTCCTCACATGTCCCATGAATTCCAAATAAAATGGATTAGGTTTATTCTTAGTCAAATGCATAGTGGATAGTTATGGTTAGAGCAACCAGTATTGGTCACGAAGAAGATGATTCAGAGAATCACTGGTCTCCCAATGTTGGCTAAAGCTAAGACGACCAAAACCCTAGGTTGAGCTGAACTAGAGAAGAAAACCCTAGTATAATGGGATAGTATAGGCATGAAGATAAGCAATGTCACTGACATAGAATTAAAGTTTGGTATTCATATCATTGCACATAAGATCTATAGTTCAAGTAGGTCAATAGTTTGTTGAGTGAAGCAGTTGACCTTGCATACAAGGTAGTGAAGAACAACCTTTCTTTTGACCTTGCCGAGCTACTATTGAAACAATTCAACAAGAACATGGAGAGCATTAGAACATCGACGAACAATCCATGTAAGTTTGGCTCTCTATTGACATGATTATTCTTTTATGTTTAGAAATTTTTTTCCTCAAAAGGCACTATTGTATGGAGAAAAGACGTGCTTGTACTCTATCAGATAAATGAATATATTGCTGAAATGGGTGAAAACTACAATAGTATCATGGATAATTATTTTGATGCATTTAAGGAGAAAATGAATAATAGATTCCAGATCCCCAAGAAATTGGTTGAGGATTACAATGATAATATATGTTTTATGGTAGACAGTGGTAAGGTATACATTTAGGTAGTTAGGCCTAGAATTGCATGGGTGAAACCTCTAGGATATGAGGTAAATATAGATAAAAGCAAGGATATTATTGAGGCATTGATCAATGAACTAGTTGATCCCAAGGCTGCATATTTTGGTACATATGATGAAGCCAAGACTAGGATAGAATTGGAGATCAAGCTCTGTCAGGTGGCAAACAAAGGCAAGAAAAGAATTGCCATGTTGAAAAATAGTTCTACTCTTTTGTTAACTAGAGGAGAAGGTGAGGGTGAAGAAGCAAAGGATGAGGAAGAATAAGAGGAAGAGGAACCACTAAAGAAGAAGGGAAAGGTTATCATTACCAAGCCTACCAAGCCATCCACTATTGTGTTTTCCAAGAGATCCTCAAGGAAGAAAGCTAATAAGGAAGGAGGAGATATAATATTTAGAAAACCTCCACCCACCTTCCAAGATAGATTAAAAGATCTATAGGTAGGGGCTGGTATAAATTTTTTTAAAGCAATAAAGTATGAAATCAGGACTGAGGAAAAACAAATGAAAATTGAAGATTTGGTATTGGATAAAATGGGTAAGTGGAAATACTCACCTGACTAGCTTACCTCTCAAATTCCTAATATTTTGATGGATAAGATTAAGCCAAGATGAGAATCTACCATGAAAACTATTAAATAAATTTATGTGCAAACCCTAAGGCAAATTATACCAAGCTTAATAGACAAGGAGGTTAAGGAATCCTTAAAGAAAAATGAAGAGAAATTAACTCTAAAATTTAACACTTGTCTAGTATTGATGAAAGACATTGAACATGTTGTAAGAAATAAAACAAATACATGGAAGAATGTATATCATCTTCATAAACTGAGTGATTTTTCTGTTGATGTGAAAGATGATGATGATGATAAAGAAGAGAAAGATGAAGGAAATGATGGAGAAACAACAAATTTTGATACTATTGATTATGAAGAGGAACAAGAGCAAGAGGCTATCAAGGAAGGAACGTAGGATCATGAGGAAACTAACCCAGTTAAGATTTTTGCAATAGTTATTGCCTCACTTCCTCACTCTCCAAGAAAAATAGTGACAACAAAAAGCATAGAGACAGGCTCAACGGGATTGATTGTGACTATCACTGACAACACAAACATCCAATCAATCTTTGCACCAATTCAACTCAGAGCATCATTGACTGAAGTATCAAGTACTTCATCTAATAAGCTATAGACTCTTCCCTCTCAAACTGTGATTGAAACATCAATTTTGAACACATCAATTTTGGACACATTAATTTTGGATAAATCAATTTTGGCTACTATAGGTATTTCTACTACAATGTCTACAATAAGTGCATTATAATTTTTTAGGCAAGTCCTATTTTGTCTACTATTGTTTCCATTCCTAGTAAGCAAGAAATAAGTGCAAAGACAATTGAGATCAAGCCTCAACTAAGCACAAAATTCTTGACTAAAGGTAAAGAAAAGGAGGAGGAAATAGATCTTGATGAGGAAATAGTGATCCCAAAGTAGGACATTTCCAAACTCAATCTAGATCAAATGCTGACATTTGATGAAGTTTTTCAAAAGAAAGCCAAGTAGTAGAGGCTAAGAGAAGAAGTAGACAAATAATTTAAAATCATTGAGGATGCCAAGAACATTTTGGCAGAGACTATAGCTATAGAGATTGATTCCTCTCAACCAATTTTGTATCGACTAGTAGAGGCAGTCTAGAAGTTCAATGGAGATTCAAATGGACATGATAAATTATTACAAAAGGTAGAGAAATTTTTTGAAAATAAAGTGTTAGAGCACATTGCCCAACAAATTGCCATTTATCATGTAGAATTATTTACTATTCTGAGTTTTCTAGAAAATTCTTGTACAAATGTATCATTACTTTTTGGTAAATTGTGTGATGTTTCAAATTTTACCATAGAAATAAAGCACAAATTGTCCAAGATCAGTGAAGATCTCAGAGCAAGTGCTCAAAAATTATAGCTTGACCCAAGTTCAAGCTCTGTACATTTCAATAAGATTAGATTTTTTATAGATATGCAGACAAAATTGCTTAAAGAAGAGGCCAGAATCAGATCTACATTGGTAGATATTCAAAATATGATCCTTTCTAACATGGATGCACTGCAAAAGCATATTGCACATGCAAAAACCCTCATCCATGACAACAATTTCTTCATAGAAAACCATATGATTGAGTTGTCAGCAGAAGTGCAGATTGCACTACACAAATGTAAGGTCTTGCGGGATAATTGGGACAAAACATTGGCAGTCATACTTAAGGTACATTCAGACTTCCTATCTCATTTTGGCATAACTATGTTAATATATTGAATAAATCTTTGGCATTAATGTTAAAAAGGGAGAGTAAGATGTATAGTTGTGTAAAGGGGGGGATAGATGAAGAAAATTTGTAAAAACAATGGGGGAAAAATATGTGAAAGAAGAATGTACAACATGTACAAAAGATGTATATTCTATATAGTAAGGAGATGTATAGTATACTATACAAATATATATCTCACAAAACCAATTTTGAAAAATCTCAAAAACAATATACTCTACCAAGCTAGAATTACAAGGTGATGGGTAAAGGTATTCAGGAAACTTTTTGAATTCAGTTTTGACTGATAAGTGTTTTTGATAGTAATGCCAAAGGGGGAGATTGTTGACATATCATTCAAGTTTTTTATTAGTGACATACACTTATTCTGATTGTAACTATCTACCAAGCATATTGTATAGTTAATAGTGTTAACCAAGTATTTTAGTTGTCACTAAGTTCTACAATTGCTACCGAATCCTTTATACAAACTCTAGTGTATGCCAAGCAGTTACAACTATTGTGAAGATCAATAGTGTAAACTAAGCATCTCACTATATGCCAATTTTACTAGTGCAAACCAAGTCATGCAGTGCTTACCAAGTTCGTATTTTATATAATGTGGGTCCAATGTTAACCGAGCTGCTCAACATTATCCAAGTGATTCAGTTTATACCAAGCTCATAGTGGAAGCATTGACCGAGCAAGGCAATGTGAATCAAGTGATTTAGTTTATGTGTCAAGTTTCATAGCATTCGTTGAGTCAACAATGTAGACTATGTTCAAGACTACTTAGAAGTGGTCGATATGGACCAAGCTTCTACATCAACTAAGTGCATGATGATGTCAAGCATTAACAATGGATGTCAAGTATCAAAACCTTATTGAGTCAGTCTTCAATACTTGAGTGTCTACATTTGAGCCAACTTTGTAATATTTGTGTAAGCTTGTATTATGGCTAACTTTGTAATTGTATAATTGGATTAGTATATATGTAATGTGTTGTAACACATCCAATGTATTCATCAAATCAATAAAGAACTAATGTAATCATCATAGAAGAGAAGAAGTTTTAATTACAAAGGCTACAATAGTATAAGGAGCATCAAAGATTCATCTATCACAACAAGGTGATTTATACAATTAAAGGAATCTCATTCAGCAAACCAAGTTGCAAATTGTTTCATCCTAATGGGTAAACCAATCAAATCTTTTAACAAGGTAGACCTAATAGTCTTATGTAAATCTCTTTACCAAGTGCATACTTTATTGTATGTTTGTAAATCCTTTAACAAGGTGGACCTAGTAGTCCTTATTGCTCCTAATAGGGCAGATCATCAGAAGTGATCAATGTAAGCCTTAATAGACCAAGTTTATACTATAGTATTAAAGCTTGTGGGCATCATCCCCACCCCAAATTTAATTTCTATTTGGAAGGTTTCTAGGTCACCAAATCTATGTGTTAAAGTGTTATGTATGCTTTCATGTTTTAGTCTCTAATGCATGCAATTGGCTCAGAATTTTCATATTGAATTAAGTGTTAATTGGATTAAAGTTTTAGAAGTTATTGATTTACCCTTCCCCTCTTAGTAACTTATCCTTTAAGAATATTTCCAACAACTACCTCCAATGATTTGATTTGAATGGCCAACTTGACAATAAGGTGTACTAAGCCTTCATGAGTAGAAAGATGTGGATATTTCTTCATGAGTGTTTCAGTAAAGGCTAGGTCCTTGTGAAATATCTCTATATGTGGAGTCAGCATAGAATGCATGCTAATCAGTTTAGCCTTTATGGTTTCTTTATCTGTGTGTAGCACTACTAACTGACTCTAGGAGTTCAGGAGATTCCTAAAACGTTTCTCACTTTGGGCTAGAGACCTTGGTAGAGTTATGCTAGTAGACTACATATTACTCTCCAAATTTATTATGTGGCTCCTAACTTCCTATTTGAAGAGTGTTGAATTGCACAATTTGGTGTACAAAGAGAAAATGTTCTCTACTAACTTCTTTACATGGTCAATTTTGGTTGCTAACTCAACCTATGATAGATTAATAGCACTTGGTATCTTTTCATTGACCTTATTCTAGAACTTTCTTTTAGAACATTCAAGTAATTTCACATTTGCATCCATGTCTATGTCATTAACCTTCTCAACTAAGTTGGATAATAGCTCTATGATAGGCTTTGTTACTTCTAGTGTAGGTAGGCTAAATGCATCAAGAAATTTTTTCTTGATATCTAGCAATGCTTGCTTCTACCTATGCTCCTATCTGAGTAGTTCTTAGTTTTTCTTCTTTACAAGAGCATCCTATAGTATGCTCATCTATTTAATAGTGAGGGTGGCAAAATAAAACTTGGGCAACTCAATCACTTGATCTAAATACACATCAACAAATGATGTAACTTCATCTACCTTGGATGTGCTTAGACATGACCTTAATGATTGTAATGGTATAGCTTCTATATGTAGGATTTGAGCAAATATACAAATCAAATCCATGAAGCCCAAGAATAATTGCATGCAGAACACCTATCATGAAGAAAAAAAAGACAAGAAGAGGTAAGGGTTTGATTTGGAAACATGAAAATTGTATATTGAGAAGAAGAATAGATTATTCAAGTGATGATAATTATAGAGAGATCAATCCTTCTAAAAGGAGATCGAAACCCAAAATGGGTAACCTAATAAGTTGCAAAAGGTAACCTAAAGGTGAAAGACATTTAATAATTATAAAATAACTATTAAATAGAGAAAGCTAAAAAATGCATAAAGTGAAATATTGAGATGGTAGAAAAGGTAATTTAATAAATGAAATTTGTAAGAATTTGGTATAGCTTTGATACCATGTAAGAATTTCCCTAAGGGAAAAATTCACCCAGGAACTAAGAACTCAAACACAAGCTCAATTGTAGACCAAAAAAGGATATGATCAATTAATTAGAGTATATCCTAATATATTTCTCTATTTAGTATATGATGTACAAACACACTAGGAGTGCCTGTATATAAAAGCCTCTCAAGAAGCACCTAGAATGTCTCTAGAAACAACCAAGAGATAAGATAAGCATTGCCAACTAAGCACACACCTTATCCAACATTCTAGATGAGTGGATAAGATTAAGAAGGTTGTGGACACCATGTGCTTAATTAGTGTGCTAACTCCTATGTTTTAGACACCATGTACATAAAAGAGGTAAAGGCTCCTGTGTTGTCAACATGACAACTCAAAAGAGTATGCATACTCCTAGGTGACTAATAAATAAAATAATAAAATAATGCATTAACCTAAGTAAACTTAAGTAAGTGTAAATAGTAAATACTTATTTACACCAAAACCCTCCCTTAAGTGCAACTTAGGGGAATGCTCTTAAGCTTACGACAACTACAATGAAATGCATAATGGGTCCCAACTACTAGGCCATGTTAGGTACCCATGTACATAATGAAGATGCAAATCTCGCATAAAGAAGGGAAAGAGGGAAAACCTCATGGGAAAAACCCTCCCCCACAAAGAGAGATGAAAAGGGATGCATGGATGGATGGAGTAATCAAGACCCGCCCATTACGACATACATCTAGTATATACAAAAAAGAGATGGAGAAGGAAAAAACCCCTTAAGAGGAAAAAGTCCCCCCCAAAAAAGAGAAGAAGGAGACAAGGTAGTCCCCCCTCCTCTAAAAGTAGTGTGCTGATCAGTGAAAAAGGCTCCAATGTAGAAGCTAATCCATGACCTCTGAATGAGGTTCATCCCCTTTGGAAGAAACAAATGCAAGAGTTCCTGTGAGATATGCCCCCAGTATGGAGAAGAAATCTCTATGATGACTGGTGTGTCTTAAACTTTTCCAAAGGTCCCTATGTCCATACTAATGATGGCTTCCTCCAAAACTATTGAAGAGAAGTGTAGATCGAACAAGGAGTAGAACCTGCTTCAAGAAACCATCTTCTCAACTAATGAAGAGACCTCCTACAGATGTTGTACATAAGAATCCACAATCACAACAACCTAGAAGGATTGATCATGTAGAGAATGGACTTGAGGGTTAGAGTGGGACCTTCCAACAACTATAGAAGAATCCTCAACAAAGAGAAGCAAAAGATCATCATAAAAGTCTCCCATATTCACTATGTGTGACTCCAAGAATAGAGTTGAAATGTCTAGCAAGAAATTGTCACCTGGAAGACCATGTGTACCCTGCAGTGCTAAAGTGCATGAATCTATCACTACAACAAATGATGAAGTATTTGCCTAAAAAAGGAGATGAATATCATCAATAATGTCTCTCACATCTTCAATGTGAGACTCCATGAATAGGCCTACAAGGGTAGGAAGGAATTCATCACATGAAGGTTGAGTAGGAAGACATAAATGGTAGGAGCATCTATGGTTGAAATAGGATCAATAGGAGCCACAAGAGTTGGAGGTGTGATCTCATCTGAAGAGGAGCCATCTACAACTAGAGGTATGAGATCTTTTGGGAATAGAGGAATGTTTGGATATCAATAAGTCTCCCAAAGATGCATCCAATTATCATAATGAATAGACAACTTAAAGTTGGTCATTAAATCCAAAACTTCATAATCTATATATAGAAAGAGAATAGTACCAATGAGAGTAGAAGTCTCAAGATCATATTCATGTTCTCTCGCATATGGTAGTGCATTATGGTGACTAAGGAATTTGATAGCAATTTGAATCCATTCCTGATAGTTATCTAAGTGCAAACAGATCAAATTTGACTCTTCCATGATGGACGAATCAATGAACCTCTAAAAAATCAAAGAACCCCCTCAAAAAATATGTTTTCGGCACTTGATATGTGGTGCATGGACAATGAGACACTAGTCAAAATGAACAAAGTAGACTTCTAATTATCTCTATTGCAAATACCACTTGAGGCCTAAGACTAGAACTAAGAACTGTAGCTAAATTCTAAAAGCAATATAATGTAGAAATGGCCCTAGTTGTGAAAGTGAGATTTTTGTCCACATAACCCTAGTATCTAACTATAGATCTAGAAAGTAAATGAAAAAATATGCACTTTCAAAAAAAAGAAACCTGAAAAAGTGACTAGATGTGCCCGTACGGTGCATTTGAAGTTGCAAAATGCAAGATTGAGTAGGTACAATCACCAAAAGATGAAAATTTTGACAAATCCTTGCACCAAAAGTAGAAACTAATAGCACCACTGGAAAACTTAAGAAATTCTACCCAATTTCAAAAAAAAATTATTCCTGAATCAAAGTCCAAATGTCTAAGATATGGGCTCATGAAGTCAGGTTGCCAAGTTGAAAAGCAATTTGGAGAGGGGTATGGAACAAAAAATGCTATGTTAAAATTGATGGTCAAATGCCCATCAGTGTAGTTGTAAAAGGATTGGCTTTGACGGTCAGATGTGTGTCAAATTTAACCTAGTTAAAATGTGATGTTAGCGAAAAAGGGCCCCTTGCTGATGTGGTAGATGATGAGGCTACTAACTATAATTTTCATACTATACAAAAAGTATAGATTGGCATGTGTATGCTAACATGACACTTGCACAAGATGCTGATTTGGCCAGATTCCACTTGGATTACATGGCAATTTTGGGTCCTGCTGACTGGGCTAACAAATGTTGTGACAAGGAGCCTACATGGCAATGTCTTTCTATCCACATGGTGGGGGTATTGTGTAGGATGGGCTATTTATTTGGAGCTAAATGAAACTACTAATTTGGAAGATGGGTGGGTGAATCAATGTATGCCACATGTATGAGTCGCTATGCGTGGGTAGGAACTCTATGTATGATAGGAATACTTCCACGTGGTGCAAGGTGAATTGTAGGTTGCAGGGATTTCACAATGCAATACAGAAGATGAAACCACTGTGTGCAATATCATGGGAGATGAAACCATTGTGTGGAATACCACAAGAGATGAAACTAAAACCACTATCAGAGCCAAGAATAGCAAATGTAGAGATTGCCTGCCAGAAAGTAAAGTCACCACAAAAATTTTGTGGAGGCCAGACTGTTAAGTCCATGAATGCCATGTTTTGAACTAAGGCACTGGGTTTGAAAATGAAAAATCCCACATGCGATGTGGGTGAAGGCTTCAACCTTTTCAAATGAAAGTGGCCACGGACAATGAAACAAATGATCCTATTGGTTTATATATGCCGAAATTGTATGTTGCCGTTGGTATGAAAGGTTGCCTATCTTGGTCTACTAGAAAATAGGAAATGGTCGCTAAATAAAGGGGGGCACTTGCCAAATATTATACTATGTGCTACTGAAATATTGAAAGTCTGCCAAAATACCTATGTGAACCTACAAGGCCGAGATTGATAGCTCGATACTTGCTTTAAAAAAATCTCTGCAAGTCTGCTTGGCCTAAAAAAAAATTGAAAAATTTCTAAAAATATGATGCAGAGAAAAATTAAAAAACTAGATCTGAATAATTAAATTGTAGATCTTAAAATCATACCTGTGTTGTAAATCAGGGCCTCCAAGGTTTGGTTTGCGAAAAACATTTTCCTCATGGTCGACTATGGCTGAAGATAGCCATATTTATAGTCAATTTTCACTAAATCAGTGTTCCGAACACAATGGTGAGATCAGATCTATTGCTGGACACTCCCAATTTCTATGATACTCTAGAGTCGGGTTGTAGTGATGAAGCAAGATGATGGTCTCAAATAGCTTTGTGCAGAGGAATTCTCTGTTCGAATTATAGATGGAGTAACTAAGAGGGGGGGTGAATTAATTATCCCAAAAACAATTCACAAATCCCTTAGATGTCTATAATGCTTAATTACTACTGATACTTGGTAAACAATGTAGGAATACTGTAACTTGGTAGATTAACTAGTTACTGATCATCTAGCATTCATAGTTATTAATATGCATGCAAAGGTTAAAATAAATGAACACAAGAGACACCAGATTTAATGTGGAAACCCAATATGGGAAAAACCACCAAGTAACTAGTCACCAATTTTTCACTCTTTTGAAGTGAGCCCTGTTAGGAGCCAACCCTGTTAAAGGTTACAATATACATTGTTAGGTGTGACCCTGTTAGAGGATTTAATCACCCTGTTAGGAGTGGCCTTGCTAGAGGACTTTAGAACAATTCAACTGAACTATCACCTTGTTAGAGGATTTACAAAATGGCTGTTAAACCAACTTTGTTAAGAGATTTGAAATCACTACTACAATGGTTAGAAAGTAAAAATGAATTGACCTGAACAAGATGCAACTGAATTTTGTAGGCTACAGGTCTCTATTCAGCATCATTAGATCCTCCTTGATCAAAATATCACTCTATTGCTCCTTAAATGATCTCTAATCATCCTTCAAATTCACTTCCACAATAATTAGTCCTCATATTCCACACTTGCATCTCCTCCACTTAGAATTTGCAACTTGACCTCTTACTTATACCATTCAGATGGTCAAGTCAATCCATTTACATGTTACATTTACCAATAAACCATTCATCAGTCAGCTATAGATGTTACTTTTAAACAAATAAAAGTTATTTCATAAGACAATGAAATCCTTTATTGGCCGACCCTACTCAGTAAATATTACTTCCAGGAATTTCTCGAGTTAACCATCTTGACTCGATTAATATTACAATTTCCTTAAAATCCTTTTCTTGCTGAGTTTACTTGGTAAGAACTACTTTTGCCAAATTCCCTTTGATGATCGAGTGAGCTTAGTAAGAACTAAATTTCTTTGATTACCTTGAAAGCTCAGTAAGAACTGCATCTTCCAAATTTCCTTTGATGAACGAGTGAACTCTATAAGAACTGCTTCTTCTAAATTACCTTTAATGACTAAGTGAACTCAATAACAACTACTTCTTTGCTTTTCTGACCTTCTAAGCTCAGTAGACTCTATCCTTTGCCTTGGTGACCTTCTAAGCTCGGTAGACTATATCCTTTGCCTTGCTGACCTTTTGAGCTTGGTAGACTCTGTCCTTTGCTTTGCTGACCTTCTGAGCTTGGTAGACTCTGTTCTTTTCCTTGCTGACCTTCTGAGCTAGGTAGACTCTGTTCTTTGCCTTGCTGGTCTTTTGAGCTTGGTAGACTCTGTCTGATAACTGATATGACATTTGTGTGACATCAAAGACAACACATAATTGAACAGTTGTATCCAACAATCTCCCTCTTTGACATTGATGGCAACACAACATGTCATAGCAGAAGAAATTTGAAAGCAGGTCTAAATTTGAAAGCAAGTCTTTTACTGACAGAATACTTCACTTTCAAATACAGAAAACTCCCTCTTGCACAAACTCTTATTAGTTTGCAAATTTTATGAACATATGACAGTATATTAGATATGATAGTATATTCTCCCTCTTTGACAACACATGCCAAAGAAAACTCAAAATAACTAAATAGCATTGTACCTAATGTATATATTCATATGCAATGTCTTCATTGATTTGCTGCATCAACTGATAGATTTCCAATTCTGTTCCTGTTGATGCATCACTAAAACTGTATTTTAGAGAGCTTTAGATAGGGGAATGACCCCTAACTTACCTCTTAGATACAAGAATGCATCCTTAGGTAAAGGCTTTTTGAATGTGTCAACATATTCCAATCTTATTTCCTTTTCTTGCACCAATTCTCTAACAAAGTAATACTTTATGGCAATATGCTTGGTTTTTGAATGCATCACTGGATTCTTAGAGATGTTAATTGCACTCATGTTATCACATAACATGACAATAGGTTCTTTGATTTCTTTCTTCATACCTTCCAATAATTGTTTGAACCATACAATGTTTGAGAAATTTACTACTACTGCAACTTATTCAGCTTCTATTGTGGATTGAGATGTACAATTCTACTTTTTGCTTGTCTAAGAAACAAACCTTTTTCAGAGAAAGAAAGCTCCTCCACTTGTGCTCTTTATGTCATCAATATTTCTTGCCCAATCTGCATCAGTGAACACCTTTAAATCTAGTTTTCCTCCAAGCTTATACCATAATCCATAATCTTCAATTCCTTTTAAGTATCCCATGATCTTTTTGATTTCCATCATGTGATTTTATTTTGGTTTTGTTGAGAATCTTGCTACAATTCCTATTGCAAGGGCAATGTCTGGTCTTGTGTGTACTACATATTGCAACTTTCCAATCATAGATCTATACAATGTCTGATCTAGTTCCTTTGATTCATCATCCTTGGTAAGTTTTAATCTAGTACACATGGGAGTCCCAACTGGCTTGCAATTTTCCATACCAAACTTTTTCAGTATCTCCTTGATGTATTTAGATTGAGTGATGTAGATGCCATTCTTATTCTATTGAATTTGAAGACCAACAAAGAATTTGATTTCACCAAAAATTGACATTTCAAATTCATTGTTCATTTGTTTTGAGAATTCTTTGCAAAGATCATCATTTCTTGTTAAGAAAGAATCATCTACAAATATTTTTTCCAAAACAATCTTATTATCTGGTCCTTCCTTTATGTACAAACTGTTGTTGTCATTAGTTCTTTGAAAACCAATCTAAATAAGATAGTTGTGCAATCTTTCATACCATGCTCTAGGGGCTTGTTTCAGACCATATAATGCTTTATGCAATTTGCAGACCATGTCCTTCTTGTCTAGATCAACAAAACCTTTAGGCTATTCAATGTAAACCTCTTCATCCAATATGCCATTGAGAAATGCTAACTTGACGTCCATCTGATAAACTTTGTATCCTTTGAATGCAGTATATGCAAGTAAGGTTCTAACACCTTTCAATATTACAATAGGAGCAAAAGTTTCTCCATAGTCTACACCTTCTTCTTGAGAGTATCCTTTGCATACTAGTCTAGCTTTGTTTCTTGATACCTCACCATCTTCATTTAGTTTGCTTCTGAATACCCACTTTGTTCCAATCACATTTTTGTCTTTGGGTCTTGGTACAAGAGTCCATGTCTTGTTTTTCTCTATCTGTTCTATCTCTTCATTCATAGCCTTAATCTAACTTTCATTGTCTAATGCATCTTTGACATTTCTAGGTTCAAAATCAACATGTAAACAAGTGCCTTTCAACTTACTTCTTGTCATTGTTCCTTCTGATTTATCACCAATGATATGATCTGGTACATGATGCTTTCTAACATGGCTAACATGGGCTCCTTGTCTTTTGAATGACTTGCATTGTTATCCTTCTGTGTCTTGACTTTTGGTTCTGATTCTAGTTGCTCGAGCTTGATAGCTTCAGTTTGCAACTTGGGTTCTTGCAACTTGGTAGATGCTAACTCGATTTGAACTTCTTGTGACTCGATTAATGAAGACTCTAGAGTTGAGGATTCCTAATTAATAGGTATATTTGGCATTGTATCTGGTTCCATGTAAACAAATCTTCTATACTCTTCAGGTTCCTTGTTGCTTTCTTTTTTTGTTCTTTTTGCAACCTCATCAACTTTCACATGTGCACTTTCTATGACTTTGAAGTAGATAAATTCAAACATCTATATGCTTTTCTTTTGCAAGAGAATCCCAAAAATATTCCTTCATCACTTTTCACATCAAATTTGCCTTTTCTAGATTCTTTTAAAATGTAACATTTACTTCCAAATACTTTTAGATAACTTACATTGGGTTTGTAGCCATACCACAACTCATAGGGAGTTTTGAATGAGTCCTTCTTCAGCTGTACTTGGTTCTAGGTATGAGCTACAGTGTTGATGGCTTCTTTCCAGTATTTGATAGCAATGCCTTTCTTAATCATTAAGGTTCTTGCACAATCCCTGATAGATCTATTCCTCCTTTTTGCTATCTCGTTTTGTTTAGGAGTTCCAAGTGTTGAAACCTATCTTTTGATTCCCCTTTCAATGCAAAAGTTATTGAACTCATGTGAAATGAATTCACCACCTTTGTCAGACCTTAAGCATTTCATTCTTTTGCTTGTTTCCTTTTCTACTCTAGCCAAATACCATTTAAACTTTTCAAAAGCTTCTGATTTCTCTCTTAGGTACATGACAATCATCATTCTTGAATAATCATCAACAAATAGAATGAAAAAAAATTCACCAGTATAACTTTCAATGCCAATAGGTCCACACAAATCAGTATGCACAATTTCTAGAACTTATTCAGTCTAATAGTTCTTGCTTTTAAAACTAGTCTTTCCCATTTTACCAATTTTAAAATTCTTGCATAAATCAACCTCAAGTTTCTTTATGTCAGGAATACCTCTTACTTTTTTGAATTTACTAATATTTATTAAGTTGTCAAATTTTACATGACACAACCTCCTATGCCATAACCAACTTTCTTCAATTTGAGCAATAAAACATGAACCTTCACCAAGTTTAAGATAAAATAAGTTACCTTTTGTTTGAGTGCCTGATCCAATCAGCTTTTCTTTGCCATCTAGAAATCTTTCTTTTCCATGTATAAATTATACTTTGAATCCATTATTAAGTAGCTATACCGCACTCAACAAATTGTGCTTTAGTCCTTCTACCGAGTATGCATTATCACATACAATTTCCTTGGTTGGTGAGATTCTTTCTTATCCTCTTACACAACAAGGTTCATTGTTACCAAATCTTACACTGCCACCATCCTAGTCTTCAAAGTGTTCAAACTTAGTTTTATCACCAGTCATGTGATGAGAACAACCACTATGTATGATCCATGTATCATTTCTACTCATATGAGAAATAAGTTCCATTTCCTCATCATTATCAGACTCATCTTTCATAGCAATGTAAACAATTTCATCTTCTTCTTCATCATCAAAATTGTTAGAATCTTTAGTTGTAAAACATGTTTTCTTACCTTTATCCTTGAATGATTTGAAGTCTTTCTTGCCATTGTACTTGTGACTTTTTTTTTCATCTTTTTTTTTCTTATTTGGACACCTAGCAGCAATATGTCCAATTTCTTCACAAGAAAAATAGATTAGAGGAACCTTACCTTTGTATTTCCCTTTGCCTCTTGAATATTTTCTTGCTAGTAGAGCTTCAACCACTTCAAAATCACTATCTAAACTTTGATCTGATTCTTCATCACTGTCTGATTGTGGCTCCTTTGGCTTTTTGCCCTTTTTTTGAGTGAAAGCTTAGCTTCAAATGCTGATTCAATGTTTTTGGCAGCAGGAACATAATTGTCAAAGTTGTCTAGCTCAAATGCAGTCAATCTTCCAACTATGACTTCTAGATTTATCTTATAATTTGCTTCACATCTTCTTTCTTGAATTGTAGAGACTTTGATTGCATAAATGGGAAGTAGAGTTCTACAAACTTTACTTATAACTATCTCCTCCTTGATATCTCCTCCAGATGCTTTGATTGCACTAACATATTCTTTAACTCTTTCAACATATTTTTCAATGTTTTCATCTTCTCTCATCCTCATTTGATCAAATTGTCCTCTCAAACTTTCTGCTTTGGCTCTTCTTACATTATCATCTCCTCCATAGATTTCTTTCAACTTGTCCCACATTTCAAAGGTAGTTTTGCAATCTTTGATGTCATCAAATTCTTCATAACTCAGAGTAGATGCTATATCTATCATCATGTTGTTTTGAGTCTTCTTTTTAGCAATATCATTGATAGATAATGTACTAGTAGGTTCTGCATATTTTTCATCAAGGTACTTCAATCCTCTATCTCCAATAGAAGCTAGATGAAATCTCATTAACCCTTGCCATGCTAAGAAATTGTCCCTGTTAAGTCTTGGAATTTCCCTCTTATAAAAAATCTCGACCTTTGGCTTAGATCCTTGAAATCTTTTCCTGCAAGCACCAAGAGCTCTGATACCAATTGTTGGAATTATAGATGGAGTAACTGAGAGGGGGGGGGGGGGGTGGTGTGAATCAGTTATCCCAAAAACAATTCACAAATCCCTTAGATGTCTATAATGCTTAATTACTATTGATACTCAGTAAACAATGCAGGAATACTATAACTCGGTAGATTAATTAGTTACTAATAATCTAGCATTCATAATTATTAATATGCATGCAAAGATTAAAATAAATGAACATAAGAGACACTAGATTTAACGTGGAAACCTAATATGGGA
Source organism: Cupressus sempervirens (assembly GCA_028749045.1). Taxonomy (NCBI): domain Eukaryota; kingdom Viridiplantae; phylum Streptophyta; class Pinopsida; order Cupressales; family Cupressaceae; genus Cupressus; species Cupressus sempervirens. The sequence goes on from CM053788.1 coordinate 692,985,069, forward strand.
AAAACCACCAAGTAACTAGTCACCAATTTTTCACTCTTCTGAAGTGAGCCCTATTAGGAGCCAACCTTGTTAAAGGTTACAATACACACTTTTAGGTGTGACCCTATTAGAGGAAATCACCCTGTTAGGAGTGGCCTTGCTAGAGGACTTTAGAACAATTCAACTAAATTACCACCTTGGTAGAGGATTTACAAAATGGTTGTTAAACCAACTCTATTAAGAGATTTGAAATCACTGCTACAATGGTTAGAAAGAAACAATGAATTGTCTTGAACAAGATGCAACTGAATTTTGTAGGCTACAGGTCTCTATTCAGCATCATTAGATCCTCCTTGATCAAAATATCACTCTGCTGCTCCTTAAATGATCTCTGATCATCTTTCAAATTTGCTTCCACAATAATCAGTCCTCATATTCCACACTTGCATCTCCTCCACTTAGAATTCGCAACTTGACCTCTTACTTATACCATTTAGATGGTCAAGTCGACCCATTTACATGTTACATTTACCAATAAACCATTCATCAATTAGCTACAGATGTTACTCTTAAACAAATAAACATTATTTCATAAGATAATGAAATCCTTTACTGCCCAACCTTGCTTAGTAAATACTACTTCCAGGAATTTCTTGAGTTAACCATCTTGATTCGGTTAATATTACAATTTCCTTAAAATCCTTTGCCTGCTGAGTTTATTCGATAAGAACTACTTGTGCCAAATTCCCTTTGATGTCCGAGTGAGCTTGGTAAGATCTAAATTTCTTTGATTACCTTGAAAGCTCGGTAACAACTGCATCTTCCAAATTGCTTTTGATGATCGAGTGAACTCGATAAGAATTGTTTCATCTAAATTACCTTTGATGACCGAGTGAACTCGGTAAGAACTACTTCTTTGCTTTGCTGACCTTCTAAGCTCGGTAGACTTTTTCCTTTGCCTTGTTGACCTTCTGAGCTTAGTAGACTCTATCCTTTGCCTTTCTGACCTTCTGAGCTTGGTAGACTCTGTCCTTTGCCTTGCTAACCTTCTGAGCTCGGTAGACTCTATTCTTTGCCTTGCTGACCTTCTAAGCTCAGTAGACTCTGTTCTTTGCCTTGCTGACCTTCTAAGCTTGGTAGACTCTGTCTGATAACTGATATGAAATTTGTGTGACATCAAAGACAACACATAATTGAACAATTGTATCCAACATTCTCCACAAGCTCTGATACCATGTAAGAATTCGCCTGAGGGAAAATTCACCCAAGAACTAAGAACTTAAACACAAGCACAACTGTAGACCAAATATGGATATCATCAATTAATTAGAGTATGCCCTAATACATTTTTCTATTTAGTGTATGGTCTATAAACACACTAGTAGTGCCTATATATAAAGGCCTCTCAGAAAGCACCTAGAATGTCTCTAGAGAAAATCAGGAGATAAGATAAGCATTGCCAACTAAGTACACACCTTATCCAACATTCTAGATGAGTGGATAAGATTAAGAAGGTTTTAGAAACCATGTGCTTAATTAGTGTGCTAACTCCTATGTTGTACACACCATGTGCATAAAAGAAGTGCAAACTCATGTGTTGTCAACGTAACAACTCAAAAGAGTATCCATACTCCTGGGTGACTAATAAATAAAATAATAAAATAATGCATTAAACTAAGTAAACTCAAGTAAGTGTAGATAGAAAATACTTATTTACACCAAAAAAATTAAATTCTTCTTTTTCTCTAACACCCCCCCTTAAGATGAGCAACAATGCAACTACAAATCAATGTAGAAAGAAAACTTGGATCCCAACAACAAGGCGTGATGAGGAACCCAATCACAACAAAATCTCTGTGAAACAAAGAAATAGAGAAAACCTAGTAGAAAAATGTCTACTCTAAAATGAGATAGCAAAAAATCTAGTGAAGGACTGCAGAAGCCTCCAACTAGAGGAATGTTCTAGAAAATAGGAACAAAGAGTGATCATGAAGAAAACCACTAAAGCATGAAGAAGCAGCAAAATTTGTCAAAAATAAGTTTTTGATCTATAGAACCTCAAAGTAGGAACGAAAAGAAGAGTGTCTATATGGTAGATGATCCATCTCAGCAAAGTACATAGGTATCTAGCCATTGCAATCACCTAGTACGTAGAATCAAATACTGAATACATAGCTCACTCCAACTAGCCAAGGAAGTATTAGAAACAATAGAAGAAGCCCCCCTTAATGCGAGATGATAGATAGCTAAGAAAGTGGACCAAAACACTCTTGCAACACAAGAAGAACCAGAGTGAGGTACAGAGACCTATAAAGGCACGTGTCACTGACACATCATGGGGCTAATGTTGTGTTAGGGACACTCACTTGACAAAGGAAGAGAGCACTAAATGGTAATCAATTATCCCCCCATGGCACTTTATAATATAGTGCAAGTACAATAAATCAAAATGATGAAAAGGATCCCAAAATGCATGGAGTGACACTTTATCTCAATGTGTTTGCATAAGAATGCTTACAAATGATATCAAGAAAGATCAAAAAGGGAAAAGAGCTAATACAATAGATAGTACAACCCAAAAGAAGAGATCCCATGCCATAAAAATGATCCTTAGACCTGAAATATCCACCATAGAGGAAAAAAAAAGCAAAAAACATGATAGAAAGAGTATGGAGTGGAATCTGGAAGAAATTATAGTATTTTTAATAAGTAGATAGAACTAGCTTTCCAAAAATATAACATTTTCAAAAAATGGTGATGGGACGCTCAAGATATGCCCTCTGGAGTGAAAATAGAACATCCATCTTTGACTACCAAAATAGGAAACTAAACTGCATCAAAAAAAAAATAACTTGAACTAATGTGTCTATCTCAAAACCAACTTTCTAGTGTATTTTTTAGATCAAAAAAATGCGTCTGTGTGCTCCAGCTACGACGAAAAATAGACAGGGCCTCTGAAAATGCATTAAAAATTTTATTTAATTTTTTTTAAAAAAAATCTCAAAAAAGTGCCACCTGTGGGGCAGAGGTGGGTGGTAAAGTCACTAGTAGTGGTGGTAGGCAAGTGGCACCACTGGTGGTAGCTACTTGAGGGAGGTGGTGGTGAAGCTGCAATGCCCACCAAGCCATGGCAACCTGCGAGACTGCTAGCAGTAACTGCTGGTGGTTTACTGCAGCCGCTAGTGGTTTCGATGACCACCAGCAGTTTTCCTAATCATAACATTAAAAAAACCATTTAAAAAAAAAAATTGTGATTTCTTTTAATTTCTCCACATAAGAGTGTGTGCAGAGGCCATACAACCATGCCAGGCAAAAAAATTTTGCCTCCTAGATCAACATTGTCCAAATTGGAAAAACTTTATATGGAAACAAGGGGTTTTGATGCCTTATGGATCTATTTGTGAAGTTTTTTTTGGCCTCAAACTACTCTAAAAATTGGTGACCCCTCTATTATCTTAAGAAATACTGAAAAAATACCAAATCTAATCTGTCAAACCCTTGTTCTCTATTTTTCTCCAAATACCGAACAGGCTACATCAGATCTAGCCATGTAGGATTTGAGAAAATATACAAATCAAATCTACAAAGCCCAAGAATAATGACATGTAGAAAACTTGTCATAGAGAAGAAAAAGATAAGAAGAGGCAAGAGGTCGATCTAAAAACACAAAAATTGTATATTCATATGAAGAATATATTATTCAAGTGATGATAATTACAAAGAAATCAATCCTTATAAAAGGAAATCAAAACCCAAAAAGGATAACCTAATAAGTTACAAAAGGTAACCTAAAGGTGAAAGCTAGTTAATAATTATACAATAGTTATTAAATAGAGAAAGTTTAAAAATGCATAAAGTAAAATCTTAAGAAGGGAGAAAAGGCAATTTAATAAATTAAATTAAATTATCCTTTTTCTCTAACACTATACTTAGCGTATGAAGAGCTTTACTTGGAAGAATAGCAATTTCAAGCAAGGTCACCAGTGTTTATATTGCTAGTTTCTCCTTAGTTTTTTTAGTTGAATATAGCTCTTTAGTCTTATCCTTTGCTAGGTCTACATTTTCAGTTGCATCTTGTTCTTGTGTTGTAGGTGTAGGAGTATCTACCTAAGCTATTGGAACTTGAGTTGTTTCCTATGCATCTATAGCAACTTTTGGTACTGACACAATGTGTACCAATTTGCTTCAGTATGGGTCATGGATGGCTCTTTCCTTTGATACACTACAAGGGGTAATGTAGGATGTATCAAGGTGGATTAAGGAGGGGTTGTAGATGTCTCTTCTATATGAACTTCCTCCCCTACAAATGCCTTGTCTGCCTTCTCAATCTCATCAACACTCACCACTACAAGATGTTCACAAAGTTTTTCCTGGATAGTGGATTCTACTAGTATTTTCTTCAAATCTTCCTCTGTAAGGGGGTTGATCTTTTGAGTGATAGTATCAGAAACATCCTTAATCTTTACAATATCAATGTCTGTATTCAACTCATGTTGACGACTAGTACTTGGCACTATTTCCTTGTGTACTATCAAACCATGTAATGATTTCCAAATATGAGTAGTCTTTTTTACAACATCTTCAATATTATTCTATAGTATGTTGAATGCTCTATATTTAGGTTCAAATTTTCCTGCATGTTTCTTTATTGCCTTTATCATTGTTGACTTTTCTAGTTCTAGCATCACTTGTGAAAGAGTACTCCCTATGATTTGTTTTTCTATATTGAGAATATATTTCCACTTTTGCTCAACTCTATCATATAGATCTTTTGGTAATGAGTTGGAAATCTCAATTGGATTTTGTTTGAATGTTTCCATCATGGCATATATTGAATTCTCTACTTGATTCATCTCAATTTTCCCAAGTTTATCAAACTCAATATGAGTAAAACTAGACAATTCAACATTATTCTTTATGTTTCCACATATATTGTCTAAATCTGAGGAAGGACTGTGACATACCACTTTGAATTGGTTGTCATCAAATTATGTCTTCTCTTCATTAGATTTAGTTGGAGCTATATACTTTCTCCTCGGTCTCTTCTCAAACTCCTCTTCTTTACTAGCTAATCTAGCCCTCTTCTCTTTTGGCTTATATGCTTCTTGAGACCTTTTGGCAATAGCTCTTGTGTTGGTTCAAGTTTCTTGAACTGTAGGCTTAGGTTTTACAACCTTCCTTGGTTTTCTAACTCTTGGGGCTTTAGCTTTCCTCTTATTTTTCCTAGGTGCTTCACTACGTTCTTGTCCCTTGAAAACTTATTCAATTTCTTTCTCTTTTACTTAATCTTCCCCTTGACCTTGAGATAAGGCCAGTGGTTCTTGAATAGGAACATCTTCTTCTCCATCATCATCTTCTTCTTCTTCATTTTACTTTTCTCCTTCACCAAATTTCTCCTTAAGCTTCTTGACAATCTTGTTTTTCTTTTTCATGATAGAGGTAGCCTTTAAATCTATTGTTATCTTAGATTTAGACATATCATAATTGCCAAAGGTAGTATCCTTAGCATCTACATCTTCTGCAAGTAATGTCATAATTTTTGTAGAGGTTTCATCCACATTGATCTTATAGCCTAGTGGCCTTATCCACCTTACCCTTGGAACAATAGTTGGAACATACATAAAACTAGTTTCAATTAGAAAGAAAACATCATTGAAATGTTTCTCAACTAGTGACACTAGTATCCTCAGTCTTTCTTCATTGATTGTTTGAAATCTTAAAAGTAGCCAATCATTACAAACTCAAAGTTTTCTCCAAGTTGCTCAATAAATTCACCTATTTGGACTACAATAGCTCTATTTTTTTTCCATACAACTTTACCAAAAGTAGGGAATCTATTTTGTACATGGAAGAATATACATACAAGAATTGGACCAAATTTACACTGTGCACTCTTGGTCTTCTTTATTGCTCCCAAAAAAAATGTCAAATATTACAACTACAACTCAGTAAGGTCATAAGTATGATCCTTCTTAGCTATTTTATAGTCCATGTCAACAATAATACAAGGTACACTATTGAGCTAACTAGACTGATAGAATTCATGTGTTATAATCCTCACTACAAAATAAATTAGGGGATCTTTGTGATCTTTACTGGTCCATTATCTAACAATATAGAATTATCATGAATTCTTCTCAAGACTATCTTTATCCATTCTGTTTTGAAGACATTGGTGAAATCTAGGGCACGAGTTAACCCTTTTGTCTCTACAATGTTGAATTCATCTTTCAATACTTCATTTTCATATAGCTTCCCATAGGTTTCCCTAATCTCCATGTCACCTATGCTACCCACCTTGCATGTGTAGCAACATCCCACATCTTGAATCATTAAAACATGTGGTTGTATCATTGATAACATACGAGATGGATCTTGCTTGTAAGAAATATTAGGAATGGGTCTAAAGTTTCATTGTTTGATCTTATTTCTTATCAATTATACATTCAAAACTTCCTTACTCTCTTTAACCTTACTAATTGAAAAACTAGACACTATTACAAAAACCTAGTGTTCGTAAAAATTCAAACTACATAGCTCAACACATGATAAATACCTTCGTAAATTTGTTGAGATGATGTTGAGAAACTATTGAATCCTATTTGCAAATTCTTGGAATGATATCTTCAATTCATCTTTAGCTCTTCATGCTCTTCTTCAAATTTGAATGATGTCAAATGAGTAGAAATTGATCATATAGACCTGAAAACCTCACCTTTAATGCTTAGTGCTTACATTGTTGTAAGCTTGGATTCAATAGAAATTTCAACTCACTCAGTTTCTATGTGATTTTCCTCATGCTTAGTAACTACTATGAGCATGGCCAACACTATCACCTTTGATAGCTCACCATTAGCTAACATTTCACTTGGCAGCTAAAGTGAAACTTTTCATGCTTGGAACTAACATGAAAACTATCACAACTTAAAGATTTGTTCCAAGTTATAATCAACATTTTGTATCTTTCTTCATGTATATATAATCTTTTCATAACTAAATCCTTGGAACTGATGTATAATATGTCTTTTAAATATCAGTCCCATACATACCTCATGATCTCTTAATTGGAGGTGGCGTGATCACCTGAGACACTGGGTGAAGTAATCCCATCTAGACTTGATGTGCTATAGTCTTCCTTTCTCTTTCATGCCTTTTTCATCTCATCTTTGACATTTTCAACATCTACTTTTTATTTTCCTTTGTTGAACTCACTACTTATTGCCTTTGACCTTGTTGGACAATTCTTCCTTATGGGACCTATCTTTAAATAGCTGAAACATGTAGTTTGACTCAACCATCTTTTGTAGTCACTTCTAAAATGTGTTCTTATGCAATTCTCAGCAACATGTCCATACTCTTGATGATATTGAAAACTATACCTAGTATTATAATCCCAATTATAAGAGTTGTCTTTGTGCTTTACCTTTTTCTACTTATTTGATGACCATTTAGGCTTGGATTTGCACTCATGTACTCTATGTCCATGCTTTTGATAGTTATAGAAATATCCTTCAAATCTTTGTGCGATTATGGTCTTGGTTCTATATTCACATGCCTGATATCCTTGTTTGTTGCATTTGTGGCAATGACCCATGAACTTCTACTTATGATTTTGATTTGTAGTCTTGCTCCTACAAACATTGGCAATATAACATATCTTACTACAATTATGACAAGTAAGTTTGGGGCTCTTACCTTTGTTACTTCTTTCTTCACCACTTTTGGATGATTCTCCTTCTTCGGTACTAGTGTAACCCAATCTAGAAGTATCATTTTTGGATTTAGGGGATCTCAAAAATTGCTCAAAGTACTTGATAGCTTCACTTGGTCTATTGAAGCTTTCAATAAACTCTTTTTCTCTTTTCAAATCATTTCTCAATTTTTTATTCTATAACTTCAGTGCTATGATCTCAATATCTGTTCTATTTAGTTCATGATTTGCAATCATCATTTGACTCAATGTTTCCAATTGAATGTTAGAAATCATATTTACCTTTGATTTTTTCTCTTCTAGTCAATTGGTCAATATCCATTTGTCATCTTCAATCATGACTTTTTCCTCTTCAACTTTCTTCTTCTTCTCGATCACCTCACATAGCAATATTGATTAGACTTCTTGTTCACTCTTGAGATTTTTGACCTCTTCAATTATGGTTATGTTCTTTTCCATCAAATCTGCAACTGTTGCATCAAATTCACTTGAATTTCCATCTACAAACAATTCAGTAGTGTCAATCTCTTGGTAATGTGTGTCATTCTCTTCAATAGCTATTTCCTTCCTTCTCTTCAATGATTACTTTAACTAATTTATTACTTCATTTAGCTAATGTAGGGCAAGTTGTATTTCAATCTTCTAGTTCTTCATAGTCTTTCCCAACTTGTAGACCTCTATCTTCAAGATCTTTCCTCAAAGTTGCAAAGCTTTACTTTCAAAGAACCTATTCTCTAATACCAATTGTTGGAAATACAATAGGAAAAGTAAACTCTAAGCGGTGGGGAGGGATGAATCAGTGCTTCAAACTTTTAACCATAAAATCATTCACCTCACATCTATCTCATAATTCAATAAGTAAACTGAAATACCAAATTAAGCATATGCATCCATAGGAGAGTGTAAAACTAGGTTCAAGATGAAACCCACAAATCTCCATTATTGCAGTAATAAAGTGTATCCAATGTACAATATTTTGATCATGAAACATGATCTACCCTATGAAACATCTTCCCTATTAAAGGCTTAGAAGATTGTTAGATATTACCCTGTTAAAGGATTTCAAAACCTTGTTAGAATTTTTCCCGATTAGAGGACTTCAACTTACAATGAAGTAAGTACATTGTTAAAGGATTTACAACAACCTATTAAAATTACTTTGTTAAGAGATTTAACTTGCTTACTTGTTAAAATGTCTCAACAATGATCCTTTGATTAGTAGTTTGTTGCTTGATGACAAATCACCACTTTCCTGATGTGTACTTGATCCATTCTGTCAAAATATATTCATGTTGTCTTATAATTCCTTTCCTCTATTCTCCTCTAATTGATTCTACTATGAATTTCAGATCGCAACTCCTTAGTCACTATGAATTCTCTATTTGCACATACAAACTTCTTTCTATTCTCCTTACACATTCGTAAAATGTTTATGGTTTTTCCTCCTTAAGAAGAGCTAGTTAACTTATGGTTAGATATGAATCAACGATGTGATTTACCCATATTGCCACTCAATCCTTCTTTTCTTCTAATTGGATGTATGTACTACACAAGAATCATCAATTAAGATTTGTTCTTATCATATAAGATTACAAAATAATCCTTAAGTCAGCCCAAAAATGGTTTATATAGAATTTTGTGCCATTACAAACAACTATGACAAAACTATATAACTTGACATTTGAAGTCCCTAATGCTCAACATCAACTATAACTTCAATGTTATCACTTGGCCTCTTAATGACTTGGCATCCATTGATCACTTGTCATCTAAATAGCTTGGCATATACTATCTACTTGAAACTTGAGTGACTTGGCACTTGAATCACTTGGTACATACTGTTGCTTGACACTTGAGTTACTAGGCATGCACTATCTGACATGTTATGCTTAGCATGCATTACTTGTTTAGCATGAACTCGGTACATAACTTATAAATGACTTAAGTGTATAGAAATTCATTTGTAGAAACCAATCTAAGATCAACACTTGGTAGATGATTGACTACCAATATTGTTGGCCAAAAGCAAAAGAGAAGAACAAGGAAACTTAGTTCTCCTTCTTTTAGTCTTATTTTTTGTTATGTTCCTTATTTTGGCACTCGGCCCATGTGGGTTATGTGCATGGTGATTTTTTGGACTATGTTTTAATATAAGTTGTGTATATATTATGTTTAAGACTTCTCATAGTCACTTTATGTTGGTTATATTTTGGAACCCTTTTATGTGGGGTTTTTGAAATTAAAAGGGGGAGGGGTGGTGTAGGTTAGTATGTGTTTCTTCTGACTCGTAGTTTTTCTGCAACATTTTTTTCTAGGCCAGTCTCCTTTTTTGGCTGCTTTTTAAATAAACAAGTAATAACTTATGTAACATTTACAATACTTTAGTTCAAATACATAGCTATCTAATGAAGAAGAATAATAATTTCTTTATTACATTTAATGCTATAAGATGTACCTAATTTGATATGATTGGGTTTCTAATGTATCCTTCAAGAGACAAATAAGGACAAAGAAAATTGTAGATAGATTGAAAGATTTTGATACTTATTGTTGGTATGATTTTTCACAATCCAAAGAAATTCTAAAAAATTTGGTGAAAAATAATTTAAGTCATGGTATCTTGTAGATTAAGGTTTCTTTCCTTATAATTTTCAAATTCTTTGTTACCCTAATCGTGCCTCGATTCATGTGTTGTTTTAATTCTATTAAATTCTCCAAGTTTTTGATCAACACAATCATTGAAATACCCTAAGTATGAAAATACCTTAGGTATTTTTCAAATTTTCAAAAGTGTTTGTAAAGTGCTTGAGTTCTTCCCTTTACGATCTTACAGTGCAGGGTTTGCCATAAGAACAAAGTACCTTCTTGCTCATGTTTTTATGGTCACATTTCACCAAGCAGTGTAAAGGCATAAAGGAGTTCATGTTTTATAGGGATATGCTTATGCTTTGCATAGTAGTGAAATAGTTCATTTTGAGGTTCCCCAATCATATGCTTGATCCTTGGGTGAAGAGGTGTAAAGGCTTTTTATGCTTTGAAAGTGGTCTTATGGCTTTACAGTGATAAGTTGAGTAGGCAAGCACAAGGAATTTGGAAAGGTATTTTTGGTCATACGTTAAAGTGTTAAGAATATGAGCATAAAAGGTTTTAAAGGAGATGTGTCAGATCACTTTATGGGAATACGAGTAAACAATTGAGGGGAGGGGCAGAAAGGTAATATGGTTTGATCTATGCACCTATGTTCTATTAAATGGCATAAAGGCGTAATATCCTAGCATGTCATAAAGGATGGTTTATGAGAATGCATAAAGTGTCTTATGATTTTATGTGTAAAAGGAACTCATAAGAATGAAAGTGAAGTTGAATTTTTTTATGTGCCTTCACTTCTTGGACTCATGGAACACCATAAAGCCATATTATAGTAGTGATTGTGCTAAGTGGGACCTGTTGAGTTGTCAGATGGGCCTTGATAAGAATGAATCAAATGGTGACATCTCATACATGTCAGATGGGCCCAACCCGCATGGCAGATGACTTAAGATCTTCATTTTGCATGTGCCTAAAATCAACGATGATGTTGTTTTCTATTTTTTGAGATTCAATCTAGGTCATTAATAAGTGAAAAGTGAAATTTCTTAGTATACCTTTATGAATGCATAGTCACCCTATGAACAAAGAGTTGTTTCATCCCTTTCTCAATGGTTACGAGATAAGTCTAAGCGTATAAGTGTAAAAGAATAGAAAAAGGATTGAAAAGAAGGCTTTACACTACTATGAGAAAGGAGAAACATAAGAGCGAGATGCCATTTGTAAAGGCTTTCTAATGTTATGAGGTTAAGGTAACTCATGTAGGTGTAAAGGAGAAATAAAGAAAAGATAAGAGATATTACGATGCCATGGCTAAAGCCTTAAGTGTATGATCAGAGGATGAATGTGTAAAGTGTTATGATGTCCTGAGTAGTGAAGTAAGTGTAGTATCATAAAGAAATATCTTAAGGGTTTTGGTGATATGTGTGCATATCAGCCTAAAGGGTAAAGTGAAGATTGTAGGAAAGGCTTTATGCACATACGAGAAAGGTTTGTAATGTAAGAACTTAAGTATCTACTAAGGAGGCTTGAGATTCTACGGTGTAAGGGGCTATGTAAGAGGGTAAAAGAAATTTCAATACAGTGCTTAAGAAACCCTAACACTTCTATTCTTGGAGTATTTTGAAGTGTCACTGGACAAATGTAAAGGCTAGCTAAGTGTGTCTCTGGGGTTATAAAGATTGAAAGATATTGACTCAGTGTATAAATAGAAGACTACAATTTGAAAAGAAAGCGGCTGAGGTGTCATGCCAATTCAGAAAAAAGGACAAATTCACCATTTCCAATTAAAATAAAACACTAAAAAGTACATCAAGATTGAAGTTCATGGTTGACATTCCTTGCTGTCAGCCTACGAGGGTAGTATTAAAAGCTCATGCATGTAGAATTTATTAAAAAATCTAGTAGACTATATGATTAAACCATAAATATTTGATTGAATGTTCAAAATATTGTCATTTCAAAGAATTTGTGTTCCTATTCTTAAAAAATCTCCAAGTATCCATAACCTAGTGACTTCTGTGTTACTATTGCAAGAGTTCAAAATATATTTTGCAAAGAAAATAGTTGAAAAGGAAGTCGAGGAGGTTCCTACAAAAGAGGTAGAGGTCAAAGATGAGGGTGATGATGTTGTTGAAGCTACAACAAAAGGAAAAAGGAAGAAGGAAACTGTTAAAATAGAAAAGAAGTTGAGGGTTAGAAAGCCAAATAAGCATGCAAAAGATTGGCTATAACTTCTTCCAGGGTCATCCAACACCATTTTGGAAAATGATCATATTTTCAAAGACCCTTATTTCCTAGTTAGGGATGTAGAATGACCTAAGATTGATGGTTTTAATCTATTTTTATATTTCTACCAAAACAAAACTGAAAAAAATACCAGTCTGCAACCCATGGAATAGGAAAAAGGAAAATTTGATATTCTCATAAGTTTTTTTTGATGTGGACTTGTTAAAGGCACTGATAATTTCTTACAATCATGTCACCAAGACATTCCAAAGGCATAATGGGAGCTTTTTGTGCATACTAGATAGAACTTCTTGCATAGAAGCTTTTGGATTAGAAGAACAAATGAATGTGCCTATTGACATTGAAGACTTACAAGGGAAATTTGGTAGAAATAAGACCTATTTTGTGAACAATGTGATGCTGCCCCACATCCCTTATAATGTGAAAAAGGCAGGGCTAATTCCAAAGAAGGTAGGGGATCATTTTCCCTTGAGCAAGTTCAAGAATTACTTCAAGAATACTTTATATGGACTACACAAAGTTTTGGTAAGTCATGATGCAGAGGATTGTGTAGATGGTTTGTTATTTTTGATGGCATGTGACATACAAGACCCCTTCCACAACAAAAAATATTATCATGTGGCATTCATCTTGGACAACATGCACAATCAAATTGTCAATACAAAGAAAGGAGAATTGAAGGATTTCAAGTTCCACCATTACTCTTTGCTAATGCACCTAATCTTGTATTACAACATTGGTTACATCAGCTAGGACTTTATCCATCAAACTTCTAATGAATTTGGTGAGTTACCTATGCAATTATGGGATCGTATTTGGGATAGAAATTTCCATTATTCAAATGCGCTTGTGTTCTTCAATTTGTTCAATTCTGTGATTATGAGGCAATCGGACCATACTTTATTTAGGGCCCCAAATGTTTTGAAAACTTTTCTTGGACCCTCTATCTTGGATGAAAAAAAAATTAGATCATAACTGGGGGGACATATTTTTGTTTAAAAAGTGCACATTGATGAGATTATATGCATGTCCATAGCCTCCTCACATTCTACCCAAGCATTTACCCCTTAGATTGGCTATTATTGAATTCTTTTGGCAATTTTTATTAATGAAAATAGAGATGATCCCTCCTTATCTACACAAACCCACATTTATTTGTAGAACTTTTATGGTAGGAGATTTTGAAATAGGGAAGAATACATTTGAAGAATTGAGTGAATACCTAGGTCATTATAAGTTTGCCACTAGACCTTATAGGATGTATGACCCTGAGAACTACATTACAAATGAGGTTAAAGCCATCAAGGGTTACATTCTACATCCTAGCAAGTCAATCCCTGTAGAAGATTTAATTGCTAACATAGTAGCAATTGGGGAGGCGGATGAGTTATTAGGAAAGTATTTTGAAACAAGGAAGGTGGAGGAGGCCTTAAGAAGGACCAACCCTGATTTTAAGGGTTTTTATATAGAGATTTCATACCCTAGTAATTTGAGAAAGATGGTAGAAAACTTTGACTATATCATGTCTCAAATGCCAAATGAGCTAGAGGGAGAGGAGTGTATTGTGAATAGAGAATCCCTCGAGAAAAATGTGCAATTGGAAATCGATGTTGAGGAGTAGCCATCATCTTCAACATGGGTGCAAAAAGGCAACAAGAGGTAGAAAATAATATGCATCATAGAGAGGGTGGTAATTAGGGCCTTGCAAGTGATGCCAAGGAATGATGAATATTTTGCTGACATTAGGCAAAATTATTTTCATCAAAGGGCTAGAGAGGTAGGAAAACCCTCTAGTGATATTCAAGTTGTAGCTTGAAGATTGGATGACAAACTCATCTAATCTAAAATAATTATGGAGGATGATGATTTCATTAAATCATCAAAATTTAAAAGTTTTCTTTACAAAATAAAACAAAATGAGCTCATATTGAGCCTCATGCTAGGAGAGGATCTAGAGAAGTGTTAGAGTAAATAATTAATTTATTAATTATTTATTCTATTACTTAAGCTTACTTAGGTAAATGCATTCATTTATTAGTTGTAGTCTAGGAGTTAGTTATAAGTTGTTGACAATACAGGAGTTTGATCTCTCCTAAGTCATACTTATCCTCTCACATTGTTCAGGGACTTTCCACCTTATGTGGATGTATGCTTAGTTGTCACACTTATCTCCTAGCATCTTCTAGCTTGTTCTACAAGCTTCCATGAGCTCTTTATAAGCTGGCTCTCTCATTGTATTTCACATAACACATCACATATTGTGCATATTGTAAATACATTTTTTCTTGTGTTTGCACATGTGGTCTCTCATGTCTGTTTAGGATTTTTCCCTTGCTCCATGCTCTTCCTCTTCGTGGCTTCTCTTTGATAGGTTTTCACATGTAGGTGATCTTCAGCATCGTCGAAGTTGGTTTTCATCAACTCCAACATGGTATCAGAGCCTTCCTGCTACTACTTCATTGAAGAATTTTGAAGCCATGATTTGAAGTCACAAACCCTAGTTTGTTTGTGCATTTTTCTTCAAATTAGGGGATCGGCATTTTTTCAAAGCACTTTGGGCCCAAAAAAACATCACCATTGGATCTGAAAGGCTGTTTGCAGTCAGGATTCATATAAAACTTTTCAATTTTGGACACAAGGCTTTTTTGGAGATTTTTTGAAGCCTCCAGGTCACTGTTGTACAGACTGTACGAACGTAGGGTGGAAACTTAAAAAAAAAATTCATTTCAGGGCTAGCTACCCAACAGCCACCACTGGAGCACAGCCCATGCGCAGCTCATCGGCCGCTGCCACTTGCAACACCACCGCAGAGCCGCCAAAGCCCAGCCGTGGCCTAAGCACCACCTCTCCTACACCTCAGCGCCGCTTCTAACACTGATCAGCAAGTGCGGCACTTGGTTCCACTGCCCTTGTGGCCCCAATTTGATAGTGCAACAAAGAAAAATATTATGATGAATGTGCCAAGTCACAGAATAACCCCAATTTGACAGTGGAACAAAGAAGAATATTATGATGAATGTGCTGAGTCACAGAATAAGCATCTTGAAGAGAATATCTCAAGATGTCTATAATGCACTCATCAATTTACAATCTGCAGAATAGATGTGCAAAGAATCAATAGGGTGGCTTGATCCAATCTTCCAACAATGGGGAGCATACATGCAATTCATTGACAAGTTGCTGCCATTGCTAGAAAAAAAGCCAAATCTCCTTGACAAAGTTATTGTTGTAAAAGAGGGCATAGACAAGGTGAAAGATCTGTTGCAATTCTTCACAAGGAAACTAGCTGCAAAATAGAATATAATGAAAATATTGACAAATGGTTTTTATTATTTAATTGCTTATGTCCTTTTTTTTGATAATAAAGTAAAGGATTTAAATGAATGGTCTAATTCTTTTGACCATATTGTAGACTTTCCATAGGTGGCATCCATTTTTCAAGGTGATAGTAATGATTTTTTTTTTAATGAACTTGTTGACACCCTATTCAAGATTGAAATTGAAATGAATAGGTTTACCATAGAAGGGAAAGTGATCACTAATGCCCAGTGGCAGAAATATGTTGGTGAATTAACAATAATCAAAGCATGGGAATGGCCAACCAAGAGGGAGCTTATTGTATGGGAAGCAATCCTAGAAATAAAGGCTTTACCAATAGGGGGAAATTAAAGAAAAGGACAAACTTGAAGATTTGATGCTCCAATTGTCATTTGCAACTTCTTTTTGTTGTTTCTTTTTGAATTAAGGTTTCTAGGATATTTTGAAAATGTTTTTTTATTTCTTTTGGTAAAAGGACACTTGTCCATCACATTTGCCCTTTGCTTGTTGCAACTCATGCTTATATAAATGAGTTTTCAAGGTATTGTGATGGTCTAAATACATGTATGTTTTTTCAATTTTCAACAAAGTACAGTTGGTCGAGTCATGTGTAGTTTTTTTTGAGTTTACTTCCAATTATGTACTTTCTAATTATAGATAGAAATGATAGAATTAGTATGAATTTTTGGGTTTCTCATTGAGTTTTTATTGGTTACTGTATTAGTTAGCAAAATGGATAATGCAAAAGAGTATTTACACTAGATATGTGTCACCAATTTCTAACTCCATTTCATGAATTTTTTATTTTAGATCATTTGAATAAGGTTCAATTGATTTAATGCAATCTAGATGGGTTGCATATTGGTTATATTGTTGCTTTTAATTCAAGGGATTACTTAAATGCTTCAGTAAATTAGTATAATTCATGAGTTTATGAAAAGGATATTTCATAAGAATAGAAATAGAAGACTACAATTGATAAATTCAATTACAAGTTAATTGAACAAGATCTCCTGCCAATAGTTGACTCGTTGCTCCCATGGATAAGGCACTAGTCATATAAATTAGAAATGGTTGAGAGTAAACTCTGCTTCTACATGTCAAAAAAATTATAAATTCAAAATAATTTTCATTTCATTTTGTTCAAGGTTATAATGCTGGTCACCACTCATTTATATTTAGTTTCTAAGTCTTAGGTAGCTACTATTTCCAGAAATACTTGTAAAACCTAGGAGATCTATGACCAGATTTGCTTATGAGGGATGCATATAAACTTGAAAGCATTAAATAAATTGGTAAACTATGTATGTGCCTAAAGATAAAAGATGAGAATTAGAATGAAACTAAAGTAATTTTCATACAACAATTTGCATTAGAATTATCCCTAGGTATAGCCACCTTTGTTTTGCAGAGCCTAAAGAGTAGAAAACCATCCTTGGTTTTGTTGAAGTGGGGTCCAAGTGGTTTGCACATGTAATTGTTAATAGGAATTGGCTAATCATTAGGTTATATGAGTATTATCACTTTGGTATTCAGTATTTTTTTTTTCAGTAGTTTCAAACACCAACAAAATGGTGACTTTGCTAAGGATAACACTTTAGGTGTCACTAACCAGTGTATGATTTAAGATAGGTGTTTCCTTTAGGTAGAGTCTGAGGTAGGTGTTTTACAAGAACTTTTCTACGGTCTTGGGGGTTATTTGCATTTTGTTTGTGACTATTAGTGAAATAATTGTGATCTATTCAAAAAAAATTCCCATTCTGATAGGGTGGGCGGCAACTCACAAGGTTTTAATCAGTGTCATTATTTAGAAGTTTGTTGTCTCAAAATCTTGGAAAATAAATGGAACACGCATGCAAATGTGAAGAAAAACCTTGGAATCAAATTACAAACTGATCTCCCTCCTAGGGGAAGATAGAATTGGGTTGTGAAAAGATCTCAAATGCATAAAGAAGAACATCCCCAAGAGCAAGTAATAAGGGGAGAGAATGTTCATTTTTTTGCTATGGAAAGGGAATCATCTTGCGAGAGTTCTAGATCCCATCCTGGACTATTTGGTGATGACTTTTTTAGCACACCCAAAGTGATATGCCAAGAAACTATAGGGTTGCACAATACACCTAGTTTAGACAAAAGGAATAGCTATAATCTTTTTCAATGAAGTGCGAACCCTTTCTTATCTGACTATTCTCAAGGAGAAGTGGGAACAAAACATTTAGATCTTGAGAGTTTCAATGATGAAAAAACTACTAGTTCTGAGTTTACTATCCTAGATCCTGATGAGATTGAGGTCTTAATAATGCAACTTGTTGAGCAAGAAGCCATAAATAAGAAATTACAAATGGAAAGGGAGGAAAATATTGTGAAAGGCTTTGAAGAAAAGCAAACATTACAATTGAGAATTACTACCCTAAAGAAGAAAAATGAAACAGCAGCCAATACATGGCAACCAATGATTATAGGTCAAATTGAATAGCTTAAGATACAAGAAAAAAAGTTGTTGGAAGCTCAGAATATGAACCTAGAAGGACCTATAATACAATAGATTAAGAAGTATAGTGCTCTAGAAGCTAACAATAGAAAAGAAAAAGATGTAGGGCATGTTGTTGAGGCTAAAGATAAAGGGAAATAGAAGGAGATTGGTGTTAAGATTAAGGAACTAGCAAGGATTGTTCAGATCCATGATTCCATGTCACCTTCTGATATTGAGTTGGAGAAGATAAGGAAAGAAAATGATGCTTTAGTTAGGATATTGGAGATTACAGAAAATGAAGCAACCATAGCTAAGATAAACAAAAAGATTAAATTCTTGGAAAATGCTAGGATGCAATTTACAGTTATGCCTAAAGATGATGGTGGATCTAATGATGAAAATAAAAATACTACTAAGGTACCTATTCCTTTCTTATCCTCATTTTCACATAAATTAGATCTTAACAGATCTGTTGGTGATGCTAGCTCTAGTAATACTATGGGTAACACTAGGAAAGATATTGACCATCATCCTAAGATTGATTTACAAAGAAGACCTATCCAATTAGAGGGTTATAGAAAAATATGTTTTGATGGAATCCCTACTTACCCTAACCCCATTGCACAAGAAATGAGAAAAAGATTGCCTAAATTTGCTAGGAACAATGCTATCTCTTGTGAGGACCATTTAAGGAGTTTTCTGGATATGATGAGTGATTATGAGGTTGAAGCTGAAGATGCTATTATGAAGAGTTTTGTTCAATCCTTAACTAAAGATGCTAGAGAATGATTCAAGAGACTTAATGAATTATCTAAATTGTTGATTGGAAGGATATTGAGTACTATTTTAGAGAGCAGGATGGTGACAAGAAAAATCAAAGCTACATTTTGAGTGAATTCAATAATATTAAGAGGTTATCTAATGAATCTATCACTAAATTTAACATTAGATTTCAAAAAAGAATGTACAAGCTAATGCAAGCCATGCGAGTATATGATAAGGTATGCTTGATTACTTAGTTGAATTCTTTTGATGGTAAAATGGCATACTAGCTTAGGGATAAGGAACCTAGGACTTCAAGAGATGCTTTCAGAATTACTATAAATGTAGAGAATAACTTGTGAGTCTCAGGGAGATTGGAAAGTAAAAGAGATAATCCTAGGTTGTTTAGAAATAAGTTAAATAGAAAGGAGGATAACAAAGGTAAAGGTGGAAAAAGGCAAGAACCTAGTGAGATAAGTCAAGTTCTAAATGCTATAAAGAATCTAAATATCCCTTAGGTAAAAAATGATAGGAAACCCATTGAAAATAGGGTCCCTTACCAGTCAAATTTCAATAGATAGAATAGGTTGCAAAATTTCCCTTATAATACCACCTAAAATGATGGTCAACCTAATGTCGCTCCTCCCAAGAATACCAATAACAAGGTCATCCCTGATCCCTTATCCAAAAACTCTGTAAATTTAGTGGATGATCCTAAATTCAATACTAAACCTACATGGGGCTTTGTGTGTCAATTACCCCATGCCCCTAAATCTTGTGGAGTAGCCTTGTCTTTCCTTGGAAATAAAACTATAGTAGAAAAATGTCAAGAACATGAAAAAAACAATGATGATGTAGGATGTAACATGTTTGAGTCACATTATGATTATTTTGATTGTGAGGATTATGACAAAAATGTAAGTGAGCAAAGGTAGTTTCAGAATAAAGTGCAGCTAGAAGTGTTCTCTGATGAGAGTGGTGCTATGTTAGATTGTGGTGACTGATCAGGAAAGTACTGTACATACTTCATAATTTTTTTTTTGGGTAGTAGCCAACATAGTAGCTGACATGGTAGCTGACATATTATGGCCGACATATGGCCGACATGTTATAACTCTAAAGCAGTTTAATAGTTGTATAAAAGGGCTTAGGGTTGGGTATTTTTCATAATGTTGTGATACGAAATTGGTTCTTGCGGCGGTATTGAGCTATAAGGGAATACAGATTGTAATCAGGTTGTAATCACTAGATTGTAATAAGATCGAACTTGTTGTTTGGTGGACATAGCCCAAGGATTGGGTGAACCACGTTAAATCTTGGTGCCTTGTGTTCATTTCTGTGTGTTCTATTATTTTCTGTTATTGGTTATATTTGCATGTAGTTTTCATTTCTGTCTATGGTTTATCCTAACAAGTGGTATCAGAGCCAGGTTGTCTTTCAGTTATCCTCTGTAGGAAAGTCTCATAGTTAAGTGGGAGTCTCACAGTTGAGTGGGAGCAATGGCAGATGAGGGTAAGTTGAGGGTTGACAGGTTTAATGGGCAGAACTTCCAGTTATGGAAGATGCAAATGGAAGACTATTTATATCAGAAGGATTTATGGAAGCTGTTGGCAGGCAAAGCCAAGAATCAGGGAACTATGTCAGAGGCTGAATGGGATCTTTTGGATAGAAAGGCACTCAGAAGAATTCGGTTATGCTTGGCACCATTGGTGGCATTTAATATTACAAAAGCAAAGATGACAGAAAATTTGATGAAAACCCTAGCGACACTGTATGAAAAGCCCTCTGCTTCAAACAAGGTATTTCTCATGAAGCATTTATTTAATATGAAAATGGCAGAAGGTGGATCAGTTGTAGATCATTTAAATGAGTTTAATACTATTACTAGTCAATTATCTTCTATGGGTATCAATTTTGATGAAGAAATTAGGGCTCTCTTGATTTTGTGTTCTTTGCCTAAAAGCTGGAATGGCTTGGTAATGGCGGTGAGTAATTCTGTTCCTGGATCTAGTACCCTAAAATATGATGATGTGATCGGTGTTATTTTAAGTGAGGAAACTCATAGAAAATCCTTAGGTGGATCTACATTAGGAAGTGCTTTAAATGCACAAAGTAGGGGCAGAATGACTGAAAGAGGAAGTAACTCTGGAAATCGTGGGAAATCAAGAGAAAAGTCAAAGGGGAGGAGGTCTCAATCGAGAGGACCAAATGATTGCTGGTACTGTGGGAAACCAGGGCACAAAAAGAAAGATTGTTGGAATCGAAAGAGAAATGAAGGAGATAAATTAGATGGAGACAAGGAGGAAAATGTGGTAAGTAACAAATCCGAAGAGGATGCTTTGCTTCTATCTTTAGAGAGTGTTGATGATTCATGGGTTTTAGATTCTGGTGCTTCATTTCATGCTACACCTCATAGAGGTTATTTCATTGATTATGTCCAAGGGAATTTTTGGCTTGTTTATTTGGGGGATAATGAACCATGTCAAATTGTTGGAAAGGGAAAAATTAAGATTAAGTTGCAGAATGGGAATCATTGGCTACTACATGAGGTAAGACATGTTCCAAAACTAAGTAGAAATTTAATTTTAGCAGGGCAAGTCGGTGATGAGGGTTGTGTAGTTACTTTTAATGATAAAAATTGGAAGGTTTCAAAAGGTTCCCTTGTAGTAGCAAAAGGTGTGAAAGTAGGAACCTTATATCTTTGTACAGGTCATATTTTTCCTTCTACTTTGATTGTTTCAGAGAAAAATGAATATTTAGGAACAATTACTGCAGTTGAGCAGGGAGAACAAATAGCTGCTATAGATTCTGATACAGCGCTATGGCACAATAGACTTGGGCACATGAGTGAGAAAGGTATGAAAGTACTTCATTCGAGGAAAGTTTTACCAGGTCTAAAATGTGTGAATATGGATTTTTGTGAAATTTGTGTGTATGGAAAACAAAAGAGAGTGAGTTTTGTAAAGACAGGGAAGGAAAACAAAAAGGAGAAATTAGAGCTTGTGCATACAGATGTATGGGGACCAGCCCAGGTATCTTCCCTTGGTGGCTCTCATTATTATGTTACATTTATTGATGATGCAACTAGAAAATTATGGGTTTATTTCCTTAGATAGAAATCTAATGTATTTCAAACTTTTAAGAAATGGAAATACTTGGTTGAAAATGAGACTGGTAAGAAATTAAAATGTCTCATATCTGATAATGGTGGTGAGTATTGCAGTCATGAATTTGAAGATTATTGCTCCACTAATGGTATTCGTAGACAAAAAACTATTCCAAGGACTCCACAGGAAAATGGAGTGGCTGAATGCATGAACAGGACTATAATGGAGCGCGCAAGGAGCATGAGGTTGCATGCTGGGTTTCCCTTACACATGTGGGTGGAGGCTGTCAATACTGCAGTATATTTGATTAATAGAGGTCCCTCTACTCCTTTGGGCTGTGGTATTCCAGAGGAAGCATGGACTGGTAAGAAGATGACTTATTCTTTTTTCAAGACCTTCGGTTGTGAAGCTTTTGCTCATATAGACTCTGAAAATAGAACCAAGCTAGAAGCTAAATCAAAGAAATGTGTCTTTGTTGGATATGGCATTAATGAATTTGGTTATAGGCTTTGGGATTTTGAAAATCATAAAATTATAAGAAGCCGGGATGTCATATTCAATGAAAAAGTGTTGTACAAAGATCTGTTGCAGCAACATGAGAAGAAAGAAGATGATTATGTAGTGCTGGATGATACTCCAAAAGCTGATATTCCAACCATTCCTCATGATGTGCAACAACCGCAACAAAAAATACCACACACACCAGTGAATGTTAGATGGTCAACAAGGTAAAGTAGACCTCCACAAAGGTTTTCTCCCTCTTTGTATTCTATTTTACTTACTGATGCTGGTGAACCTTAAAGTTATGATGAAGCTGTGCAGGTGGATACTAAGATTCAGTGGGAGTCTGCAATGAAAGATGAAATGGACTCTTTGCTGAAAAATAAGACATGGGATTTGTGCAAGTTGCCTGCAGGTAAAAAGGCTTTACAGAATAAATGGGTTTACAGGATGAAAGAAGAGGAAGGAGGTAAGAAAATATTTAAGGCCAAGTTAGTTGTAAAAGGATTTGCACAGAAAAAGGGAATTGATTTTGATGAGATTTTTTCTCCTGTTGTTAAAATGACTTCTATTCGTACAGTTTTAAGTCTTGTGGCTCCTGAAGATTTGCATTTAGAGCAGATGGATGTTAAAATAGCCTTTCTTCATGGTGATTTGGATGAAGAAATATATATGGCTTAGCCACAGGGTTTTGAGGTCAAAGGTAAGGAGAACTTAGTGTGCAAATTGAAGAAAAGTTTATATGGCTTGAAGCAAGCACCTCGGAAATTGTATCTAAAATTTGACAATTTTATGCATGAATATGGATATAATAGGTGTCATTCAGATTATTGTGTTTATTTTAAGAGGTTGGATGATGATAGCTACATTATTTTATGTTTATATGTTGATGATATGCTTGTAGCTGGGTCTAACATGGATCATATTAAGGGGTTGAAATGCCAATTAGCACATGCATTTGCTATGAAGGATTTGGGGGCAGAAAAAAAAATCCTTGGTATGAAGATTTGCAGAGATAGGAAGAACAGAACATTGATGCTATCTCAAGCTGCTTATGTTGAGAAGGTGTTGCAACGTTTCTCTATGGAGAATGCTAAAGCTGTCAACACACCTTTACCTGGTCATTTGAAATTGACTAAGGAGATGTGTCCCAAGACACAGGAAGAGGAGGATAAGATGTCCAAGGTACCCTATGCTTCAGCTATAGCAAGTTTGGTGTATGCTATGGTATGCACTAGGCCAGATATTGCACATGCAGTGGGAGTCGTTAGCAGGTATATGAGTCATCCAGGATTTGAGCATTGGAATGCTGTCAAGTGGATTCTCAGATATTTGAGAGGAACATCCAATAAGTGTTTACACTTTGGGGGCTCTACTACTGATTTACAAGGCTATGTTGACTCAGATTTGGCAGAGGATATTGATACCAGGTGAAGTACTATAGGTTATGTCTTTACTGTTGGTGGGGCAGCTGTGAGCTGGGTTTCTAGGTTACAGAAGATTAATGCTTTATCCACTACAGAGGAAGAGTATGTTGCTGCTACAGAGGCAGCCAAGGAGATGATATGGCTTTAGTTCTTCTTAGAAGAATTGGGACATCCTCAAAAGGATAATTATTTGTTCACAGATAGTCAGAGTGTCATTCATCTTGCTAAGAATTCAGCTCTGCATTCTAAGACCAAACACATACAGTTGCGGTACCATTTCATTTCGTCAGTTTTGGAGGATGGACAGTTAAAGCTGGAGAAGATACATACCAATGACAATCCAGCAGATATGTTGACAAAGGTTGTAACAAGGGAGAAGCTGAACTCCTCTTCAGCTTCGGTTGGTCTTTTAGACTGAACATGAATAAAAGAACAATAGAGTCCAGGATGGTTTGATCCAGTGGGAGCCCCATGTGGTAGTGGTATTGCTACAGGATTAGTCTCCAAGTGGGAGATTGTTGTTTACTATGGAACCTGATCAGTCCCCAGGTGAGAGATTGTTAGATTGTGGTGACTAATCAGGAAAGTATTGTAGCTGACATATTATGGCCAACATGTTATAACCCTAAAGCGGTTTAATAGTTGTATAAAAGGGCTTAGGATTGGGTATTTTTCATAATGTTGTGATACAAAATTGGTTCTTGCGGCGGTTTTGAGCTGTAAGGGATTACGGATTGTAATTAGGTTGTAATCACTGGATTGTAATAAGATTGGACTTGCTGTTTGGTGGACATAGCCCAGGGATTGGGTGAACCACATTAAATCTTGGTGCCTTGTGTTCATTTCTGTGTGTTCTATTATTTTTTGTTATTGGTTATATTTGCATGTAGTTTTTATTTATGTCTGTGGTTTATCCTAACATGTTGAAGACAATGTGTGCAACATGGTAAGGGCCAAAGAAGAGGTCACATTAAGGAATCCCTCTAGGGAAGAGATTGATCAAATTACTATGAACATGATAGCTCAAGTACAGACTAGAAACATCACTCAAAAAGAGGGTAATGACAAGGTGGCTAGTATATTTATAAAGGGAGTTAATCCTAAAAAAAGGGGAAGCTATGAAGCCCAAAGAAATCCCTAGAAAGAAGGTTAAAATTACCAATAAAAAATGGGAACCAAAGATGATGGATAATCCCAAGGTTTGTGAGTCCCCAAATAATGCTCCAAAGAAGTTAGTTGAGAAGATACCAAAATCAATCACTATAAGTGACAAAAATCACTAAGGGGTTGTAAACATATTGGATAAACATCATGACAAAAGGAGTACTATTATTGATAGCCCATCTGATTCTTATATAGATATGAATACATTGTTATTACAGATCACTATCAAAGTCCCTTTTTCTAAATTGTTAAGAATCCCTCAACATAGAAATAAAGCTTTAGCATGGTTGGGAGATACTGATAAAAAGGTGAAACATGAGTGTAATGAAAATCACAATCCCAAGGAAAACAATAAAGAAAAGGTGAAAGATAAAGAAGTTGAAGTAGTTGTGTCTCAAATTCCTTATATGTTTTTGGATAATTCTGTAAATCAATATTTGGGAAATGTTGAGCCATTTTTCTTAAGTATTTTAGTAAATGGTAAAACATTAAAAAATTGCATGATTGACTATGGTGCTTCGAATACTATGATGCCTTTTGAAATAATGAGGGAATTAGGTTTAAAGGTAGATACTACTAAAGGAAGATGTTGTGCTATGGATAAAAGAGAAGTGACAATCATAGGTACTATTAGTTCTTTACCATATAGACTAACAACTTGTCCTAACAAAGAACTTACTATGAGTGTATTGGTTGTTGATATTCCACCTCAGTATGGCATGTTGTTATCTAGAAAGTGGAGTGCTACCATTGGAAGGGAGTCTACAATGTGATTTATCATTTTCTACTTTTAATGTTGAGGGAAATTTGATAAAAGTAAATAGGGAGCCTAAAAGTGTATACATGATAGAAGAAGATGTAGAGGACAATATGACAAATTTTGTGGATACAAATATGATGGGGACACAACCCAAGCACAGAATGGACACAACAAGAAAGAAAAATTTTATTAACTTTATAAATAAGCTAATACATTCAGTACAAAGAAAATAGACTTCAAAACATGCCCTATGGGCTTACAATAGCACAAATCTAGAGATAATTTCTCCTTTCAGTACCTCCTCTCAAACTCCACTCTGAACTGCCTTTTACAATGCCAGAAATGTCCTTAAATAGACCCCAGAGGGTTAAGGATTAGGAATGCATTCTAGAAAGTGCTAGTAGGCATCAAATGACCATGTAGAAGGATCCAGAAGCTGCATTAGAAGTTGGTGCAAATCTAGAAGAATCCAAAAATGGTAACCAAACTTTCAGGAGGCATAACTTTTGAACCGTAGCTCTGATTGATGAACCATTTACATTTTCAAAAAGCTCTCGAAGTGCTCTATAGCCCTATGGACTAGCTTCACTCATTCCCCCATTTTTTGGCCCTGTTCAAGGTCATTTAATGCCCCTAACCTAACTTTGAAGCAGTCTTAGGAAGTCTCCAAAAACTGTAATAACTTTCAAACCGTGGGGCCTTTTGACTTGATTCTTTTTTTGGAACACTCTAAATTTCAATTACATTCATCTGACCAATTTAGACCTTCTAGTTCACCAAAATGATGGCTCAATTGCATACTCCTATTTTTTTAGCATTTACACATATCCCAAGGTGTTCAAATACTCTATCCTAGAACAATGATAGTGGAACTATGAGAGTTGGAACCGTTATTTGACCCAAATGGGTATCCAGAAATGAAAACACATGAAACAAAAACTAAGTCTAAGTACATTTTTTTGGTTGACATAGGATTGCCCTTACACCTCTGGATGCTCCTACATCAAACACCTAGGGTAGATTGAAAAGTGACCCTGTCACTTTATGAATGGTAGAGGAAATCCCAAATGGGAAACCTCAGCTACTGAAATCCAAGTTGAGTCCTCTATCTGCCATCCTTTCCACTTGACCAAATACTCTTCATACTGCCTATGCCTGGTACTCCTACCCACACGATGATCCAAAATGTCTTCTATGTCCTCCTTCTTAGAAGTAGGAATTGGACATGGCTCTAACATCAGCTCCTTTTTTGCACCATCATCATGATACTTTGTCAATTTTGCAATGTTGAAAATAGGAGAAATGTGAATTCCATCTGGTAACTCCACCTCATATGCATTTCCTGAGTCATGTTTCTTCAGAATTTTGCAGGGGCCAAATTTTTTTATTTTCAGCTTGTTATAAGTACCAGTTGGAAATATTTCTTTTCATAAGTGCACCATGACTAGATAACCTACTTGGAATTCCTTATGTCTTCTCCCTTGATCAGCCCTAGCTTTATACTCTTGATTTATCTTGGTAATGTGTGCCTGAACCTCCTCATGTAGATGCTAGATTTGTTCAGTAAATTCTTCAGCTTCAGCACGTGTCGTCTCCCCTTGCTCTATCTTTCTCAATTCTGGTGCAGTCCTTGGGCTACTTCCATATACAATTTGGAATGGTGATTTACCAGTACTCCTATTTATAGAGTTATTGTAACTCTACCTATGGTAGAATCAAGTCCCACCCCTTGGGCTTATCCCCAACTAAACATCTCAGAAAATTGCCCAGGCTTCTGTTTACCACTTCTGTTTGGCTGTCAATCTATGGGTGATGTGTGGAACTGAATTTCAAGTCAATTCTCAACTTCTTCCACAATGTTCTCCAGAAATACCCCACAAATTTAGTAGCTCTATCAGAAACTATACTCCTTGGGAGACCATGCAGTCTCACCACCTCTCTGAAAAAAAGTATGCAATATGGACATCATCATGAGTTTTGTAGCATGGGATGAAATGTGCCATTTTGGAGAACCGATCAACCACCACAAATACTGAGTCATTACCCCTTTGTGTCCTCGGCAATCCAAGAACAAAATCCATACTTATGTCCTCCCATGGCTGATATAGTCCAGTATTGTGACTAAATCCCTTGGCAACTTGACAAATCTGACAACTCTGTACAAACTTCTTTACATCCTATGACATTTGAGGCCAAAAATAATGTTCTTTAAGAATGGCAATGGTATTATCTAGACCAAAATGTCTTGCCATCCCTCCACTATGTTTCTCCTTAATCAAATTTTTGCTCATGGAACTCCTTGGAATGCATAATTGACTGCCCTTGAATAACATACCATCCTTAATCAGATAGTCTAACCACTTAGTTCTATCTACAGCAACAGGCTCTTTACAAGCTTTCCACACTTCAGCAAAATCAGGATCCTCATGTTATAGATTCTTGAGTTCATCAAACCCAACTACTTCAACCTGCATTACTATAAGAAACAATTATCTCCTACTTAGTGCATCTGCAACCCTATTAGACTTTCCACTTCTATGCTTCAACACAAATGTATAGCTCTACAAGAATTCTAACCACTTCATATGCCTCTGATTCAATTTACCTTGGTTATTTAGGTACTATAATGCCTAATGGTCAGTATATAAAACAAATTCCTTTGGCAATAAATAATGCCTCCATTTCTTTAAGGCTTGAACTATTTCATAGAACTCTTGATCATAAATAGAATACTTCTTTTTTGCATCATTCAATTTTTCACTAAAATATGCAATAGGCTTACCCTCTTGGCTTATTACAACTCCAATAGCACTGCCACTAGCATCACAATCCACCTGGAACACCTTTCTAAAATCTGGAAGTGCCAACATAGGCTATTCTGTCACCTTCTTCTTCAGCAATTCAAAACTTCTCCTGGCTACTGCAGTCCATTTGAACTCTTTTCTATCCCCTCTTATTGTGTTAGTCAAGGGTGCACATATGCCATTGAAATTCTTAATGAAATTCTTTTAAAAACTAACCAGACCATGAAATGATCTTACCTCAGTAGCAGACCATGGAGTAGGCCATTCCAAGATAGCTTTTACCTTCTTTGGATCCATTTTAAGACCTTCAGGTGATATAACAAACCCCAAGTAGACTAACTCCCTTTTTGCAAAGATACACTTCTTCAAATTAATTAACAATTTCTCTTCCCTCAACCTCTCAAGAACACTATGAATATGCAATAAATTTTCTTCCAAATTTTTTCTGAAAATTAAAATATCATCCAAATAAACAATAACAAATTTTCCCAAGAATTTCTTAAGTACCTCATTCATGAGCCGCATGAAGGTGCTTGGGGCATTCGTCAATCCAAAGGGCATGACTAACCACTCATAAAGACCCTCCTTGGTCTTGAAGGCTATTTTCCACTCATCTCCTTCTCGTATTTGTATCTGATGATAGCCACTCTTGAGATATATCTTTGTGAAGTACTAAGCTCCACTCAAGCAGTCCATAAGATCATCCATTCTTGGCAAAGGAAACCGATACTTGATGGTTATCCTATTTATAGCTCGAGAGTCTGTACACATTCTTCACTCTCCATCCCTCTTTGGTGCCAATACTGCAGGTACTACACATGGACTCAGGCTCTCTCAAATCAAGCCCTTCCTCAATAGCTCCTGCACCTATCTATTTAGCTCCTTAGTTTCAGTAGGAGTCATCTTGTGAGCAACCTTGTTTGGAAAACTAGCTCTTGGGATTAAATCTATCTGATGACTGATTTTCCTTACTAGTGGCAATCCTTCTGGAACATTATCATAGATGATATCTCCAAACTCACCTAGTAAATTTGAAACTTCAAGTGGTATTTCACTACTGCCTTCTTTATCTTTCCTAGGAATCAAAGCATAGCACATATGATGATGTTTCATGCCATCTAAAAACTTCCTTCCATCAACAAGACAAATCCTAGCATTACTACATACCTTTTCACCTTCCTTTTTCATGGGCTTCAGTTTGTGGTGAACTCCATCTTTTTTTAGAGAGTATATGTTTGCATGACCATCATGTACTACATGTCTATCAAACTGCCACAGTCTTCCCAACAATAGATGGCAAACATCCATTGGAATAACATCACAGAGAACTTCATCATGGTAACTCCCAATTTTGAATTTCACTAAACATTGTTCACTTACCAGGACCTTATGATCATCTTTCACCCAAGCAATCTGATAGGGCTGGGGATGTTTCTCCCTTTTGAGCTTCAGCTTAGAGACCATCTCCTCTGATACTAAGTTATTAGTACTACCACCATCAATGATCACATCAAAACATTTATCCTCACACTTGCACCTGGTACAGAATAAACTCCTCCTTTGTCCTGGTTCAATCTCACCACTTAGTAGGACCCTTTCATTTACTAAAGTCTCTCCTCTTTCTACATCTTTTTAATGTGATGATTGTGCATCCTCATCCACGTGAGCAACCCTAGCTTGACCCTCAGCTCTCCTATCTATCCTTCCTTGTCATTGAGGGAATTCAAAGGCACGATGACCATCTTCATTGCAATGGAAATAGGTACCATGGAAGCCTCCTCTTCCTTTTTTATGTCCTCTACCTCTTCCTCTCTAATTTCCAAACTCTTGATCATGGGAACAGTTGAAACTTTCATTCCTTTGGTTCCTTCTAGTACCCACATCTTCATTTTTCTTTTAGGTTTCATTTCAGCCTCCAGATGACCTACCACTACCCCTTCCTCCTTGACCGTACCCTTTTTTTCTTCCTTCAAACCTTTTATTCGGCTTCTCTTCAACTCATAGGGAAAACTAGTATGCCTCTTCAACACTGGTCATTCTTATCAGACTTAATTCCTCTTGGATGCTAGGTTGCAACCCACTAATATAATGAGCAACCTTCTCCTTATTTTCTTCTACATGCCCTGCTCTAATCAAGAGTCAATAAAACTCCTCTGTATATTCTTGGACTGATCTTTCTGCTTGCTTTAACCCATGCATCTTCTTAAACAAATCAAGCTCATAATCAACAAGAATGAACTGCTTCTTTAGTTTGTCCACCATATGATCCCACCTTGTGATATTATCATTTCCTCTTCTATTTCATTCCAATTGAACCTCTTTCCACCAAATTTTGGCATGGCCTTTTAGTTTGGCCTTTGCAAACTTAACCCTATCTAGATCCCTAATATCCTCATACTCAAAATACTCTTCCAATTCATTGATCCAATCGATCTACTCATGTAGTTTAAAACTTCCTAAAAATACACCCACTTCAATTGTAGGTCTTTTCCCAAACTTAGTAATGTCCCTAAAAAGCCTTTCCTCTGCCTGAATTATAACTTCCCCATCAAATTCCCCTTCTAGTCCAATTTCTTCTTCTTCATTGTCATCCTCACTTTCGTTACCTGTAGCAACATTTGTTCCCCTCCGGATCTCCTCTTGCAATGCTTGGATCTGGCTTTGGAGGGCTCTAAGATCCTCAGGATTAATAGCTCTTGTCCTTCCACCAAGCTCTTTTCATGGAGGCATCTTCTTAACTCAAACCCACAACCACATAGTCCTAGTGCAAACTGCCTCACAGTCGGTGCTCTATCTACACACTCAGGAAAATTTTCTCTGATACCACTTGATGGGGACACAACCCAAGCACAGAATGGACACAATAGGAAAGGGAAATTTTATTAACTTTATAAATAAGCTAATACATTCAGTACAGAGACAATAGACTTCAAAACATGCCCTATGGGCTTACAATAGCATAAATTTAGAGATAATTTCTCCTTTCAGTACCTCCTCTCAAACTCCACTCCGAACTACCTTTTACAATGCCAGAAATATCCTTAAATAGACCTCAGAGGGTTAAGAATTAGGAATTCATTCTTAAAAGTGCTAGTAGGCATCCACCAACTAAGTAGAAGGCTCCAGAAGCTGCGTTAGAAGTTGGTGCAAATTTAGAAGAATCCAAAAATAGTAACCAAACTTTCGGGAGGCATAACTTTTGAACCGTAGCTCTGATTGACGAACCATTTACATTTCTAGAAAGCTTTCAAAGCGCTCTATAGCCCTATGTACTAGCTTCACTCGTCCCCCATTTTTTTGGCCTTTTTAGAGGTCATTTAATGCCCCTAACCTAACTTTGAAGCAGTCTTAGGAGGTCTCCAAAAATTCAAAAAATGCAATAACTTTCAAACCATGGGGCCTTTTGATTTGATTCTTTTTCTGGAATGCTCTAAATTTCAATTAAATTCATCCAACCAATTTACACCTTCTAGTTCACCAAAAGGATGGCTCAATTACATACTCCTATTTTTTTGGCATTTACACGTATCCCAAGGTGTTCAAATACTCTATCCTAGAACACTGATAGTGGAACTGTGAGAGTTGGAACCTTTATTTGACCCAAATGGGTATCAAGAAATGAATACAAATGAAATATAAACTAAGTCTAAGTAAATTTTTTTGGTTGACAAAGGATTACCTTTACACCTCTAGATGCTCCTGCATCAAGATATTAATGCATTATGAACTGAGGTTTTGACTTTAAAGAAATCCAAGCATTAGTCTTAGATGGATGCAGAAGCTGACACAAAGATAGATAAAAGTGATTTATGGACTGTATTTTTTGATGGTGCATGTTGCAAGGATGGATCTGGTGCAGGTATTTTGTTGATATCTCTAGTAGGGGTAACATACAAATTATCCTTCACTTTAAGTCTCCCTTGTACCAACAGTATAGCAGAATATAAGGCTTTGCTATTAGGCCTTAAACTAGCTCATAAGCATGGGATAAAATGTTTATATGTTATAGGAGATTCTTAATTGGTTGTATCCCAAGTAAGAAATTCTTATGTGTCAAAGAACAAAAGATTAAAGCAATACAAAAATGTTGTATGGGATATGATTGAATGTTTTGATGCATTTGGGATAATTTGGAAAGATAGGACAAATAATATGATGGCAGACTTACTAGCAAATATAGCAATAAATCCTAATGAATCTAAAATTGAGATTCAAACTAGGCCCTCTGTCACTGATAATGTCCAAAATTGGCAAGTATTTGAAAATGATAAGGATATTCTGAGATTTATGAATTGGCAGAATATGTTGTCAAGACAAGAAATTGATTGTGTAGCCTATGTAGAGAATATAAATGGAAAAGATATTATTTTTGGGTAGGAAGTTGTGCAATTAAATACAAACAAAATACCAAAGGGTTTAGTTGTTTTAGAAACTATTTTTAACAACCAAAATAGGTCACAAGTTGATGCTAAATATCTAGAGGAGGTAAACTTGGGAACTAAGGAAACACTTAGAAAGGTATATATTGGTAAGAAAGTGCCTCCTAAAATTAGGAAAGGTTTGATAGAATTGCTAAATAAATATAGACATGTGTTTGCATGGTCATATGATGACCTAAAAGCTTATAGGGAAGATCTTTTTTAGCATGAGATCCTTTTGAAATTAGATGCTAAACCTTTTAGGGAGAAATAAAGACCAATAAATCCAAATGTGGCTCCCAAAATGCAAGAGAAATTAATCAATTTGAGAGATATAGGAATCATAAAGCCTATTAGGCATTCCTCTTGGGTGTCTAATTTAGTCCCTGTTAGGAAGAAAAGCAAAGATATAAGGTTATGTGTTGACTTCAGGAATCTTAATATATCTTAATTAAAGGATAATTATGGATTGCCAAATATGGAAGCTATGTTGCAAAGGGTCATTAGTTCTGAGATTATGTCTATGATAGATGGATTTTTAGGTTATAATCAAGTGGTTATTAAAGAATCAGAGCAGTTCAAGAATGCTTTTACTACTCCATGGGGTTGTTATGTTTATGTTAGGATGGCCTTTGGGCTTACTAATGTTGGGGCTACTTTTCAAAGGGCTATGGATATGGATTTTGCTAATATTATTGATAAATTTTTGGTTGTGTCTCAATATGACCTTACTGCTTATTCCAAAGATGAGAATGATCATTGCATACATCTAGAAAAGGTATTTATCAGAGTCCTTAAGTATGGTATCTCCTTAAATCTGAGGAATTATAATTTTGGTGTTACTAAAGGAAATTTGTTAGGACATCTAGTTGGTAAGCATGGAGTGAGGATTGACCCTAAAAGGGTAGAAGCAATAGACAAGATTCAGAAACTCAAAAGTGTTAAAGGCATTCAGTCACTTTTTTGGACAGATCAACTTTCTTAGAAGATTTATGACTAATTTTTCAGAGATTAGTAGGCCTATATCAAGGATGCTAAAGAAAGGGTTTGAGATAAAATGGGATGGTGAGCCTAGTATTGCATTCCACAAGATTATATAAGCTATTAAAGATGCCCTTATTCTTAGAGCACCAAATTATGACAAGCCAATGCATATATTTTCTTTTTCTTCATTTCACATTGTTGCTGCACTACTATTACAGAAAAATGAGGAAGGTTGTGAGCAACCCGTTGCATTTTTCAGCAAATCTTTGCAAGTAGAAAAACTTAAGTATGATACAAATGAAAAATAGGCATATGAATTGGTGAAAGGGGTAAGATATTTTAGATGTTACTTAATGGGAGCCACTATTATTGCATTTGTTCCTACTACTAATGTAAAAGACATTTTTCACAACAAGAGGTATCTAGTAGAAGATGTAGTTGGATTAATAGAATACAAAAATTCAAAATTGATATTCAGATAACTAAACTGGTTAGGGGTCAAGGTTTGGCCAAATTGATGACAAAAGCCAATCTAGAGGCAAACCAAATCAATCAACTTGATGATAATTATAGGGATAATCTTTGTATATGGATACCTCTGATTGGTATAGAGATGTGATCTATTACTTGAAAAACATGAAATCTCCATTAGGATTAATAAACAATCAAAAAGGATCTTTGGAGTTGTAGACCATAAGGTATGTCATAGTGCAAGGTCAATCATGGTGGAGAAACATGGAAGAGGTACTTTTGAAGTGTGTAGATGAAATTTAATCTAAAAGGATTTTGAAAGATATGCATGAAGGTGTATGTGGTGGTCATTATATGGCTAAGACTGCTGCTCATAAAATTCCTAGGGCTAGCTTTTGGTGGCCAACACTTTTTAGGGATGCTCATGAGTTTGTGAAGATATGTGATACTTATCAAAGGTTTAGTGGAAAGTTAAATTTTTTTGGAAATTTATGTTAGAATTCTTTAGAATAACTGAGAGGGGGGGGTGGAGGGGGTGAATTAGTTATCCAAGGTCTAAATGCCCTAATAATACTTTTTGAAATTATAGTGAGCCCATAAACTTTTCATCCATCCAAACTTAAATCAATCATCCTAGCAAATTATAGTAAATCAATATGCAAGGATAAAACATGCAAGATCAACACATAATACAGTGAATTATTTGGAATCCTAATTTGGGAAAAACCACTAGTAACATGCTACTTAATTCTCACTCTTCTAAAGTGATGCCCTGTTAAAAGCCTACCCTGTTAAAGGCTTACAACACACTGTTACATGTGACCTTGTTAGAGGATTTCACCATACTGTTAGGAATGGGCCTGATCGAAGGAATTTAGAACATTCACTTGGAATGTCACCCTGTTAAAGGATTTACAATATGGCTATTAAACCAACCTAAGTCCATAGGATTTAAAATATCTATTACAATTGCTAGAAAGTAACAATAATGGCTTCTTGATCTGATATAACTTACAACATATCTTCTAGATTTTAGATCACACTTTAGTTAAGTCCTTTTGCTTGGCTTTAATCACTTCAGCTCTGATAGCTTGTCATCTCAAGCTTCATCTCCTTAAGTCTTCTTACTCATCATACCAATGCAACCATATATGTGGTCATCTGTTGAAGCAGAGTAACTGTGCTTTCTTACTCCTTAGTACCTCTCAACACTTTATTCTTTCATGCTTGACCTCCTCTTTTTTGCTTAGTAACCTTATGACTCCTTAAATAAAAATCTGGATTGCCTTTTCCACTCGATTCCCCCTCTCCAACTTTAGGGATTCAAATGGATTAGGTAAGATACAATGTATCTACCCCATATCTTGCTCTTATCTAGAAGTTTCTTCTAGAGTCCAGTTGTATTCTCCAAAAACATTTTACATGGTGTTTTGTGCCACCAACTCATCACTCTTATCTTCTATTTAATTCACAAAATTTTAGATAATAACCTTGTTAGCTTAGATCTGACAAATCTTTGATCTTTGAAATAATGCAGCAACTTGGCACTATTAGTTTACTGATGCTCGGCATCTCTATGTTACTCGACACTTGTATTCTAGTTGGCACATGTATCTACTCGGCACTTGTATCTGCTCAACACTTGTATCTGCTCGGCACTTATTTCTTTACTTGACACTTGAAGTTCACTCGCCATCTAAAGTTGTACTTGCTCAGCTTCAACTAGGAATCTATTTAACACTAACTAGCTTGCTCAACTCTCTCTCTAATGAACTTAGTTAGACTTTACAAATGACTTAGCTAAAACCTTGCATCTTTGATATGTTTTAGTGTGCTCATTTTATGTGTCTTATAGTATGCTATCAATACACTTTTTCATCAATGGCTTAACTGATCTTTGTACTTCATTACAACATCATAACTTCAACCTTTCTCTAGGTGTTCTAGTTACATCTTATTGATTGCCTCCTCCTTGTCAATTAACCAATTGATAGTATTTGGATCACTAAAGCAATTGTCATTCCTACAAGTAGCAAGTTTGACATCAATGAAAAAATAATGATTGAGAACATTCTTTACTAGTTACATTACTTTTTATATATAATCTCTTCAATAATTTCCAACAATCTCCCTCATGATCTTTTCAATCATTTCCATCAATCTCCCTCTTTGGCATTGATGGCAAACCAAATTGATCAATTGATCAACTTAGTTACCACCAAGATTGTATATGTTTTCTGCTACTTTCTTGACTATAATATCCTTACTACTGATCTCATATATCTCCCTCTTTCATATATATATCCCTCTTTCCTTGTATTGATTAGTTTTCTACATATTTTTCCCTCTTTGACATAAATGCCAAAGATGTAGCATCTTTAATATACACAACATAAGCTTTGGCTATGATGTCTTCTCCCTCTGTCACCATGCTTGTGACTAATTTTGGAGATTTTTCTCCTGTTGTCATCCTCTACATCATTCTTCAGATATTTCAATGATTTATTCCTATTGATGTAGGGTAGCTTCCTTGTTATTTTATACTGCTTGAGTTAGGGGTATTACCCCCAACTTACCTCTAAGATATTCATAAACATCCTTGGGCAATCGTTTGGTGAAGATATCTATAGTTTGTTCCTTTGTGTGAATGTACTCCAACTTCACTTGTTTGTCTTCTACCAATTCTCTGACTTAGTGATACTTGATTGCAATATGCTTGGTTTTTGCATGCATTACTAGATTTTTGGATATATTTATAGAACTTGTGTTATCACAATACAATATCATAGGTTAGTTACCTCTTCTTTCATTCCTTTCAATAGATGTGTGAGCCACACAATGTTTGTGCAATTGACTATTGTTGCCACATATTCTGATTCTGTAGTGGACTAGGATGTGCATGTTTGTTTCTTGCTAGTCCAAGTAACTAGCCTTTTACCTAAAAATAATGCACCTCCACTTGTGCTTTTTTTGTCATCAATGTTGCCTCCCCAATCTGCATCTATATATGCATTGAGCTCAAACTTCTCATTCTTTTTGTAATATAGACCAAAGTTATCAGTTCCTTTGAGATACCTCATTATTCTTTTTATTGCTATGAGATGATTTTCTTTAGGATTAGCAGAGAATCTAGCCACTATTCCAACTGCTAATGCTATGTCTGGTCTGCTATGTACAACATATTGTAGTTTTCCAATCATGATCTATACATTGTTTGATTGACTTTAGCTAATACATCATTTTTGGATAGCTTATTTCCTGTTACCATTGGTGTGCTGACTGGTTTGGACTCCTCCAATCCAAACATTTTAAGTATTTCTTTGATGTACTTTGATTGTGTCACAAATATACCATGTTTTAGTTGATGTACTTGCAATCCAACAAAAAATTTGTTTTCTCCAAACATAGACATCTCAAACTCATGTTTCATTTTGTCAGCAAAGCCTTTCCAAAGCACTTCCTTTCCTCCAAAAACTATTTCATCCAGAAAGATTTTAGATACAATAATATCCTTACCTTCTTTTGATTTGATGTACATGTTTCTATTATCATTAGTTCTTTCAAATCTTATTTGCACTAGATACTTGTGAAGTCTCCCATACCATGCTTTGGGTGCTTGTTTCAGACCATAGAGTGATTTACATAATTTAAAAACCATATCCCTGTTGATCTTATCATCAAATCTCTCTGGTTGTTCAATATAGAATTCTTCTTCTAGTATACCATTTAAAAAAGCAGACTTTACATCCTTCTGATAGACTTTAAAACCTTTATATGTAGCATATGCAAGTAAAGTTCTTACTCTTTCCATTCTAGCAATAGGGGCAAATGTTTCCCCATAGTATAATGCTTCTTCTTGAGCATAACCCTTGCATACTAGTCTAGCTTTGTTTCTAGTAATCTCATGATTCTCATCTAGCTTGTTTCTGAATACCCACTTGGTGCCAATCACATTCTTGTCAACTGGTCTGGGAACTAAACTCTAGGTTTTATTCTTCTTTATTTGATCAATCTCTTCTTCCATAGCTTTATACTAGTCATCATCTTGTAATGCACCATATACTCTCTTATGTTCAAGTTTTCTGATTAGACATGATTTATGTCTTATTCTATTCCTTGTCATTGGTTTTGCATCTTTGTCACCAATTATCTGTTCAGTAGGGTGATGTCTTTTTACATATTAGGATAATCTTGGTTCTGTCCTTGTTTCCATGTTTGATCTTTTAGATTTAGGGTCACTATGCACTTCATTGTCAAGTTGTTCTTCATCTCTTTCATGTGTACTAACTTCAGGATCAGATTGTGCATTTTTTTCATTCTGTAGCTCAATTTTTGAATGTAACTCGGCATTCACTGGTTGTGACTCGGCTGAAACTGAAATTTTTTGTTGAGTTTCAATTTGATTGACAGCATCCTCATCAATAGGCATTTCTTCATAAGAATACACAAAGGTTTTGTATTCATTCATTCTCTTTGGTTCTTCAACTTGGACCTTTGTATGTGCATCAAAGTTTACATTTGCGCTTTCCACAATTTTGTTAGTGTTAGTATTCAAACACTTGTATGCCTTACTTCTAGTGGAGTAACCAAGAAATATGCCTTCATCACTCTTTGCATCAAATTTCTCATTTTTAGGATCTTTAAGGATAAAGCATTTGCAACCAAATACTTTGAAATGTTTTACATTGGGTGAGTGACCATGCCATAATTCAAAAGGTGTTGTATTTGTACTTTTCTTAACTTGTACTCGATTCAGTGTATGAACAGCTACACTTATAGCTTCTCTCTAGTATTTTAGAACAACAGTCTTTTCCATCATTAATGTTCTGGCATAGTCAATCATAGATCTATTTCTTCTCTCAACAATTCCATTTTGTGGGGGAGTTTTAAGAGCTGACATTTGTCTTTTGATTCCTTTGTCATTACAAAATTTCTCGAATTCATTTGATGTGAATTCACCACCTCTGTCTGATCTCAGGCATTTCAAACTCTTTCCTATTTCCTTTTCAACTCTAGCCACATACCATTTAAACATTTGAAAAGCATCAAATTTTTTCTTTAAGAACATAATAGTCATCATCTTGGAATAGTCATCAACAAACAACATTATGTATTTATCTCCTTTATAGCTTTGTACTTCCATTGGACCACATGAGTCAGTATGGACTAACTCAAGTACTTCCTTATATGTATAGTTTTTACTTTTGAAACTTGACTTTGTCATCTTTCCTAGCTGACATTGTTTGCACATGATATTATCAGGTTTCTTCAATTTTGGTAAACCTCTGACTTTTTTCATTTTACTAATATTGACTAGATTGTCAAAGTTGACATGACATAGCCTTCTATGCCATAACCATTCATCATCAAATTTTGCAACAAAAAAAGAAACATCATCCATATTAAGGTAAAATAGATTACTTCTTGTTTGATCTCCTTTTCCTATCAATTTACCATTAGTACCATAGATTTTTGCAGTTTTGTTTCCAAATTCTACTTTGCATCCTACATTGCCTAACTGTGAGACACTCAGAAAATTGTAGTTTAATCCGTCAACATAGTATGCATTATCACATGAAATTTTTTCTATAAGCTTAATGGAACCTTTTCCTTTTATTTGACATGGAGCATCATTACCAAATCTAACACTATTTCCATCATACTGAGTAAAGTTAACAAACTTACTTTTGTCTCTTGTCATGTGATGTGAGCATCCACTGTCTATGATCCATCTGTCATTTTTGTTCATACATGTTACCAGTGCTATAGGTTCTTCTTCATCAAACTAGTCCTTCATGGCTACATAAACAACTTCATCATCGTTATCACCAGAATTCTCTTCAGCAATATAACACTTCTTGCCTTTGTCTTTTTAATCTCTCTTATCATCTTCTCTTCTATATTTGTATTTTTTGCCTTCCTTTTAATCCCTTTTTTGTGTACATCTTGCAGCAATATGTCCTA
The DNA here is from genome assembly GCA_028749045.1 of Cupressus sempervirens. NCBI lineage: Eukaryota > Viridiplantae > Streptophyta > Pinopsida > Cupressales > Cupressaceae > Cupressus > Cupressus sempervirens. The sequence continues at coordinate 693,025,748 of CM053788.1, forward strand.
CTTCATTTCAATTGAAATAAATGATAGGCATCTTACCTTTGAATTTTCCTTTGCCTTTGTGAAATCTTCTAGCTAGCAATGCTTCCAATTGTTCCACATCTTCCTCATCAGTGCTACTATCACTGGATACATATTTCATTTTTCTTCCTTTCTTTGATTTCACCTGTTCAACATCTTTCAATGATAGCTTGGCCTTGAAAGCAGATTCAACATTCTCAAGTCTGTAGTTATCAAAGTTAGATAACTCAAATGCAGTCAATCTACCCACTATACCTTCAAAACTTAGATTGTTTCCTGGTACACATCTTAGTTCTTGTATTGTTGATACTCTAATAGCATAGATAGGGAGCAAGGTTCTTAAGAACTTACTATTAACAATATCTTCATCCAATTGACCAGTCAAAAATCTTATTGCACTTACCACTTCCTTTATTCTTGCGCCATACTAAGCAGCATTCTCACTTTCCTCCATTTTCATATCATCAAACTTTCCTCTGAGGCTTTCTCTTTTTTCTCTTTGGACATTCTGATCTCCTCCATAGATGTCTGATAGGGCTTTCTATATTTTGAATTCAGTTCCACATCCTTTGATATCATCAAATTCATCATAGTTGAGTGCAGAAGCAATTTCCAGCATTGTTTGATTGTGTTCCTATCTGTTTTTCAAATCTTCTGTAGTAAGAGTACCAGTTGGATCAACATGTTCACTAACAATAGAATTTTGGGCATAATCTCCTATGGATCCAAGATTTAGCTTCATCAAACTTTTTCATGCAACAAAGTTGACTTTGTTGAGCTTGGGGAGTTCTCTCTTAGGCATTTTGATCTTTTCTGCTTATAGTCTCTTTAAACTGAATCAACAGTTTGGCTCTAATACCAATTGTTAGAATTATTTAGAATAACTGAGAGGGGAGGGAGGTTGAATTAGTTATCCAAGGTGTAAATGCCCTAATTATACTTTTTGAAATTATAGTGAGCCCATAAACTTTTCATCCATCCAAACTTAAATCAATCATCCTAGCAAATTACAGTAAATTAATATGCAGGGATAAAACATGCAAGATCAACACATGACACAGTGATTTATGTGGAAACCCAATTTGAGAAAAATGACCAATAACATGCTACTTAATTCTCACTCTTCTAAAGTGATGCCCTGTTAAAAGCCTGCCATGTTAAAAGCTTACAACACACTGTTAAATGTGACCTTGTTAGAGGATTTCACCATACTGTTAGGAATGGGCCTGATCAAAGGACTTTAGAACATTCACTTGGAATGTCACCTTATTAAAGGATTTACAACATGGCTATTAAATCAACCTAAGTCCATAGGATTTAAACTATCAGTTACAATAGCTAGAAAGTAACAATAATGGTTTGTTGATCTGATACAACTTACAACATATCTTCCAGATTTTAGATCACACTTCAGTTCAGTCCTTTTGCATGGCTTTAATCACTTTAGCTCTAATAGCTTGTCATCTCAAGCTTTGTCTCCTTAAGTCTTCGTACTCATCATACCAATGCAACCATATATGTGGTCATTTGTTGAAGCAGAGTAACTATTCTTTCTTACTCCTTAGCACCTCCTTCATCACTTGACCTCCTCTTTTTTTCTTTGTAATCTTATGACTCCTTAAATAGAAATTTGGATTGCCTTTGCCACTCGATTCTCCCTCTCCAACTTTAGGATTTCAAATGGATTAGGTAAGATAAAATGTATCTACCCCATATCTTGCTCTTATCTAGAAAGTTCATCTAGAGTCTAGTTGTATTCTCCAAAAATGTTCTACATGGTTTTCTATGCCACCAGCTCATCACTCTCATCTTCTATTTAATTCACAGAATTCTAGATAACAACCTTGTCAACTTAGATCTGATGAATCTTTGATCTTTGAAATAATACAGCAACTCGGCACTATTAGTTTACTGATGCTCAACATCTCTATGTTACTCAACACTTGTATTCTGCTCGACACCTATATTTGCTTGGCACCTATATCTGCTCGGCACTTGTATCTGCTCAACACTTGTTTCTTTACTCGCCACTTGAAGTTCACTTGACATCTGAAGTTGTACTTGGTCGACTTCAACTAGGAATCTGTTTGGCACTAACTAGCTTGCTCGACTCTCTCTCTAATGAACTTAGTTAGACTTTACAAATGACTTAGCTAAAACCTTGCATCTTTGATATGTTTCAGTGTGCCCATTTTCTATGTCTTATAGTATGCTATCAATACACTTTTTCATCAATGGCTATACTGATCTTTGTACTTCATTACAACATCATAACTTCAACCTTTATCTAGGTGTTCTAGTTACATCTTATTGATTGCCTCCTCCTTGTCAATCAACCAATTGATAGTATTTGGATCACTAAAGAAATTGTCATTCCTGCAAGTAGCAAGTTTGACATCAATGACAAAACAATGATTGAGAACATTCTTTACCAGTTCCATTACTTTTTATATATAATCTCTTCAATCATTTCTAACAATCTCCCTCATGATCTTTTCAATCATTTCAAACAATTTACCATGATTAAGACCTGTTGAAGTACATGCACCATTTCAACAATGGGGAATTGATTTCATTGGTGAGATCTCAAATAGGTCTAGTGGTGGACATTCTTGGATCTTGGTGGCTATTGATTACTTCACTAAGTGGGTTAAAGCAATTCCTACTAAGAATGCAAGAAGTAAAGTGGTGATTAATTTCATTCTAAATAATATTGTGACAAAGTTTGGATACCCATAGAAGATTGTAACTAATAATGCTATGAGTTTTAGATCTTAGGAATATAATTTTTTTTTGTATGGCATTATAGAGTACACATCATCACCCTATCGTCCCCAAGGAAATGGTTAGGCAGAATCAAGTAATAAAAGTATATTAAAAATCATCAAGAGGATTTTGGGGGAAAACAAGAAGGCCTGGGATTCAAAACTACTATTAGCTTTGTGGGTTAATAGGGTTAGTGTGAAAAGGGCCATTGGATGTGCTCCATTTGATTTGGTTTATGGTATACAAGCTAGACTTCCACACAATAACCTAAAGGAGATGTATAAATTTGTTCAACTATATGAAGATGATATCATTGATGAGATGTAACTCATAATGGATAATATTTTGCAATAAGAAGAAACAAGGAGAGAATCTTCTATTCAAAATGCCAAGTTACAATCATAGATGAAGCACTTATATGACAAAAGGGCCATTCACAAGAAATTTGAAATAGGTAATATGGTATTGATGTGGAATGCTATAATGGAGGATAAAGGAAAGCATGGTAAATTTGACCCAATCTAGCTTGGCCCATATAATATTTTTGATACAAATGGAGAAGATTCATATTTTTTGAAAGATTTAATTGGAGATGTTCTTGAATTGCTAGTTCATGAACAATTCTTGAAGAGGTACTTTTCCTAAAAGTATCTATATTCCATGAACATTAGTTTTTTAATTTTCCTTGTGTTCTTGTACATTTTGTATATTTTGTAGATCCTTGTAAATATCTCTGTATAGTCTAGTTCCTTATTTTTTTTGTTTTGTTTTGTGCTCTCTGAAGAAGTTGTCACTCATATACCAAGTATGCGGTCTACTCTACCATAGATTTTGAATTCTTGCATAGACTCATGTAATCTATCATCCCTAGACAAAGCCATTTTTGGTATGATATTTCACAATCTAGAGGAATTCTAAAAAATTTGGTGAAAATTTATCTTAAGTCATGGTATGCTACAGATTAGGGTTTCTTTCCTTATAATTTTCAAATTTTGTGTTACCCTAATCATGCCCTAGTTCACATGTTGTTTGAATTCTATTAAATTCTCAAGGTTTGTCATGAACACAACCATTGAAATACCCTAAGTACGTAAAAACCCTAGGTCTTTTTCAAATTTTCAAAAGGGTTTGTAAAGCACTTAAGTTCTTCCCTTTAAAGTCTTACGATGTAGGGTTTCCTATAAGAATGAATTACCTTCTTGCTCATGTTTCCATGCTCACGTTTCACCAAGTAGCATAAAGGCATAAAGGTGTTCATATTTTATGGGGATATGCTTATGTTTTTCGTAGTAGCAGAACAGTTCATTTTGAGGTTCCCTAACCATATGCTTGATCCTTGGGTGAAGAGGCGTAAAGGCTTTTTATGCTTTGAAAGTGGTATTATGGCTCTATGGTGATAAGTTGAGTGGGCAAGTGAAAGAAGTTTGAAAAGGTATTTCTGGCCATACATTAAAGTTTTAACTGTATGAGTGTAAAAGGTTTTAAAGGATATGTGTCAGATCACTTTACGGGAATACGAGTAAACTATTGAGCAAAGGGGTGAAAGGGTATTGTGGTTTGATCTATGCACCTACATTCTATTGAATGGTGTAAAGGCATAATATCATGTCATGGTGTAAAGGATGGTTTATGAGAAGGCATAAAGTGTCTTACAATTTTATGTGTAAAAAGAACTCATAAGAATGAAAGTGAAGTTTAATTTTGTTTATGTGCCTTCACTTCTTGGACTTGCGGACAACCATGAAGCCATATTATAGTAGTGATCATGCCATGTGGGACTTATTGAATTGTCAGATGGGCCCTGATGAGAACAAATCAAATGGTGACATGTCATACATGTTAGATGGGCCCAAACCGTGTGGCAAATGACTTAATTTTTTCATTTTGCATGTGCCTAAAATCAACAGCGATGTTGTTTTATATTTTTTGAGATTCAATCTAGGTAGTTGATAAGTGAAAAGTGAAATTTATCATTATGTCTTTATGATTTCATCATCATCATATGAATGAAGAGTTGTTTCATCCCTTTCTCCATGGTGATGAGCTAAGTCTAAGCATATAAGTGTAAAAGAATAGACAAAGGAATGAAAAGAAGGCTTTACACTACTACAAGAAAGGAGAGACATCAGAGTGGGATGAAATTTATATAGGCTTTCCGATGTTACAAGGTTAAGGTAACTCATGCAGGCGTAAAGGAGAAATAAAGAAAAGATAAGAGATATTACAATGCCACGGTTAAAACCTTAAGTGTATGATCAAAGGATGAATGTGTAAAGTGTTAGAATGTCTCAAGTAGTGAAGTAAGCATAACAATGTAAAGAAATTTCTTAAGGGTTTCAGTGATTTGTGTGTGTATTAGCATAAAGGGTAAAGTGAAGATTGTAACAAAGGCTTTACGCTCATGCGAGAAATGTTTGAAATGTAGGAACGTATCTGTTCAGGAGGCTTGAGATTCTACATTGTAAGTGGTTGTGTAAGAGTGTAAAAGAAATTTCAATACAGTGCTTAATGCTTCTACACTTGGATTATTTTGAAGCATCATTAGATAGACATAAAGGCTAGCTAAGTGTGTCTTTGAGGTTACAAAGATTGAAAGATTTTGACTCAGAATATAAATGAAAGACCAAAATTTGAAAAGAAAGTGGCTGAGGTGCCATGAAAATTTATAAAAAAGGACAAATTCACCTTGGCCAAGTAAAATGAAACAATAAAAAGTACATCAAGATCAAATTTCACAGTTCATATTCCTTGTTGTCAACCTATGAGGGTGGTATTAAAAGCTCATGCATGTAGAATTTATTAAAAAAATTCGTAGACTATATGATTAAACCATAAATATTTGATTAAATGTTCATAATATTTCCATTTCAAAGAATTTGTGTTCCCGTTCTAAAAAAATTCTCCAAGTATCCATAGCCTCATGATTTCTATGTTATTGTTACAAGAGTTCAAAATATAATTTGCAAAAAAAATGGCTAACAAGGAAGTCGAGGGGGTTCTTCCAGAAGAGGTAGAGGTTGAAGATGAGGGTGATTATGTTGTTGAAGTTATAGCAAAAGGAAAAAGGAAGAAGGGCACTGTTCAAACAAAAAAGAAGTCAAGGGTTAGAAAGCCAAATAAGCATGCAAAAGACTAGCTAAAACTTCTTCTAGGGTCATCCAATGCCATTTCAGAAAATGACCATATTTTCAAAGACCATTATTTCCTGGTTAGGGATGCAAAATGCCCTAGTATTGATGGTTTTAATTTGTTTTTTATATTTCTACCAAAACAAAACTGTAAACATACTAGTCTACAACCCATGGAATAGGAACATGACAAGGTTGACATTCATAGAAGTGTTTGTTGATGTGGACTTGTTAAAGGCACTGATAAATTCTTACAATCTAGTCACCAAGACATTCCAAAGCATAATGGGAGCTTTTTCTACACACTAGATAGAACTTCTTTCAGAGAAGCTTTTGGATTAGAAGGACAAATGGATGTGCCTATTGACATTAAAGACTTACAAGGGAAATTTGGTATAAATAAGACCTATTTTGTGAACAATGTGATGCTACCCCACATCCCTCATAATGTAAAAAAGGTAGAGCTGATTCCAAAGAAGGTAGGGGATCATTTTCCCTTGAGTAGGTTCAATAATTACTTCAAGAATATTATATATGGCCTGCATAAAGTTATAGGAAGTGATGTTGTAGAGGATTGTGTATATGGTGCATTATTTTTTATGGCATGTGACATACAAGACCCCTTCCACAACAAAGAATATGATTATGTGGTGTTCATCATGGACAACATGCACAATCAAATTGTGAATGCAAAGAAAGGAGAATTGAAGGCTTTCAAGTTCCACCATTACTCATTGCTAATGCACCGAATCTTATATTACAACATTGATTACATCAGCTAGGACTTCATCAATCAAAATTTTGATGAATTTGGTGAGTTGCCTATGCAATTATGGACTCATACTTGGGATAAAAATTTCCATTATTCAAATGTGCTTGTGTTCTTTAATTTGTTCAATTCTATGATTATGAGGCAATTGGACCATACTTTCTTTAGGGCCCCAAATATTTTGAGAACTTTTCTTAGACCCTCTTTCTTGGATGAAAAATCAAAATTAGATCATAATTGGGGGGATATGTTTTTTTTTAAGGAGTGCACATTGATGAGAGTATATGCATGCCCACAGCCTCCTCACATTCTACCCAAGTATTTACCACCTAGATTGGCTATTATTGAAGTCTTTTGGCAATTTTTATTAATGAACAAAGAGATGATCCCTACTTCTCTACACAAACCCACATTTTTTTGTAGAACTTTTAAGGTAGGAGATTTTGAAATAGGGAAGAATACATTTGAAGAATAGAGTGAATACCTAGGTCAATATAAATTTGTCACTAGACCTTATAGGATGTATGACCCTATAAACTACATTACAAATAAGGTTAAAGCCATCAAGGGTTACATTCTACCTCCCAGCAAGCCAATACCTATAGAAGATTTAATTGCTAACATAGTAGCAACAAGGGAGTATGGTGAGCTATTAGGAAATCATGATGAAATAAGGAAGGTGGATGAGGCCTTAAGAAGGACCAACCCTAATTTTTAGGGATTTTATACAGAGATTACATACACTGGTAATTTGAGAAAGATGGTTGAAATTTTTGACTATATCATGTCTCAAATGCCAAATGAGCCAGAGGGAGAGGAGTTCATTGCAAATAGAGAAACCCTTGAGCTAGATGTGCAATTAGAAGTTTATGTTGAGGAAGAGAAACCATCATCTTCAACATGGGAGCCAAAGGGAAATAGGAGGCAGAAAACAATGCACATCCCAAAGAGGGTGGTAAGTATGGTCTTGGAAGTGATGCCAGGGAATGATGAATATTTTTTTGACATTAGGAAAATTTATTTGCATCAAAGGGCTACAAAGACAAGAAAAGCCACTAGTGATCTTCAAGTTGCAGCTTGAAGATTGGATGACAGACTCATCCAATCTGAAAAGTATATGGAGGATGATGATTTCATTAAATCATCAAAATTTAAAAATTTCTTTACAAAATAAAACAAAATGAGCTCACATTGATCCCCATTCTAGGAGAGGATCCAGAGAAGAACAAAAAATTGGTTGAAAAACTATTGACTTATGATCCAGAAAGTGAGACAATGACCCTTGCAGAAGCTAGGGAGTTAGTAGGTAGGAGTGGTATGATTCTGATACCAAATTGGGATATTGAGAGAGCTTTTGTTCTTGATCAAATGAGGAGATGGGACAAAGCCATTAGCTATGAAGCTAGTAGCAGTGACGGATTGAAGAGGGGGTCAGGATTTAACATAGACACAAAGACCCTAGCAATATGGAGTGTTGCCCCGAACACCAAAAATCCTAAAATGATGGACATACAAGAAATTGCATAGGGAAACATTATTGTGCGGACACTAGAAAATACCACTAGAAAAGAGATCTCTAGCCTAGTCAAACACTTTGCACACATGAATGAGGCAAAGGTAGATCAAATTGAGGATAAACTAGCTACTATATACAATGAATGTCTAGATGTTAGAAAGCTATATAAGGAAGAGCTCAAAATAAGATTTGTGCAAAAAAAGAGGATAGATGAGTTGGAAGGGAGAATTCAAAGCCTAGAAGCAGAGGTGGCATCCCTAAAACAACAACTCAAGGCTACAACACAGGCAGAACAAGTACCTAGACAAGTGGAAGAGGTAAATCACACTTTAGAAGAAGGAGCCCAAATAGAAGAGATACTTGTAGATTTAACAGTGCCAGTCCCTGTGGTTAATGTGGAAATAGAAGTTCCCCAATCGGATAGTGCAACAAAGAAGAATGTTATGATGAATGTGTTGAGTTAAAGAATACACATCTTGAAGGGAATATCTCAAGATTCCTATAATGCATTCATCAATTTACAATCTGTAGAATAGATGTGGAAAGAATCAATAGGGTTTCTTGATTCAATCTTCCAATAATGGGGACCATACATGCAATTCTTTGACAGGTTGATACCATTGCTAGCAAAAAAGCCAAATCTCCCTGATAAAGTTATTGCTGTGATATGAATATCAGGATTTAACTGTGTGATGGGTCATCGAGTTTGACTCAAAATCACACAGTTAAATCCTGATATTTATATCACAATTTGACTAGCTGTGGAAATTATCTCCTACTTATCAAAGTTATTGCTGTAAAAAAGGGCATGAACAAGGTGAAAGATCTATTGCAATTCTTCACAGTAAGCTGGCAAAAATTTAGAATAAAATGAAAATATTGACAAATGGTTTTCATTCTTTAATTATTTCTATCCTTGATTATGATAATAAAGTAAAGGATTTAAATGAATGGTCTAATTCTTTTGACCATATTGTAGACTTGCCATGGGTGGCATCTAGTTTTTCAAGGTGATATGATGAATGTGTTTTTAATGAACTTGTTGATACCCTGGTCAAGATTAAAATTGAAATGAATAGGTTTATCATAGAAGGGAAAGTGATCACAGATGCTAGGTGGCAGAAATATGTTGGTGAATTAAAAGAAATCAATGCATGCAAATGGCCAACCAAAAGGGAGGTTATTATAAGGGAAGCAATCGCAAAAATAAAGGCTTTACCAATAGGGGGCAGTTAAAGAAAAAGAAAAACTTGAAGATTTGATGCTCCAGTTGTCATCAACAACTCCTTTTTTTTGTTTCTTTTTTAATTAAAGAGTCCAAGATATTTTCAAAAGGTTGTTCTATTTCTCGTTGTAAAAGGATACATTTCCATCACACTTGCCCTTTGCTTGTTGCAACTCATGCTTAAATGAGTTTTCAAGGCATTGTGATGGTCCGAATATAGTTTTTTCAATTTTCAAGAAAGTATAGTTGGTCGAGTCATGTGTAGTTGTTTTTTAGTTTACTTCCAATTATGTACTTTTTGATGGCAAATAGAAATGATAGAATTAGTATGAATTTCTGTGTTTCTCATTGAGTTTCTATTGGTTATTGTATTTGTTAGCAAAAAGGATAATTGACATTAGATTTCCACAATCCATTGATAATATTCTGGAGTTTTTCTAGAATTTGATTGTGCAACATTTTTTAGCATCAATGTTTCAGATCACACACAGTGATCCATCATCAGGATGAATAGCTGGAGAATAGAACAGTAAGTTAGCAGACCTGGGGGGACCAGAGATGAAAATAGAGGAGGGAGTAGGTGGGGGGGGTGGGGGGGCACGAAGACCAAGAGGGGGGAGTAAAAAATGGAGGATCGATCTTGGTCTTCATGCCCCCCCCACCTACTCCCTCCTCTATTTTCATCTCTGGTCCCCCTAGGTCTGCTAACTTACTATTCTATTCTCCAACTGTTCATCCTGATGATGGATCACTATGTGTGATCCAAAATGTTGATGCTAAAAAATGCTGCACAATCAAATTCCAGAAAAACTCCAGAAAAAGGATAACACAAAAGGGTATTTACACTAGATCTGTGTCACCAATTTCTGTCTCCATTTCATGAATTTATTAATTTTGAGATCATTTGAATAAGGCTCAATTGATTTAATGCAGTTTGGATGGGTTGTATATTGGTTATATTGTTGCTTTTAATTTAAGGGATTATGTAAATGCTTCCCTGTAAATGAATTCTACTGATTCAGTAAATTAGTAGAATTCATGAGTTTATGAAAATGACATTTCATAAGAATAGAAATAGATGATTATAATTGATAAATTCAATTACAAGTTAATTGAACACGGTCTGCTTCCAATAGTTGACTCTTTGCCCCTATGGATATGACACTAGTCATATAAATCAGAAATGGTTGAGATAAATTCTTCTTCTACATGTCAAAATAATTATAAATTCAAAATTATTTTCATTTCATTTTTTTCAAGGTTATAATGCTGGTCACCACTCATTTATATTTAGTTTCTAAGTCTTAGGTAACTGTTGTTTCCAGAAATACTTGTAAACCCTAGGAGATCTGTAACTAGATTTTCTTATGAGGGATGCATATAAACTTGAAAGCATTAAAGAAATTGGAAAATTGTGTATGTGCCTAAAGATAGAAGATGAGAATCAGAATGAAACTAAAATAATTTTCATACAATAGTTTGCATTAGAATCATCCCTAGGTATATAGACCTTGGTTTTGTAGAACCTAAAGAGTAGAAAACTATCCTTGGTTTTGTTGAAGTTGGGTCCAAGTGGTTTGCACATGTAATTGTTAATAGGAATTGGCTAATCCTTAGGTTATATGAGTATTGTCACTTTGGCATTGAGCATTTTGTTGTTTAGTAGTTTTAAACACCAACACTTATGACAGTATCTTAGTTTGGGCTAGTAACCTTTTTTTTCTAAAGTGGATATGATTATATTTTAAAATATTAACTTCAAATAAGAATTTTAACTTTCTAACATAATAAAAAACTAGTGAATGGTGGCATAATAAAATTAAAATGTTTAAAATTAAAATACTTATGTGCATAAACTACATTGTTTCTTTAAAATACTATAAGGAGAAGGCATACAATTTCATTCACTAATTCTTTACAAACCAAAGTTAGTTACAACTTTTTATCGATATATCTCAAGTGTTAATGTAACTCCATGCAAATCTAGCTTATCGTAAGCATTTGCCTCACATTCTTCATGAGTATTGATTCATGTTGATTGCTAAGGGTACAACTAAATTAGTTTTGACATTGTAGTCAATAATTACATCTTCATGAATTTTGAGATTAATAATTATTTCCTATTAAGGTAAATTTGGTTTTGGAGGAACCCCAAAAATGTTTACAAGAAAAGGTTATCATCAACCAAAGAAAAATTGAAGTACTTTTCAAGAATATTATGAAAGAGAAAAGCACATCCATGACAAAAATTTACTTCAAAATTTGTACATGTTTGTTTATTAACAATATCTAACTAGAAGTAACACACCATATAAAACTATAATTATTGCCTTTAATATTGAGTTGTTATAAATGATTGCTTTAAAATAAATCCCCTCAAGAAAAAATGTTCTTTATACAATGTAAATACTTTGAAACTAGCTAAACGATTTGCTAAATAATGAAAGGTTTTTACTCCAGAAAGAATTGGATTGTGATTATTAGCCTTAATGTTAGATCGTTGGTCAATACTACAAGTTTACCTTAATTCACAAAGTTGATTATTCAAAAAAAAATTAAATTCTTTAATTACTCAAATGTTGATATCTAATGGAATAACTAATTTAAACTTGTCTACCATGTGTTGTGATGTGGAGCCTAATTAGACTCATAGGTTTATTTGGTGCAATTTCTCTCCAGATTATTTCTACGAGAGTTTGGGGGCAGTGCCTCCAAGATGGGGTCAAGGGGAAAAGCCCCTGCAAGGTCCTTGGGTAGAATCCTAAGTGTGCTCCCTATCATAGCACAAGATGGGGTAGAGAGGCAATGCACCTATGGGGGTTTTCTGAAGCCAAAAATGCCCCTCTACTGTAAAAAATGTCAGCTACTATTTTTCTTTTTGGACGACTTATTCTAGCCCTAATTTTGTAAGTGGTAAAAAAAAATCTTATATAAAAAGGCTTAGGGTGAGGGATTTCATAATGTAATGGTGATATTGTAGCTTCTTGTAATAGTATTGAGCTATAAGGGATTGCGGATTGTAATCACTGGATAATAATGATGTTGGACTTGTTATTGGTGGACATAGCCTAGGGATTGGGTGCACCACATTAAATCTTGGTGTCTTGTGTTCTCTTTTATGCGATTTACTATTTTCTGGTATTGGTTATATTTGCATGTAACTATTATTTCTGTCTAAGGTTAATCCTAACACCATGATGTCTTGCACAATAAATCATGTATAATTGCTCTCATTATTTCTCAGCTATTCATTTTGTACCCACAAGTATGCAACTACTAGATATATCTTGTTTTGAACAATTTATCAAATAAAATAGGAAAAAATTATGTATAAAAAAATCACATGATAAAGAAAATTTAATTAAAATAATAATAATAATTTGTATCAAAACATGTGGGAATTTGTATATACTTTAGTCGTGTTTAGTTTTGCTCACTATTGAAGTTGTAAGAATATTCTTCAATAGAAATAATATTATGTCTATTGTCATACATCAAACCTATAAACCATTTCTTTTAAAGTATCGACAGAGGCACAATCTACCTTTCTTGTCTATCTTTAGAATCCTTGTTTTACTTCATTTTAGTTCAATTCTCATATTATACGATCTTGTTAATAAATATCATCTACCATGTTCTATTCTTATAGTATACAATCTTGTTAATATATATTTATAATATATGTGCTTGATTAGGCATAATCGACCAGAACTATTGGGATATGAAGTCTAATAGTCACGAGTGTTTCTTCTCCCTTTTGTCTCTTTGTATTCGATGAGCTTTCTATAAATGATTTGTGCAGTCATGTATTGTATTACATCAGATATTTTATTAATATAATTGTGCCCTGTTTTGAGTGTAGACATAGACAAAGTTTTGCGAACCATGAAAATATTTGTATCGTTATATTTTCTCTTCTTTAATTGATTGATCTAATCTGCCCATTTAATAACTTACAAGAACGTGTTCCACGTAGTGTCTTCGACACTGATATTGAATAAGCCCTCGTTGATCGTCATTTCTGGAACTTGACTGAAAATTTTGCCGTCCCAAGTTCCACTCGTCCAGTACTACTTTGAATTGTCCCATGTTAGCACAAATTGCTTGGAATCCACATGATAGGAGAAGAGCCTGGGTGCAGGATCGAAGGAGTCTTTCCAACAGACCAGCTTTTGCTGGCATCGCTAAATATTACATTGGCGGACCAAAGAGAAGGACCCTCTGCATCAAATAGTCCCTGATCACCTCCTTTGGATAGCTTCAAAATGCCAAGCACGTTTTTCACCGGAGTCTCCCTGTTAGCCACCAAAACATATGTTGTCTCTATTATGTTGGCATACCCAATTCAAAAGTGCCATATTTCTTTGAAATCATTGTCTGATTTCCAGAAATCGAGGTGTTCAAGGATAGAGTATCTCTGCCCTTGACCGCAGCAGCACAACTTTTTAGTTGAATAAACACAAGCTATCATTTGAAAGCGAAGAGAGATAATGACGGGTTGCCGAGGTCATGGTGAGGACAATGGATACATGTCTTTTGGCGTCTTCTACGTAAGGTCTTTTACATTCCATGACTCTTGGGAAAATCCTTAACTCGTTTCGTATTTTCCATAAATTTATAGACTCCTCTTGGGCAAATCCTTAACTCGTTTCGTATTTTCCATAAATTTATAGACTCCTCTTGGGCAAATCCTTAACTCGTTTCGTATTTTCCATAAATTTATAGACTCCTCTTGGGCAAATCCTTAACTTGTTTCGTATTTTCCATAAATTTATAGACTCCTCTTGGGCAAATCCTTAACTCGTTTCGTATTTTCCATAAATTTATAGACTCCTCTTGGGCAAATCCTTAACTCGTTTTGTATTTTCCATAAATTTATAGACTCCTCTTGGGCAAATCCTTAACTCGTTTCGTATTTTCCATAAATTTATAGACTCCTCTTGGGCAAATCCTTAACTCATTTTGTATTTTTCATAAATTTATAAACTAGCAGTCTAGGTACGCAGAAGCGATATTCAAATAATAATTATGTCTCAAGCACTAAAGATGGAAAAGAATGGGTGCCAGTTAGGTTAGGGAAAAAAATGCTTTAGACAAGATGATAGGTTAGTAGAGGAGAGAAGTAAAAGAGCTGAATTCATTATAAGATAGATAAATATCATGTAATTGGCACTGGCAAGATTAAAGTTATTTCAAAAGCAATGTAAAAAACTCTATAAAAAAAAATATTGCATAATAAAACATAATATGACTATCAAACTTAGAAATATACCATGATTAAAGAGAATCTTGTTACAATAACTTGATTTATATCATTGAGCATAGCCAAGAAGTCACTAGAACAATGTGCACATTTCTCATGGGTTAATTCATTTAAATTATTCTCTGTAGAGGCTTCCCATCATCCACTATGTGCCCTCACATGTTAATCTTTGTGTGGCCTCCTTCCATTTCTGCAAGAGGATTGCATTCACTTCAAATTTCCCATGTATGTTGAAAGAGTAATAATTTCGTAGGGATCATAATCAAATTGTTCAAATTGTTCAAATTGTTAGATGTACATTTCCAAAGATTATAGGAAAGGCATTTGAGTACAATGGCTTCCAAACTTGGACATCAAACTCTATAATCATGTACATAGATAATCATATGAGATGAGGGATATATGAATTTGGGGTGGCATCTTTTAAGTACTCTGCCTTTGCAAATAGAAACACCAACTTTGCTCAAAGATATTATTTTGGCAATATGCAATAGTGTTAGAAATATGGCAATAAGTTGGGTCTTTTTTTCAAAGTGAATATTAGTTGTGGTAATTGATCAATCAAAGCTATTGGCAAAGATGGTGTGAAATTGGTTGCAAATATCCACAACTAGTATAGTAATTTTCGAGTTAGCACTTTCATCATCCAACAAGGTTCTCACACACTCCAAGGTTTCACTATTACATTTCACCCAAGAGTTTGGGAGTGGTCTAAGATGGCATTACATAATCAGGCTATGATTTTGAATAAAATAAATAAATGTATCCCTCTATTTTATGGCAATTTATGTTCTCTCCAAACTTATGAGCAAATTGACAAAAAGGTGTTGGCCTCTACTGCATATTGCTCACAGGTTATTTCATATTGGGTATTGGGGGATTTTATTTTTCCTCTATTTTTACAGTTAATTTAAATAAACAAATGATATTTGTTAGATATTTGAATAAAGTGATAAAATTTTCAAAATTGCAAAGTAACTTCAAGAAACAATATCATTATGTATGGTTGTTATGCAAACCAATGCATCTTCAACCATGAACAGGGAGTAAAGAAATCCTTCAATAAGCTCCAAGCAATACCACAATTAATCTTCATCCTTTCAATACGTGGCAAACAAAAATCAAAACAAAAAAATATATCGTGATCTTTAATGTAGTAGAAAAATTACGAAAACTTTATGCCATGTTAGCGAGCAAGTCAATCTTTCACAATAATAAGAAAGAAATACAATATTTTTAAAATTACTTAGGAAATTCAACAGTATAGATGTTTGTTTGGTTTTTTATTATCAAACAATTCAACTCTTTTGAAAGGGTTTGAATTTTTTTCAAATGGTAATAAAGCTCAACAAAATCATTAAAAAGGCAATCAGAAGGATTTATATAATTACTCCTATAGTAAACTATAAAAAATGAGTAAACATATTAAACTATATTAAAGAAAACTGAATTAGTATAGTTTTAATTCAAAAATATTTCAAAGGATATGAAATAATGATAAATATTTTTCAATAAAAAAGTTATTTCAGATCAACCTTCTTTTTCAACTATTCTTAAATCAAAGCATTCGTTTAGAAAATGTTTTATCATATATTGAGTTTTATTAATTTGTTTTTTACATTTGCTTGTGTGAATAATGTTTATCATCTATATTTCTGATTTGATATAAGTTATTATGTATCTATTAGTCATCTACATCTCTAATAATATAAATTGTATCAAATAGACTACCATCTTAACCATCATGTTTTTGAAGTATTAGATAGCAGCCAAAAAGATTGGGGGGTGACTCCAAAGTATAAAAAGGCTAAAAAATCAATCTGAGGTTACCTCTCAATCATCTTAAGCTTCAAAAAATAAGATCAATAGCAAAATTAATAGTATTATTAGTCCTTAAACTAATATGCACAAAAGATTGTAAAATAAACCAATAACACCTAAATAAATCACTATTATTAGTCTAATTAATCAAACATAAGCATAAAAAGTAAAACCCCATGGGGTACAAAGTTCATAGGTATGATTTTTGACATTAAGGTCAAAGTTTGTTTATTAGTGACTCACACTTAGTTAAATTGATTCAGCTGCCACTGAGCTTATCTTTGAATCTATATTGTTAACTGAGTTCTCTAGTTAGTACTAATTAATATAGTTAGTGGGTTCTCCAGTTGCTATAGAGTAATATAGATGTTACTGAGTTCTACAGTTGCTATCAAGTTCCAGAATCTTTATGCAGTTCATTATGAGTAGTATCTGCTAAACTATTTAGTGATAGTGCTAGCCAAGCTTCACAATATTAACCAAGTTGCACAGTGTCAACTATGTTGTCCAATATCTATCGAGCTTGTAGTATTACTGATGAGAATCTAGTGTTGACCAAGTCAAGGAGTGTCAACCAAATGATTCAATTTATACTGAGCTTGCAATTTAGTGTTGATCAATCCATTGAGTGTCAACCAAGTGATTCAATTTATATACCAAGTTTGATAGTGTTCACTAAATCACACAAGTGTTAACCAAGTTCACTAGAGATACATGGAAGTGATTACTATGAATCGAGCTTCTACATCTATTGAGTGTATGACAATGTTGAGTGTTGATAATGGTTGTTGAGTATCAGAACATCATAGAGTTTGTCTTCTAAACTTGAGTATTAGTAGTTCGGCCAACTTTGTGATCTTGATGGAAACCTATGTTGTAGCCAACTTTCATGAATTGTGATTTGAATTGGTATATATGTAATGAATTGTATCATATCCAAATAAGTATGAACCAAATATAAAGAGAAAAAGTGTGAATTGAGAAGGCTACAAGTAGTATATGGGACATCAAAGATTTATCTATCATAGCAAGGTGATCTTTACATTTCAAAGAAATCTCAACCAGAAAATCAGAGATTAGCCACTGGTTCACCCTAATAGGTGTATCAGCTAAACCCTTTAATAAGGTAAACTTAACAATCTTTGATAAATATCTTTATTTAGTGTGTACTTCATTTTATGTTTTATAAATCCTTTTAAAACATGGACCTAATAGTCCTTATTGCTCCTAACAAGGTAGATCATCAGAAGTGATCAATTATAAGCCTTAATAGGCCAACTTTATATTATCGTACTAAAGCTTGTGGGTATCATCCCACCCCAATTTTACTTTCTATTTGGAAAGTTTCTGGATCACCATATCTTGTGTTAAATTGCTATGAATGTTTATTTTCCTTCATTCTTTTATGCATGCAATTAGATTAGAATATTAATGAAGGATTAATTGGTGAAATAAGTGAAAGTGTAATTGGTTTTTGATTCACCCCCTCCCCTCTCAGTAACCTTCCCTATCTAATATTTCCAAAAATTGGTATCAAAGCTTTATGGTTCTCAAAGAAGAAGTTTAGCAACTTGAGCAAAGATCAGAGGCAATGGAGGTATATAGGATAGATAAATCTATTGACAATGAAAAGTTGGATTTAGAATTAGCCATTGGTCAACTAAAGAAAGTAAAGAAGAAAATCTCTCAATCATTGAAAAGAAGGAAATATATTTTAGTACAAGTGAATGATAATCTCTACATTGAAGAAAGAAATTTAGATGAGGCTAATGAAGCAATCAAAGGTCTATTAGAAAAGAATTTCAATCTTCAAGAAGAAGTTGGAAAGTTGAAAAGAGAACAAGAAATCTAGTCAATAAGATTATGTGAAGTCATGGAAGAAAAAGACAAAGCCAAAGAAAGAAAAGAACAATGAAATCCAACATTTATCCTTTCAACAAATAGACTTCATTAATCATCTCACTAATGCAAATGAAGAACTCTAGAATCTAAGATCAGAGAATGAAAGACTACAGAATGATCTAAATACTATAAAACAAACCAATGAAAGAATGTTGGAATCTCAAAAAAGCATGAATCAGTTGAATGAGAAAAGTGAGTGCAAACACGAAGGCAAAGAAGGAATATGATACACAAAATAAGGTGAAACATTCGAGCAAGGAGCTCAAAAGAATTAAAGACCTAATTGTAATCATTATGGTAAGTTAGCTCATACATCAAACAAATGTTGGAGTAATGGTAAAGAAAAATTCAATAAAAAGTGTTATAACTATAATAAGCATGATCATAGAGAAAGTGAATGCAAGGAGAAAACTAAGTTTGAAGGTTAATTTCACAATTGCAAGAAACAAGGACACAAATATTCTAAATGTAAAACCAATATATTGAATCCAATAGAACAAATTGTAAAAGCTATATTTGGATGAGAGTACAACACATGGTGTAGATGCCACTACTATGGAGAATTTGGGAAAATTGGCAAAAATTGTGTGAAACATCACATGAGGAAAAGAGACACAACTAGAATATGTTTCATTTGTATAGAACTTGGACACCTTTCCAAGAGCTATATGAATACTAGAGGAATTGAAGATGAAAAGAAAGCCAAAGCTAAGAATAATAGAAAATGGATGAAGTAACAATAGATAACCAAATCTCCTAAAAATGCAAGTCTGAGTCATGAAGTAGATGTCACTCAAGAGTTGGGTGACTCAAGAATTTCAACTTGAACTCCCACAGGAATAACTAGAAATGAGATTGTAAACCAAACATCTCTCATCAGTTCCAACTAGCTAGAAGAAAAGATCCATATCAGCATTCAAGATGCACAAGGATCACCAAGTAGTTTTGAAAATTCAAGACATTTACCAAGCTAGGTAGGGTCACAAGACCCTGCTAATCAAGGTTATAAAAAAGTATTGTGTGTGGACACTAAGTTGTTGAAGACTCTACCGAGTAATGTTGAGACTATTGAGATATGAATAATTATTGAGCATTAAAAGACAAAACATAGTGAATGATAGTTTGTCACTAAGCGAGTGATCGTACCAAATCATTTATGGTGATTGAAAAGTGAAAATTTGTTAAAAGAAAGAAAATTGAATTCATTTTTCATAGTGAATTTTAGAGAGCTATTTGCAAAGAGAAATTTCTATACTTCCAAGAAATCTCTATGTTTTGTTGTTGAAAGAATTCTCAAAGTTTTTTAAAACCCTACAAGACCCTACCAAGCATGGCTTCTTCTAGAAATAAAGAAAAGAAAGGATAAAAAATGTTGATTCAAGAAGTAGAATGTGAGCTTCCATCATTCAAAATTAGTCTAGCAATTGTTGAATCACTCGACCTGGCAGGTGCATAGTCACAAATTCCCTCCCAAGTATTACTCATGCATGAGTTACGTTGGTATTACAAATGTTCTATTCAAGAGCTAGGCACACATGAAATGCATGAGGCATTGAATGAGTTAAGTGTGAATGGTGCTCTAAAAATTGAGCATTGATATTTGGAAGAAAAGGGCTTGATGCATATTTCACCTATGCCAAGGGATTTTTAGGAAAAATGGATAAAATTCATACTGAGCCAGTTCACAGTGGGAAGTTATGGTTGGATCAGACCATTTTGATCACAAGGAAGATGATGACAATGATAATGAAGAATATGTGGAAATAGAAGATGTAAATATAGATAATAAGGAGAAAGAACAAGATGCTATAGAGGAAAGTCTCACTAAGATTTAGAGTATTGAGTAAACTGACCCATAAAAGATTGCAGCAGTAGTGATGGCCTTATTTCCTCACTCTCAGAGAAAAGATTTAATGCCATCAATCTCTAAGAAAGCTTCTACTAAGTTGGTTGTGGTAACCACTATAGCACCAAGCACCCAACCAACCTCTACACCTATTCAACTGAGCACTATATTGATTGAATTGATCAACACTTCACTTACTGAGTAGCAAGTGCCTTCATCATCAGATTTGACAATGCAACAACAAGGTATTTCAACTGTAAGTTCCATATCTACTTTTGTTGCCAGCCCCTCAATTCCTACAATTGTTACAATTCCAAATGTATCAATAGCAAGTACAATGAAAGTTGAGAACTCATCTTAATCGAGTACTGCAATATAAGACAAGGGTAAGAAAATTGTTTCTCCTACTCTGAATGAAAAGGATGAAGAAGAGGAAATAGATTTATATCAGGATATTGTTATTCCAAACTAAGATATCATTGCCATCACTATTGATAAGATGAACATCCTAGGGAAATTATTGTAGAAAAGATCTAATTGAAAAATTCTTAAAGAATAGAGAAGGAAGGAAACCCAAGTGCTAGAAGATATAAAAGACATGTTTTTGAATGCACCAAGTATAGAGGTTAATAGTAAACAACATATTTTGAATCAATTAGAAATTTTTTTCTAGAAATTCTATAAAGATATGAATGGAAAAGATAAGTTACTACAAAGAGAAGAAAGAAAATTTGAAAACAAAGTATTGGAACAAGTGGCACAGAAAGTTGCAATAAACCAAGTAGAATTGTCTACTATTCTTAGTCCATTGGAAACATCTACAAATAAGGTAACTTTATTATTTAATAAGTGGTTTGATAAATCTGTCTCCATCCAAGGAATCAAAGAAAAATTATCTAACATAGATGAATACTTGAAGGCAAGTGCACACTAGTTGTCACTTGACTCAAGCTATAGTTTTGCTCACTATTCAAGATTAGATATGTAATAAATTTGCAAGTAGAATTATTAAGGGAAGAAGCCAAGATCAGGGCCACACTTGTAGAAATCCAAGACATGATTCTTCCAAATGTGGATGTATTTGAGAAATGCATTTCACATGCCAAGACACTCATCCATGACAATAACTTCTCCATAGTTGATTACATGATGGAGTTATTAGCAGAAGTACATATTGCATTACATGCAAGTAAGGTGTTATAGGAAAATTGGTACAAGACAATGACATTTATTTTGAAGGTAAATTTTGACTTCTTGCCATGTTTTATTATTAACATGTAGTATACACCTTTGGCATTTATGTCAAAAATGAGGGAGAAGTATAATATAAGATGAATGTATATATGAAGAGTATTGAAGAGAAGTATAATATGAGATATATGTATGGGGAGTAGCATAGTATTATACAAATATATGTACAGATAGTTAGAAAACATCTTTTACATGAGCAATTTTGAAAAATCTCAAAAACAGAGAATGTTACCGAGTTGTAGACACAAAAAGGAGATAAGAGAATGTTTTAAATCTGAACATTCAATTTTGGATTGATAAGTTTTTTTGTCACTGATGCCAATGGGGAAGATTGTTGATATTAATGTCAAATTTTTTTTATTACTGACTCACACTTAGTCAATTGATTAAGCTGCTATTGAGCTTATCTTTCAGTTTGCAATGTTAACCAAGTTCTCCAATTCCTACCGAGTAATATAGTTACCAAGTTCTCTAGTTACTACCAAGTAATATAAATATTATTGAGTTCTACAATTGCTATCAATTTCTAGAATCTTTATACATTTCATGATGAGAAATATCTACTGAGTTGTTCAGTGATAGTGCTAACGAAGCTTCATAGTATTAACTGAGTTGAATAGTATCAACCATGCCCTCTAGTATCTACCAAACTTGTAATATTAGTAATGAGAATCTAGCGTTGACCAAGCCAAAGAGTGTCTTGACCAAGTAATTTAGTTTATACCAAGCTCGCAGCATTAGTGTTGACCAAGCCATGGGGTATTAACAAAGTATTTTAGTTTATATATTAAGTTTTGTAGTGGTCACTAAGTCACACAAGTGATGACCAAGTTCAAGCTACTTGAAAGTTATTAGTATGAACCGAGTCTCTACGTCTATTAGGTGCATGATGATGTTGAGTGTTGAAAATGGTTAAGCATTAGAATATCACTAAGTTTATCTTTTGAACCCGAGTGTCAGCAATTGGGCTAACTTTTTGATATTGAGGAAAACCTATGTTGTAGCCAAATTTGATGAATTATGATTTGGATTAGTATATATGTAATAAATTGTATCATATCCAGAGAACTAAGTATGAAGTGAATATAAAGAGAAAAAGTATGAATTGAGAATGCTACAAGTACTATAAGGGACAACAAAGATTTATCTATCACATCAAGGTGATCTTTACATTTCAAAGAAATCTCAACTAGCAAATCAGAGTTATAGATCAGAGGTCAGCCACTGGTTCATCTTAATATGTGTATCAACTAAATCCTTTAACAAGGTAGACTTAACAATCTTTGACAAATATATTTACCAAGTGTGTACTTTACTTTATGTTTTATAAATCCTTTAACAAGGTGGACCTAGCAGTCCTTACTGCTCCTAACAAGACAGATCATCAGAAGTGATCAATTGTAAGCCTTAACATGCCAACTTTATACTGTAGTACTAAAGATTGTGGGTATCATCCTCATCCGAGTTTTACTTTCTATTTGGAAGGTTTCTAGATCACCATATCTTGTGTCAAACTGATATGAATTTTTATTTTCTTTTATTTTTTCATTGATGCAATTAGATCAAAATATTAATGAAGGTTTAATAGGTGAAATAAGATAAAGTTTAATTGGTTCTTGATTCACTCCCTCCCCTCCCAGTAACCTTGCCTATCTAATATTTTCAACAGTATGAGCTATAAAATAAAAATAAAAAATACTAGATCTACTGCTAGTTGCCCTCTTCTTTCCCATGGTTGTCCTCCTTCTTTACCTTAGGCATGTCCTTATCCACATCCTCACTCTCCACCTTAACTAGTTTTTTCTAGGATGGTCTTTAGCTAGTCCTCCACCAAAGACCCATATCAAGTTATCTTAGTAGCTTTTCCCTAGTCCTTCTCTTTTTTATTCACCTACAAAAAGTAGAGGGTTGTGTCTATGGGGTGCATGATCTTGGTGGAAAACTCAACCAAAATATCAAGTCTCTAGAAGATACCAATTTGATTAGCTATAAGGTCCTTCATAAACTTCTCAAGTTTTTCAAGTCTCTCCTTACTATGGTTATTCTTGTCTTTCTTCCTAGCACCATTGGGGATTTCTTTCCTTGGGTATGTGATATCTTCACCCCTACTTATAGCTAAGGTATCCTTGAGAGTGTTAGAGATATGGGAGGGGATAAGAGGGCTAGGGGAAGGCTTGGTGTCCTGAGGTAGTCTCTTCTTTCTTGCAGGTTTGACATCACTTTCAAAATTATCAGAGGCGAAGTCATGCTTAGGGGTGGGACTTAAACTTTTCCAACTAGAGACATTTAATGGATCTCTTGGAATTGTGTGTACCCTTCCTAGTATCTGAATCTGACTCTATGATGCTAAGTTTAACCTCAGGGTCAATTTTGACCTCAAGACTAGGGGTTTTCTTGCATTTCTTGTGGCTAGGGCTAGTTCTATGGTCCAAGGAGACTTGTGGGTGATAGAGGACAAAGGTTAACTAAGAGTGGTGGATTTTTGGATAGATGTTGGATATATAGTTTTTTCATAAGCCCCTAATGGATAAAGTAGAAAATTTTACCCTCCTCATGCTTCCTCCTAGCCTTATAAATAGAATCTTATAGTGAATGCAACAAAAGAAATGGGAAGGAAATGTGGTCTAGATTCTTGAAGTGATTCATAATATGGAGATGGTAATAATAAAGTACCTAAAAGTGATCCTCTAGGATTATATACTACATATCATATAACAAATGGCATCCCAAGGCTTAGGAAGGGCCTCCCATGAGAACCCACCACACGTTCGCATGGATTCCTCCTTGAATTTGAAATATTTCTGCAAACTAGCTTCCCCATCAATCTTGGCCTACCTCCACTAGTTCTTTCCTTCCATAGTAAATTTTCCAACCTTTGCAATGGTTTCCTCAGAGATTTCAAATCTCATTACATTGATAGTCACATTTCTGTCCTTCCAAGTCTAGAAGAACTGCGTCGAAACATTCTCATTGTGCTTCATCATACCCTCCATATATGGTAAGAGGCTACCCTCCTACAAGTAAATCATCACTGCCTCACTACTACAAATACATTCCTCCACACCTACTAGTTCAATGTGATCATTAGTGCCCATGCTATTACCCAGTTCAACCACCAAATGTTCAGATGGCACAACCTTTTTGCAAGTTTGGCATTTATCGAATATAAAATGAAAAGCCTTAACAATTAAAATGAAAAGGTAGTGCATAACCATCATAATTTCACAAGGTTTCCCAAAAAATAAGAAACCACCCTTTGTAGCATATGTGAGTTATCTCTTAAAATCTGTAAATGGCTATCACCAGCTATAGTTTGAGCGGGAATTCAACAAGTTGTCATTTTGATCATTAGTATATCATTCTCTACATCTCACTAAATTCACCCTCTACATCATTTTATGATAGTAATCAATACTCATGGAAATCAAAACATTAATGCATATCAACATACAATCTTTCCAAACAATCTCCTTATGGAGCACCTTGTCCTTACGCGCACGTAGAAAATTGAAGGCATGCCACTTGTTTTGATTACTCATGTATGGCTTATTGAATGTACACTCCCATTCCATCATAACTTTTTTTGATTATGGTAACAATTTGGTGTCCTCCCATTACACTAATCACATGAAACCATAGCCAAATTTGGCTAGCTCATCCACCATGCAATTCCCTTCCTTACATATGTGAGCTACAAGGATCTCATGGTAATCTTCCATCAACTTTCAGATTTTGACTAGATTCTCTGACCCTCACCCCTAGCAACCTTAATGATTAACATAGTGTCCCACTCAATGGAAAGCTTATTGATTCCCTGAGCTCTTGAAATTGTCAACCTTCACAAGAGCACCAGTGCTTGAGCTTCATTGTTAGAGCCTCCTCTGTAATTTCCAATATAGGTGACCACCATATTTCCCATACTATTATGAAGAAAACCTCCCACTATAGTGCTACCCATCATCGCTAAACCATCAAAATTTAGCTTAATCCAAAACTCAAGGTGGGTTGGTCAAGGGGGGGTGGGGTGGGTGGGGGTGTGCCATTCCATCTTCTTTCTAGCCAAGACTTTGTAATTTTCAAAGAGCCAATATTCCAAGTCAATGCTCTTTTCATGTCTAGTCCACCTTAGGGGTTTAGGGGGGATTTCGACAAAAATCCTATTGCACTCTTTTTGGAGCTTGATTATTTTTTGGGCCACCCCCAAGCTGGTAGTGGTTTTTCCCTAGAAATCCTGTTACTCCTCTTCTTCTAGATTTTTCATGTAACATATGGGGGGAGAATTTACCATAAGTTTTTGAGGTATGGGTGAGCAGCTAGATCATCCCAATAAATAAATTTCTTCAACTAACTCTCATACACCACTAGACCTCCCATATGGTAAGGAATTCCCTCCAAATATCCATGAAAAAGGAGTAGTAGATAAGCACATGTGTAATAGATTCAACATCTTGGAGACATAAAATTCAATAGTTAGCAAGTTCACACCCTCTATGTTAGAAGTTAACAATAATGAGGATCAACCCATGCAAAGTTGTCCACCAAAATAAATTTATCTTTGGTAGGATCCAAGGATTCTAGGATTTTCTCCAATCATCTTGGGCTGCCTTCCCCTCAGACAACAAAGATAAGAAGACTTAATTGTGAACTCCCCCAAGGATGTGAGTTTCCCCACCAACGAGTCCTCAACTAGGGTGAGGGGAATCCTATAGTTATGAATAAGTTCCTGTAGCTCGTAAGCAATTCCCAAGTCTATTGGGTAAAGGTTCTAGAAAATAATCCATCATGTATAATGGGTGATAAAGTTTTGAGTCTGAGGGCCAAACAATCTTGTAGACATCTCACATAGAGTTAAGAACTTAGTGTGCATGAGGGGGTTATCATGAATCTATTAATCTTCTTATAAATCAATAGAATGACCATTCACCATAATCTTGTGACACCCCATTTTTAGGATCTTTTGAGTGTTAACTACATTATTCCAAATCTTGTAGCCATGGGGGAGAGCATGTGCCCAAGGGAATTGGTGGGGATACAATCTTTCAAGATATTTAGCTTTTACAATGTTACACCAACTATCCTATGATTTTACCAATTTCCAGCCAAATTTTTGTTAAGAGGGCCTTATTCAAGTGTCCTATTCTTCTTAAATTCAAATGTCCAAGAGCTTTCAGTTGAAATACTTTCTCGTAGCTAACCAAATTCATTCTAGACTTCTCTTCAATGTCAGACCATAAGAAATTCTAGTAGATTTTCTCAAGAATTTCTCTAAATTTTCCTAGGATTTTGAAGGTGGAGAGGAAATACATTAGGATGCCCTATAGGGAGGTGGAGAGAAGTTGGAGTTTCCTAGCATTACTCAAGATTTTTCCTTTCCAGCCAAACAGCTTTCTTTGGAAGCATTCAATTAGGCCATTCCAATATTGATTCTGAACTTCCTCAACTATAAGTAGCTAACCAAGATAGGTGTCTAGGAGTGACGTCTCTTGGCAACCAAGAATACATGTCACCTTTTCTCTCAAAATGGAAATGGTGTTAAAGAAAAAAACTTTTCTTTTCTATTAATTTATGCATTGATCAGAGACTAGCATATATTGATTTAGGGTGTCTTCTTATTCTCTAGGTTCATGGATGGAGGAGATGTTGAATAAGAAAGTATCATCAAAAAATTATTGGATTATTTGTGGGGGGCACCGAGAGACAGGTTTAATGCCATTGATTTGTTAGAGTTAGTCAAAGAAACTAAAATTCTACTTAGAACTTCTACTACAATAATAAAAGATAGGGAGATATGGGTCACCTTGATGAAGACCTTGGGAGGAAGAGAATAAATTTCTAGGGGCTCCATTAATGAGCACCAAGAAAGTAACAAGGGTACAACATATTTTATAATACTATTAACCTTCTCATTAAAATTGAGTTTGGCAAGAATAGAAAAGATAAATGCATGCTTCACCTTATCATAAGCTTTGGAAATATCCAGTTTAAGGGCCATACTTGGGTTCATAGACCTTTCCATAGAGTGTATTACCTCATGGGTGGTTATAACTACATCAAGAACCTACGTCCTAGGCACAAAGCCATTCCGATAGGGGCCAATAAATTTTTCCAGGAGGGGTTGATGCAATTCACCATAACCTTAGCAAGAACCTTATAAATTGTGTTACAAAGGTTGATGGGTCTAAAATCTTCCAGCCTTCAAGGGTCCTTAGTCTTAGGGATGAGAACATTGAAGATCTAGTTGAGTTCCTTTAGTAGCTTTCCCGTCCTAACAAAGTCATGAGTAGCATGGATGATGTCATACTTGACAATGTCCCAAAATTCTTGGAAAAAAGTAAGACCTAAAATCCATCAGAACTCGGGGCTTTATATTGATTCATACTAAAAACAACTATTCTGATGTCCTTTTCTTTGACCTTTCTCATCATTTCCTCATTCATGTGGTCATTAATCACTGGTTGAAATGACCTTATGATATCACTTTGTAAGTTACTATTGACTTCAGTAGCTAGGGATTACATACATTTCTTAGAAATAGGAATTGGCTTTATCTTCTATATGTTCCATTTTAGTGACCACATGGTCATTATCATCCATCAACATGTTAATAATGCGTCTCTTTTTCATTCTTGAGGTTGATCTATTAAAGAATGTTGTGCTTCTTTCTCCCTCCTCCAACCATTGTACCCTAGATCTCTATTTCTAGAAGACCTCCTCCCTATTTAGAAAGGTTTTCCATTTGTCTTTACACTGCCTCTCTTGATCTTGCTACTCAATTTGTGCATTACTTTGTGCAAGATGATTTTGGAGAGCTTCTAGGTTCTTTTCAGCAGTCTTCTTCTCTTTGGATAAATTCCCAAATGTATATTTTTCCTATTCTCTCACCTCCTTTTAGATTTTGTCAAGTTTTCTAGAAAAACAGAACATTGCCATACCTTCCACAGTATCCTTCCACCACCATGCAATACAACCTCTGAATTCATTATGCACATACCACATGAGCTCATACCTAAGAGTTCTTCATCTAGTTGAACTTTGTGTACAAGAGAGAAGTAGCATAGAGTGATCCAAAATGGTCCTTGAATATTCCTTTAGAGAGGTGTGTTGGAGAATGTATTATCTAGAAGAGATTAGAGCCCTGTCAAGCCTAACCTAAATCAAGTTTTGTGCTAGTCTTTTATTAGACCAAGTGAAGGTAGAACACTGGAGATCAATATATATCAAATCATTTCTTCTCAAAAAATCCTCCAAGTCCTGCATACTATCTAAAAAATCCTCCAATCCCCCCAATTTCTCCAAAGGGTACAACGGGGTGTTAAAGTCACCCATACACAAAAACCTTCCTTATCTCATGGAATCAACCATAGTGGTAGCATCATTCAAGATAGCAATCCCAAAATTATGAGTGTTGAAGGCATAGGAAATTTAAAATAGTCTAGCTACTAGTTTGGGTGGTGAAATTTGTGGCAACAAAAAGGGTGCTAATAATGATATCTATGCCCATAGCCCTATCAAGATTCCATATAGTAGGAATGCCACCAGAAGCTCCATTAGCATCACCAAAAGTATATTTAGCACCTATCCAAACATAATTAGCCACTCTCAAGAAGAATTACTCAATCATTTTCACTCACTGCAAAAGAATCATATCAACCTATTAAGTTCAATGATCTTCTATTTGATTTCATACTGCTTCTTGGGGCTATTCATCCCTCTCACATTCCAAGATATGATCTTCATCTTTTATGGTTCTAGGTTTCCTTTAGAGTTTTTTATTTCCCCTATAAAATATCCTTTTCTATTTCCTTTTGATGGATGTTCCTGATCAAAGGTCTCTCAATCCTCGCGATTGATCCAACATCTACCCTATTCCCTCCTCTAGTATTTCCCTTTAGGACTATCCATTCAATTTCATTGCTAAGGAAATTAATTCTTGGGCACTCAAAAGTAGGGGAAAAGACTTCAACAATACCTCAAAGGGAAACCACAAGGGTTCCATTTATGAGTGGTGAGCCAACCCCCAAATCAAGGGGTAGGCTATAGTATCTCACTACCCCCTCGACAAACCATCACCGAAATGAGGATTTTCCAAGGTCTGCATGTCAACAATATCCCCCACTTCATTAGAAGAAACACCCATTAAAACACTCAAATTACCTGTGGTCCCCTCATCTTTAACTTTCATAGGGGTAATGGTACACTCATCAATGATGTGTGTTGTTCCACTTAGCTTAAGATCTCCCACACAAGTTTTGCTGAAACCTAGTGGTTTCACAGTTTCCTAGGTTTTGGGTATGGTAGCCCTTTTAGCTATTTTTAAAATTTTAACCACCTCCACACCTGGGGATGAGACCTTTCTCTTGAGTTTCTCACTCTTCAGGATCTCCAAAAAATAATGGCCAAAGCTATTAGATTTCTAGTTGAAAGAACCAACATTCTCATAAGCCAATGGTTGCAATTAGGTACCCCATTTAGACTTTAGGTCCACCATGGTTGGTAGAGGTTTATTCATTCCTACATTTACACAAATCTTAGTGAAACCCAATTTAATCTTTGGACTAGTCATCAAGTCCATTTTTATGAACCATCCAAAGGAGCTGCCAATCCATCTAAAATCACACTCATCCCAAAATTCAAAGGGGAGCCTAGGTAAGTGTATCCAAACTAGAGTGGATCTGTAAAGGTCAGTCTCTAAGTTAAAAACTAGTTTCTATTTCACTAACATCAACTCATGTTTGCCAAAGTTCCAAGATCCAGCCATGATTGAATCATGGTCCTTTTTAGCTATGAAACTAAACAAGAAGACAGCCCTAGCCATTGCAGAGATGGATATAGAACCTATTAGTTTTCACTTTTTCAAGCACCATTTTCTTACAATATCTACCATAGGTCAAAAAGAGAAACTTTCCAACAAGGCACAAGGTAAACCCTAAGGAAATCTAATCCACCACTAAATTAGGTAAAGAAATTAGAGGTCCAATGGGTCTTGAGGAGAACGTGATTTTTGCACTAGAATCAATAGAAGTCTTGGATCCAACAACATGCCCAACCAATTTTACTTTGGGGCCATCGTTATCATGGGACCACCCAAGGGTTTGGGGCCTAAACAAGCACAGTTGTCAGGGATGGCACCAAGTTGCATTAGAATAGTAGTGTCCTCCTAAAGAAGGAACCAACCATTTTGAGATTTCACAAACAATTCCAAATTCAAACAAATGAGGTGAAGGGGGGATCCATCCCTCCCAAGACTGAGAGGGCGTGGAGGCAGGAAGCAGGTCAAGGGCGGAAAATAGCAGGGCAGAAAAGTTAGTTTTTGGCAAACTACTTAGAAAGAAGGAAACAAATAAAAAATGGTAGCTTCTTACTAATATGCTTCAAAACAATCTCCATGTCACTCTTTTTTTATGGAAGACATGCTCTATGTTCTCAACTTCTATGATGAGGAGCTTCAACAAAGTGACCTAGAAAGAAAAGTTTGGTTAGCTTTGCCCAACATGTGGTTTGCTAAAAATTGTTTGCAACCCATGGTGATTGCATTTGGGCATATGTATTTCTTCCAATGGGATGGTGTGACTAAATATAACTCTAGAGAATTTTTGGAAGTTTATGGTCTTCCTCAATCTCTCAACAATATTGATGCTAAAATATTTTTGGATGGAATTTTCTTGAGTAGACTTGAATCAGGCAATAACAATATAGTTTCCTATAAGCACTACCCTCCATTGGAAACCATGGTGAATTTGAGGTAGATGGATTTATATTTAGAGGCCTCCATACTTCTCCCATAAAAATATCAAATATGTTTGTACTATTATTATTTGTTTGGGTTGTTTTCAAACATAATGTTATATTGTGTTTTTGTCCTCAACTTCCCTATCTTTGGATTTTCTATTGTCTAAAATTTAGTATTGCATCAAGTTTCTAGAACAATCGCCTTAGAATTCCTCTTATGTACAATTGTGAATACTTAATAGAAATACCATAAAGTTGAGCCGATACCCTATTTTCTATGGTTATGTAGCCATTGAATCATAGCTTCACAACAACTCTCCTTTAGCTAAAGTCTCTAAGTTTAAATGTCCAAAAAGTAAAAAAATATTTCTAGATCTACTAAACAAGAATTAAGTGTCAAGTTCAATATTTAGAGTGAATTAACATTCTACAAAAACCCTTACAAGTTTCAACATTACATAATTTCACAATTTATAGAGACCAAATTCATACTAAACACAAGAGCCAAACTATAATTTTTTTAAAAATCTCATATCAATTTGTATAAGACAAAAAGAAAAAGTGGGTATTTATGAAACCTATAAAGAAATTATCCTAGTAAATGAATTTACTGCTCTCACAAAGCTATATCAAGTTATATGAGCTCAAAAAAAATGTTCATTTGAACCTAAAAATTAATGTCCAAAATAGGGATAAAAAGGAAGTGCATAATAACTTTTGAACTTTAAAAAATAGATTTTGAGAGTCCTGAACAACTCAACTAGGTATCCTTCAATGCCTTGTAGTGAAAAAATCATCAAAATCTAATGTCCAAATATAATTGTTTTGTTTTGGAGAGTTTGGAAAACATTTTGGGAATAGATTAGAATAAATCCCTTCTACACAAAATCAACAAGTTAGATAATCTACTTGAATAAAGGGAACACATTCCTGAGAATATATAGCATTGTAGCATTATGTACTATGGGTAAGGGCACCAAGTTGTGGTGCCAAAAGGGGGTATAAGTGGACATCTTTTTTCTCAAATCAATAATTTCTAAACTTCAACAAGAATTTGAAGATAGTTACTCTCAAAAAATTTAGATATGACAAAAATAAAAGTAGTAGTCCTTTGAGTTTGGTTTCTAAACTACTAATTTTTTTTCAAAGTGGTTTAGTTTTAGGTCCTCAAAAAAGGGGGCCACAAAAAGTGGTATTGTTTATTCAGAACAAACATAACATGGTACAAAGTGTGGCCTTGTTAAAATTTGAAATTTTTTAATCACTTTGGTCATAAGTTACCTAACACTGTGTAGTTTATCCCAAATTTTTTGGGTAATTTTATAATGTGTATTTTCTTTTATGAATTTTTTAATTGAACACATCAAAAAAACATGAAATATCTGTATGCTCCCCCTAGAAATGATTGAAAACTAATCTAAAATCAAAACTTCTTTTTTTCAAAGTGTGTAGAATGGAGTCTAGTTTCTAAAAAACTAAGTTGTTGTGAACTTCAATGAACGAGCTAATATCTATAGCCCAATTAGTACATGTTGGTTTTTGACAAAAAATGGACATACATTCAAATGAAATTATAGTCAAAAAGCTTGAAATAGTTCAAATAAAAAAAAATTTATATGGTTATATAGTAAACACAGAGATCTACAATGTCATGTCACCTAATTTTATCGATGGTCAACCATGAGGCAACTTGAAGGAGAGCACACAACAAAAACAAATTATTATTTTTTTTATGTTTATAGCAAAATATGTCTCAGACTAGTTTAGAGGTCCTCCAAACCTTTGGGTTGGATCTCCAAGGAAAAACCAAGCCTTAGGCTTGGTAGAAAGCCAAAATTTAAAATAGCACATGCACACTATAGCATGTACATGCTATTTAAAGCTCTTTTAAATTTGGGTCTTAATAGTGTGTGCACACTTTAGTCCATATGTCCTTTAGTGTTCATGCACTATTAAGACCTAAATTTCAATAGAGAGGGAAGGAGAGAGGTAGAGTGAGAGCGAGTGTGTGTGTGTTTGTGTGTGTGTGTGTGTGTGTGTGTGTGTGTGTGTGTGTGTGTGTGAGAGAGAGAGAGAGAGAGAGAGAGAGAGAGAGTAGGGGATGGGAGAGGGAAGAGAGAGAGTAGGGGATGGGAGAGAGAGGAAGTGTGAGAGAGAGTAGGGGGTGGTAGAGAGAGAGAGAGTAGGGGATGGGAGAGGGAGAGAGAGAGAGAGAGAGAGAGTAGAAAATGGGAGAGAGAGTGAGAGAGAGTAGGAAGTGGGAGAGGGAGAGAGAGGGTGTATGGGAGTGAGAGAGAGAGGGAGAGTAGGGGATGGGAGAGGGGAGAGAGAGTAGCCCAAGAGAGAGAGAGTGTGTGTGAGAGAGAGTAGGCAGTGGGAGAGGAGAGGGAGAAAGAGGGGGAATGGGAGTGTGTATAAGAGAGACAGTAGGGGATGGTAGAGAGTGTGAGAGTGTGCGAGAGAGTAGGGGGTGGCAGAGATAGAGTATAGGATAGGAGGGAGATTGAGAGTAAGGGATGGGAGAGAGCGAGAGAGTAGGCAGTGGGAGAGAGAGAGAGAGAGAGAGAGAGAGAGAGAGAGAGAGAGAGAGAGAGAGAGAGGAGGAGGAGGAGGAGGATGTGATTGTGTGTGTGAGAGAGGGAGAGTAGGGGATGGGAGAGGAGAGAGAGAGAGAAAGAGGGGGGATGAGAGTGTATATGTGAAATAGAGAGTAGGGGATGGGAGAGGGGAGAGAGAGAGAGAGAGAGAGAGAGTAGCCTAAGAGAGAGTAGGGTATGAGAGAGATTAGGTGGTGGGAGAGGGAGAGAGAGAGGATGTGAGTGTGTGTTAGAGAGAGAGTAGGGGATGGGAGAGAGAGTGAGAGTAGGGGATTGGGGAGAGAGAGAGTAGAGAGGGAGAGAGAGTGAGAGAGAGTAGGCAATGGGAGAGGGAGTGGGAGAGGGAGAGAGAGAGAGAGAGGGGGGGAATGGGAGTGTGTGTGAGAGATCTAGAGAGTAGGGGATGGGAGACGGAGTGGAATAGGGAGTGAGAGAGAGACAAAGAGGTGGGATGACAGTGTGTGTAAGGGAGAGAGAGTAGGGGATGGGAGAGAGAGAGAGTATGCAGTGGGAGAGGGAGTGGGAGAGTGAGAGAGAGAGGAGGGATGGGAGTGTGTGTTTGTATGAGAGAGAGTAGTGGATGGGAGAGAAAGTGAGAGAGAGAGAGTAGGTGGTGGGAGAGGGAGTGGGAGGAGAGTGAGAGAGAAAGAGTAGGGGATGGGAGAGATAGATAGATATAGAGAGAGGGAGTAGTAGTGGGAGAGGGAGTGTGAGACGGAGAGCGAGAGAGAGAGTGATGAAGGGCCAACACCGCCCTTTACAAAATCACAACCAAGAATGCAAAAATATAGAGACCAAGAGAAAAAAAATGCTTCACAAGCAATTTTATTATACTTGAAAAATCTTTACAACACCCACAAGATGATATCATAGATATTACTTCTTCAACATAAGAGATATCCTAAATAAGAGTCTTCACACCAAGAGCTTCACCAAGAATTTCTACCTTAAGAGCTACACCTTTAGAGCTTTCACACCTTGAAGTCTTCACGCCTTCTAGCTTCTACTTCTCAAGCTTCTCCTCCTTGAGCTTCTCCTTCCACAACTTCTACTTCTCAAGCTTCTCCTTGAGCTTGATTGGAAATGCTCATATGCCTTGCTTAAATAGGCACTTACCACCCCATGCATGACTTATCCACAACCTTCTAGAATTCCTCCACAAGCTTCTACAACTTCCATAACCTTCTACAATATTCATAACTTTCTAAAATTCTACCTACACACCTTGATAATTGGAATGACAACCATTTATTTTTTATTTTTTTCTATTATGCCACCTATGTACCTCGCAAATATAAATCCTCTTTTCCTTTCTTTTCTCCTTTTTTCCCCTTTTTTATTTTTTATAATTTTCGTCACTTTCTCTCTCCTCTAGATTTTTTTTTTTTAGAAAATTTTTTTTTTCAATTTTTTTTCCCAATAATTTTCCCATGCAAGATGCTCCTGCATCAGAGAGGGGGGATGGGAGTGTGTGTAAGAGAGAGAGTAGGGGATGTGAGAGAGAGAGAGAGAGAGTAAGAGAGAGAGTAGGTAGTGGGAGAGGGAATGGGAGAGGGAGAGTGAGAGAGAGAGGGGGGATGGGATTGTGTGTCTATGAGAGAGAGTAGGGGGTGGGAGAATGAGAGAGAGAGAGAGAGAGAGAGAGTAGGGGATGGGAGAGGATGACAGAGACAGTAGGTAGTAGGATTAGGAGAGAAAGAGAGAGATGGTAGGGGATGAGAGACAGAGTGAGAGGGAGGGTAGGTGGTGAGAGAGGGAGATCAAGAGAGAGAGTAGGAGATGGGAGAGAGAGTGAGAGAGAGTAGGTGGTGGGAGAGGGAGAGGGAGTGAAAGATAGAGGGGGATGGGAGAGAGTGAGAGAGAGTAGGTGATGGGAGAGGGAGAGAGAGAGAGAGAGTGTGTGTGTGTGTGTGTGTGTGTGTGTGTGAGAGAGAGAGAGAGAGAGAGAGAGTAAGTGGTGCGAGAGGGAGTGGGAGAGGGAGAGGGAGAGAGGGGGGGATGGGAGTATGTGTCTATGAGAGAGAGAGAGAGTATGGGATGGGAGAGGAGAGAGAGAGAACAAGAGAGAGTAGGGGATGGGAGAGAGAGTGAGAGAGAGTAGGCAGTAGGAGAGGGAGAGAGAGAGAGAGTAGGGGATGGGAGAGAGAGTAGGCAATGGGAGAGGGAGAGTGAGAGAGAGAGGGGGGGGGGAATGGGAGTGTGTGTTTGTGAGAGAGAGAGTAGGGAATGGGAGAGGAGAGATAGTAGGGGATGAGAGAAAGAGTGATAGAGAGAGTAGGTGGTGGGAGAGGGAGAGAGAGAAAGTAGGGGATGGGAGAAAGAAAATGAGAGAGTAGGCAGTAGGAGAGGGAAAAAAGAGAGAGATTAGGGGATGGGAGAGAGAGTAGGTAGTGGGAGATGGAGTGGGAGAGGGAGATAGATAGAGAGGGTAGCCTGAGAGGGAGAGAGAGAGTAGGGGTTGGTGTTGAATTATTATTTGACATGATGTTAAATGACAGGAATTATTGCAAACTCCTCACTTGAAAATTTGGTTGCATAAATCAACTCCAAGGTTTCGGGTGATCTTTGCGACCTACTGGGACCGACCCAATTGAAGATAAATGTGAATGTTCATGAGAAGGCCTATGCTACTTCGTTTTGATTTTGGATGGATTGCAGAAGTTGCACACTATTTCAAAAATAACACTAAAAGAAAACTATAATTTTCTATTTTATGTTTTTTTTTAATGCAATCTAAAAATGCAACTAATATGAGTTCCTATTCTAACAAGGGGTTAGAAAAGAAAATAATGTGGAATTGAAATCCTAATGGACATAACTTCATAAGCTACAGAAAACAACACACTGCGAGTTAAGCTTTCAAAGAGATTTATAGGTAACCAATGAAAATAGGAGTATTGCTTCCTAGATTTCACTAATACAATTGTTGATTGAAAATTTCAATAACCAAATGATGTTTTACTTTTTGTGTACATACTTTGCCCCTTCTTGATGATTTATACCCTCTTTATAGCCAATCACTTTCATAAACTTGAACTACTCCTACTTCTTCAATCTAAAATCTCAAGGCACCTGCATTGAATCTTGTCATTAATAGCTGCATAAGATGAGGAACCTATTCAACTTCATGTGTCCAACCTCTATATATTTGATTTTTTTCTTCTCTCCAACTGCCTAGTCCTTCCCGATCAGAGGTCAGATCATCCAAATTGATCAAATGTTTGAGACTTTTTCATATTTTTTTACAAGTTTTTCTAGGTCCTCTTAACTGGCTTTTTCAAAGGTTTTCTACTCAAAATTTCAAGTTGAAACTTTCATTGGTCCCTAAAATTGGGTAGCCAGAGGCTTGCTATTTTAGGGACTAAAATTAGATATTCAATTCTTCTTTCCAATGGTGTAAACG
Source organism: Cupressus sempervirens (assembly GCA_028749045.1). Taxonomy (NCBI): domain Eukaryota; kingdom Viridiplantae; phylum Streptophyta; class Pinopsida; order Cupressales; family Cupressaceae; genus Cupressus; species Cupressus sempervirens. The sequence continues at coordinate 693,062,982 of CM053788.1, forward strand.
GTTCTAAATTCCAAGCTCTAGGTCAAAAATTATGACTCTGACAAGTTAAGGATATCTTTTTACCTACACAAAGAAGCAAACATTAATCTAAACAGATGAAAAATCAAATCTTGAACAAACTCTAATTACAATGAAAAGATCGAGAACATAAAAGCTTGTTAAAATGCATAAAATACCACTTAACACCTCTAAAACACAAATTTTGGTGCAATTGTGCACATCGAAGGTGCATTAAGTGTGGAGAATCCATGGATGTGTGCATGTGGCATGCCTTGGTTGTGAGCATGTAGCGCATTTTAGTATGTCATGTGTGACATAGTGCATCGTGGTGTGGTGTGTGCTACGAGCTTTGAAGACATGCATGTGAAGGATATGGTGGTGCACGTAATGATGCATTTTGCGTGGCATGCATGGGCGAATGGGAGGTGTGCGTGTGATAGTGGGATGTGCATAGGAGTGGGCATGCAATGTTGCACGCCATCGAGATGGATGAGCGAGGCGTGCGATGTGAAGTGGACATGTGCATGTGCGAAGGCGCACATGCCACGGTGATTTTTTATTTTTATTTTTTTATTTTTATTTTTATATTTTTTACTTTTCAAATTTTTTCAATATTAATATTTTTCAATTTTTTTCACTTTTTATTATTTTATTATTTTTTGTCTTTTTGATTTTATAATTTTTTTTGGTCTTTTTTGATTTTTTGACTCTTAACATTTTCTCGAATCCTAAATCATGAATTCGAGAACTCGAAAAGGGTAGGGGGTCCCCATTCCTAGTAGGGAATGGGGCGTGTGTTGTGGAACTACTAAAAATAGCCCCGAAAAAAGGAAGAAATGACAACAACATTTCTTCATCAAAAAATATCCTTTTAATATGCGTCAAACACCAACCGAACTTTGAACACTTTGAGTGTATCTCATATGACTTTACAATCAAAATTTCTAGACTTCAAAAGACCTTCAAGCTCAGTGTATGATTAGTGTATTCATTCCTATTAGAAATGATTTAGAATAACTAAGAGGGGGGTTGAATCAATTATTCAAGGTCCAAATGTCCTATTCAAACTTTTTCACTAAGTGTAGTGAGCCCATTCAACCATTCATTCATCCAAACTTTAACTTTTCTAATCAGCAAGTTACTGTAAATGAACATGCAAGCATAACACATAAAAGATCAACACATAACACAGTGATTTACATGGAAACCCAATTTGAAAAAAACCACCAGTAACATGCTACTCAATTCTCACTCTTCTAAAGTGATGCCTTGTGAAAGGCCTACCCTATTTAAGGCTTACAACACACTATTAAATGTGACTTTGTTAGAGGATTTAACCACCCTATTAGAAGTGGGCTTTATTAGAGGACTTTAGAACATTCACTTGGAACACCACCTTGTTAAAGGATTTACAAATGGCTATTAGGCCAACCTAAGTCCATAGGATTTTCCTTCTATCCTAACTAATACAATTGCTAGAGAGTAACAATTAGGGATTTTGACCTGATTACAACATACAACATAGCTTGTAGATCTCAGATCACCATTCAACTCTTCACATTGCTTGGCCTTCAATATCTACAACTCTTGACAGTTTTCCCTCCTTTCAAGCTTAGTCTCCTTAAGTGTTGATGCTCAATGTACCAGTGCAATCATCTCTTCTTGACCACTTTTAGAAGTAGAGCCTTTATGCTCTTCATTCTCCTAAATGTCTTCTCCTTGACACCCTTCTAACCACTTTACAATTTGACACTTCAGCAGCAACAACATTAGCAACATTTGCTTCCTAGTTTATGACTCCTTAAATAGAAGTCTTCGAGTTCCTTTTCCCACTTGATTCTTCCATTCTTTAACTTCAATTTGTAACCCATATTTTGTTTCCTCTAGAAACTTCTTGAATAATCCTTTTGAAATCACCCAAAAATGGTTTACATAGAATTATGTGCCACTAGCTCATCATTCTTATCCTCCAACTAGTTCAAAAAATTTAAGGTAACAACTATGTCAGCTTAGATTTGGCGAATCTTCATCATTTAAAATAATGTAGCAGCTCAGCACTATTAAAATATCGATGCTTGACACATACTATGTTGCTCAGCATCAACTATGTTTTTCCTAATGCTTGGCACCTAAAGTTTAGTTAGCACCAACTAAGATTTTTTGATGCTCAGATCCAATTGATAATTTTCTCAACTTCAACTAGCTTGCTCGGCACCCACTAATGAACTTAGTTTAAGCTTTGCAGTCAACCTTGTTACAACTTATACTTCTAATATTTCTAGGTGTGACCACCCTCTATATCTTTGAGTATGTTATTAGTACATCATTTAACCATTGTCTTAACTAATCCTTGCACTTCATTACAACATCATAACTCAACCTTTCCGTTAGGTACTCTTGTTACATCTTGTTGATAAAATCCTCTTTATCAATCAACTAAGTGATAGTACTTGGATCTTATAAGAAAATGTCATTCCTACAAGTAGCAGGTTTGATATCAATGACAAAAAAATGATTAAAAAAATTCTTTTAACAACAAACTTCCTTCTTTGCAACAATCTCTCTCTTTGGCATTGATGGAAAACCAAACTGATCAACCATTAGACTACACTATTCAACCACAAGCTAACTAGGTTAGAATAGTAAGTCAAATGCCAAAAAAAGAAATTTGTGTTAGCATTAGTTCTCATATCTTCCTCTACTATTATGATTGCTTCATTTCTACTTCTCCCTCTTAGCTGTTGTATCCTTGTTCTTTATTTCTCTCCCTCTATATTGCTCATATTTTGTTGTTCTAATCAACTATTCATCATTTATGTCTACTTCTCCTTTTATCTTCATTTGATTAGTTTCTAAATTTTCTTAACATTTCTCCCTCATACTTTTGATCACATGTTGTTGATCATTTTCTCACTACTTCTCCCTCTTTGACAATAATGCCAAAGACATATTAGCATCTTATCATGCAAGTGTAGCATTTGCAGGTTCATTTAAATTCTCCCTCTATCATCTTGCTTGTGACTTATTTGGAACTTCAACACTTTAATTATTTTAGGCATGAATCCTAAGGTAAATATCATCAGCATCAATGTGTAAAATCTTCAACAATCAGCTCTTTTGATGCAGAGTAGTCTTGCTTATTCTTAAGTAGCTTTGGTTAGGGGTATCACCCCTGACTTACCTCTAAGATACTCAAAAGCATCTTTAGGTAGTGCTTTTGTGAAGATGTCAGCAATTTGTTCCTTTGAGCTAACATATTCCATCTTCACTTGCTTATCTTCCACCAATTCTCTTACATAGTGATACTTGATTGCAATATGCTTGGTTTTAGCATGCATTACAGGGTTCTTTGATATGTTGATAGCATTTCTATTATCACAATAAAGTATCACAAGCTCATTTACTTCTTCCTTCATACTTTGCAGTAAATGTTTAATCCATACAATATTGGTGCAATTTATAGCAACTGCAACATATTCAGCTTCAACAGTGGACTGTGAGGTACAACTTTGCTTTTTGCTGGTCCATGTAATCAATATTTTTCCCAAGAAAAGTGCTCCTCCACTGGTGCTTTTTCTGTCATCAATTTTACCTCTCCAATCTGCATTAGTGTAGACTCTTAGCTCAAAATTTTCACTTCTCTTGTAGTATAGACCAAAGTCATCAATTCCTTTTAGATACCTTAGTATTCTCTTCACTACCATTAAGTGATTTTCTCTTGGATTTGTAGAAAATCTTGCCACTATTCCAACAACTAATGCAATGTCTAGTCTACTACGTACAACATATTGTAGCTTTCCAATCATTGATCTATACAATGTCTGATTCCTTTCAGTTGATTCATCATTCTTAGATAGCTTATGTCCAGTTTCCATAGGTGTGCTAACTAGTTTTGAATCTTCTAATCCAAATGTCTTGAGTATCTCCTTGATGTATTTGGATTGGATCACAAATATTTCATTCTTCAATTGATGTACTTTCAATCCAAAAAAGAATTTGATTTCTCCAAACATTGACATTTCAAATTCACGCTTCATTTGATCAGCAAAATCTTTGCATAGAGCATCTTTTCCTCCAAATATTATATCATCAACAAAGATTTATGATATCAAAATGTTTTTAGCTTTTTTAGCTTTGATACACAAGTTGTTGTTATCATCTGTTCTCTCAAATCCTATATTCACAAGATATTTGTCTAGTCTCTCATACCATGCTCTATGTGCTTGCTTCAATCCATAAAGTGCCTTGTGTAATTTGTAGACCATATCCTTGTTCTTGGCATCAACAAATCCCTTTGGTTGTTCTATTTAGACTTCCTCTTCTAGTATACCATTTAGAAAAGCAAGCTTTACATCCATTTGATAGACTTTAAAACCTTTGTAAGCAGCATATGCAATCAGTGTTCTTAATCCTTCCATTCTTGCAACAAGGGCAAATGTTTCTTCATAATCTAGTCCTTCTTCTTGTGCATAGCCTTTTCAAACTAGTTTGTCTTTGTTTCATGTTATCTCACCATTCTAATCAATTTTTTCCCTAAAAACTCATTTGGTACCAATTATATTCTTATCAGCTGGTCTAGGAACTAGGGTCCACATTTTGTTCTTCTCAATCTGATCTATCACCTCTTCCATAGCCTTATACCAATCATCATCATGTAGTGCATCCTTCAGTGTTTTGGGTTCAACCTTTCTTAGTAGACATGACTCATTCCTTAGTCTATTCCTTGTCATTGATCTAGCATCCTTGTCACCAATGACTTGATCTGTAGGGTGATGTCTTCTCACATACTTGGCTAACCTAGGTTCTGTCCTTCTTTCCATGTTTGATCCTTCAGCTTCAGAGTCATTTTGTTCTTCTTCTAATAGTACCTCATCATTTATTTCATGTGTACTATTTTTAAAATCAGAATGTGCATTTTCTACATTTTGTAACTTGGCTTTTGAATGCAGCTCACCATTCACTGGCTGTGACTCGGCTGATACTGGAATTTGTTGCTGATTCTCAACTTGATTTGCAGCATTGTCTTGAATAGTCATTCCTTCATAGAAGTATACAAAGGATCTATAATCCTTTGATTGTTTGGACTCATCAACTTGAACTTCCGCATGCTCTTCAAAATTTATATTTTCACTCTCCACAATCTTGTTAGTGTTAGTGTTCAAACACGTATATGCCTTACTTCTAGTGGAGTATCCAAGGAATATGCCTTCATCACGTTTTGCATCAAAATTTTCATTTCTAGTATCTTTAAGAATATAGTATTTACAACCAAAGACTTTAAAATGTTTCACATTTATGTGAGCGACCATAACACAATTCAAAAGGTGTTGCATTTGTACCTTTCTCAACTTGGACTCTATTCAATGTGTATACTGCAATGCTTATAGCTTCTCTCTAGTATTTTAGTGCAACATTTTTCTCCATCATCAAGGTTCTTGCACGATCAATTATTGATCTATTTCTTCTTTCAGCAATACCATTTTGTGGTGGAGTCCTTGGTGCTGACGTTTGCCTTTTGATGCCTTTATCATTTTAGAATATCTCAAAATCCTTTGATATAAACTCACCTCCTCTGTCTGACCTTAGGCACTTTATATTTTTTCATGTTTCCTTCTCAACTCTAGCCAAATACCACTTGAACATTTGAAATGCATTGGATTTTTTCTTTAGAAATAGAGTATTCATCATCCTAGAATAGTCATCTACAAATAGCATTATGTATTTGTCTCTTAGGTAGCTTTGTAATTCTATTGGACCACATAAGTCTATATGGACCACTCTAGTACTTCTTTGGAATTGTATGTTTTTCTTTTGAAACTAGACTTAGTCATCTTCCCTAGTTGACATTGTTTGTGCATTGTGTTTTCAGGTTTCTTCAATTTGGGCAACTCTTTGACCTTCTTTTTTCTGCTGATGCTAATCAAATTATCAAAATTAACATGACACAGTCTTTTATACCATAACCACACATCATCTAGTCTAATAACAAGACAACTTGCATCTTCCATATCTAGGTAAAATAGATTACTCCTAGTTTATTCACCTTTTCCTATTAGATTTCCATCAGTGTCATAAATCTTGGCAGTTTTGTTTCAAAATTCTACTTTGCAAGCTACATTGCCTAACTGTGATACACTCAACAAGTTGTAGTTCAATCCTTCAACATAGTATGTGTTATCACATAAAATTTCCTCTATGAGTTTAATGGAACCTTTTCCTTTGATTTGACATGGAGTATCATTACCAAATCTAACACTATTTCCATCATATTGAGTAAAGGTAATGAACTTACTTTAATCTCCTATCATGTGATATAAGCATCCACTATCTATGATCCACTTGTCATTCTTGTTCACATAGGTAACCAATGCTATTGCTTCATCATCATCTTTATCTGATTCATCCTTCATTGCCATATAGACTACTTCATCATCATTCTCATTAGAATCTTCTTCAACAATGTAGCATCTCTTTCCTTTTTCCTTGTAGTCGTTACTATCATCTTCTCTCTTTTTCCTCTACTTGTTTACTTCTTTGTAATTCTTCTTTTGTGTACACCTTGCAGCAATATGACCTACTTCATTATAATTGAAACATATGATAGGGACCTTACCTTTGAATTTACCTTTGCCTCTATGGAATATCCTAGCCAGTAGTGCTTCCAGTTGTTCCACATCTTCCTCATATATGTTGCTATCACTAGATGCATGTTTTCCCTTTCTTCTCTTCTTGCCTTATGTATCCTCCTTTGTGTCTTTTATTGTCATCTTGTCCTTGAAAGTAGATTCAAGGTTCTCAGGTCTGTAGTTATCAAAATTGGATAACTCAAATGCAGTAAGTCTTCCCTCTATTCCTTCAAAGGTTAGTGTCTTTCCTTATACACACCTTAGCTCTTGGATGGCTGAAACTCTATTAGCATAAATAGGGAGTAGAGTTCTTAAGTATTTGTTGATGACAATTTCTTCTTCCAATTGACCACCTAGACTTCTTATTGCACTTACCACTTTTACTCTAGTAGCATATTAAGCAACATTTTCTCCTTCCTCCATTTTCATGTCATCAAACTTTCCTCTAAGGCTTTCTCTCTTTGCTCTCTGGACATTCTGATCTCCTCCATAAATATCTATTAGGTATTTTCACATTTTGAATGTAGTATCACAATCTTTGATGTCATCATATTCTGCATATCTGAGTGTAGAGGCAATCTCCAGCATTGCTTGATTGTGCTCCTTCCTTTTGCCCAAATCATCTATAGAAAGAGATCCAGCTAGATTTACATGTTCTATTCTAATTGAGGTTTGTGCATAGTCACCTATTGATCCAAGATGCAATTTCATCAGACTCTACCATGCAGCAAAGATATCTTTGTTGAGCTTGGGAACTTCTCTCTTGGACATCTTGATCATTTTGCTTCTAGTACCTTGAAACTAAATCAGCAGATAGCTCTGATACCAATTGTTAGAAATGTTTTAGAATAACTAAGAGGGGTAGTTGAATTAGTTATTCAAGGTCCAAATGTCCTATTCAAACTTTTTCACCAAGTGTAGTGAGCCCATTCAACCATTTCTTCATCCAAGTTTTAACCTTTCTAATTAGAAAGTTACTATAAATCAACATGCAAGCATAACACATAAAATATCAACACATAACATAGTGATTTACGTGGAAACCCAATTTGAGAAAAACCACCAGTAACATGCTACTCAATTCTCACTCTTTTGAAATGATGCCCTATGAATTGCCTAACCTGTTTAAGGCTTACAACACATTGTTAAATGTGACCTTATTAGAGGATTTAACCACCCTATTAGAAGCGGGCCTTGTTAGAGGACTTTAGAACATTCACTTGGAATGCCACCATGTTAAAGGATTTACATATGGTTGTTAGGCCAACCTAAGTTCATAGGATTTTCCTTCTAACCTAACTGATACAATTGCTAGAGAGTAACAATTAGGATTTTGACTTGATTACAACATACAACTTAGCTTGCATGTCTCAAACAACCATTTAGCTCTTTGCATTGCCTAGCCTTCAATCTCTGCAGCTCTTGATAGTTTTCCCTCCTTTCAAGCTTAGTCTCCTTGAGTCTCCATGCTCAATGTACTAGTGCAATCATCTCTTCTTGACCACTTGTAGAACTAGAGCCTCTATTCTCTTCCTTCTCCTAAATGTCTTCTCCTTGACACCCTTCTAACCACTTTGCAATTTGGCACTTCAACAGCAACAACATCAGCAACATTTGCTTCCTAGTCTATGACTCCTTAAATAGAAGTCTTGGAGTTCATTTTCATGCTCAATTCTTCCATTCTTTAATTTCAATTCATATGCATTAGGTAGGATGTATTTTATCTAACCCATATTTTGTTTCCTCTAGAAACTTCTTGAATAATCCTTTTGAATTCACTCAAAAATGGTTTACATAGAATTATGTGCTACCAACTCATAATTCTTATCCTTCAACTAGTTCACAAAATTCAAGATAACAACTATGTCATCTCAGACTTGGTGAATCTTCTTCATTTAAAATAATGCAGCAACTTGGCACTATTAAAATACTGATGATTGGCACATACTGTGTTGCTCGATATCAACTATTTTTTCCTAATGCTCAACACCTGAAGTTTACTTGGCACCAACTAAGATTTTCTGATGCTCGGCTCCAACTGAGAATTTTCTTGGCTTCAACTGGCTTTCTTGGCACCCATTGATGAACTTAGTTTAAGCTTTGCAATCAACCTTGTTACAACTTATACTTCTAATGTTTCTACGTGTGACCACCCTCTATATCTTTGAGTATGTTATCAGTACATCATTTAACCATTGTCTTAACTGATCCTTGCACTTCATTACAACATCATAACTTAACCTTTCCCTTAGGTACTCTTGTTACATCTTTTTGATCAAATCCTCTTCATCAATAAACTAAGTGATAGTACTTGGATATTATAAGAAATTGTTATTCCTACAAGTAGCAGGTTTGACATCAATGACAAAACAATGATTGAAAACATTTTTTTAACAACAAACTTCCTTCTTTGAAATAATCTCCCTCTTTGGTTTTCAACAATTCCCTTTTATATCTCAGGATGCAATCTATTAAATTTTTTAGACAACTCAGAAACAATCTTCCATTCCTCCTAGCCCATCTATTTAGAATCTTCATGAAGGTTTTTTATCAATCACTGCTAAGCTAGATGAGAGAACCAGTTCGAGGGCCCTTAGCAAGATGTCACCTTCTTTTATGCCTTTTGGAAAATTTTAAATAGTTGTTCCACGTAACTCACAACATCACTCTTTGATGAAGCAATTTTTTAGATACATGACACTTTATTTTGAAAACATATCTTTCTCGTATCTAATCTTTTAGAATCCTTCAATCTTAACACCATCCTTTCTTTTATTTTCTTTCTTTTATCTTTTTTTTATCTTCTATATCTTGACTACACTTAGACTATGTAGCCAGAACATCAATGTAATTTCTTGGATTCAATCTTTTGTGAATATCCCTTGCGTTCCTCTTTTAGAACTTTTAGAAACTCTCATGCCAAACAATGATCTTAGCAACCCTTCGAGAAAAACCCTCCTCTTTGAAATAATTGGAGTTTGAATCGTCCCTTGGCTCCTTTGATCTTAATTTTATAGCACCTAAGATGGTCGATTATTAAGTTTGCAAAGTGATAAGAGCTTGTTGGTTCATAACCCCAAACTTAAGACTGAAAATCTCCCTATTTTTGCAAGCAACATCCATTGCTCAGTTAGTATAAGACACACAATCGTCCAAATATTTTGACAAAGAATTACCGCTTCCTAAAATCAGAACCAAAGAGTGGTTAATGAAATATCTCAACATAAAATCTCAAGTACATCTGACCCCTAGGACTGACACAACTAAAAAAGAAAAGAAGAAACAAAAGACTCGACTCAAAGCAAACTAACACCTAACTAGAAAGACTAAAAAAGACTAAGAAAAACAAAAACTTGAAAAAAAACAAAAACTTATCTACTAAAAACCTTGAATAATAAGAATGTGGGGTGGTTGTCAGTAGATTTCTCATAATGTGCAATACTAATGAACCCCCCCATATAGTTCTAAAGCTGACTTGTCTTTATACTCAGAAAAATAAAAATTGGGCAATCTTTGTTTAAATTCTGGGCACAAATCACACAAAATCAGAAGCTGTGGTAACTCTTTATGACCATGACTAATCTATGAACAAGTTCTCTTACATTTAACATCATATTCAAATTGAAAATCATAAAAATTAGAGGGATAATGGAAAGATATCACCTGATCTAGTGAGTTACCCACCATAGAGGTACACTCACACATTGTAATTTCTCCTTCTGGTGGTCTTATTTCATGGTACATAACTTCACATGCACCTAGAAACACTGTAAGTTCTACTTTAGGCTCCTTTGGACTAGAAAACTCAATTACCAGCCTTCCTTTCACATTATAGGATTCATTACTATCATCGACCTAGATGTTTTCTACCTCATATCCCAAAGAAACCTATTCAAAATCATACTTTCCCTCCATTGCGATCTCCCAACCTAATAAGAAATCAGGACAACTTCCTTCTAAATGGAACCCAAGCGGATGGATTCTACATGACTCGCTTATTTCATGATTTGATATGTTTGTAGAATACCCACAAATAAACATTTCCTTGGTCAATCTTGAGACCAAATTGAGCTTTCTATCCATCTCTTCTAATGACATATCTTGTTTTAAGGGAGGTATCTTATCATTGTTTGATTGGGAATCAATATTATAATAGGAAGAATCAATATCTTCATCTTGATGACCTCTTGACTCAAAAATCTTACCAACCTCAAGATCTTTTGCAATTCCATCATTTTTTGCAACTTTGAGAATTTTTGCAACTCCATGGAGATTTGGAACTTCAAAATTTTCTACATCCTCAAAATTTCTTGGCATATCCACACTTGGAAGAATTTCTTCATTGAATGGGAACACAAACTCCTCTTGATCATATTCATCATTTTGTCCTCCTACAAATTTATTGTATGATTCAAACATCATTGCACTAAACTACAAAGGTTATTCCTCCATGATTTGGAGAGGCTGATCTAATACATCATTGTACCCATATCTATCTTCACTTGGACTCATACCTCTAGTACCATTATTCTCATTGTTAATATTACTGTAAAGGCCAAAATTTTCACTCTGATTTTGAGAATAATTGTTCTAGGTAGAAAGTTGTCCTAAATGATTGCCTTGGTTTCTTGAACAATTCAAATTTACTCTCACAAGTTCTTTGAATAAAAGAGATATCATCTCCTTTATGTCCTTAAGCTCTCTAGCTATATTGTTTTCTACGTCAGCGGATGTGGCTGCCTCTTGCTCAAAGAAAGCAGTCTTTTGAGATGCATATCTTTAATATGTAATTGTTGGCATTGGAATAGTAGTAACCTGATTCATGAATGTAATAGCCTCTTTGAAGACCTTTTCAATAGTATCAATGTCTCTGGGTTGGAGGCCTCTTAGAAAAATAGAAGTTAATGAATCCATTGTTCCAAAATAGACTTGGATGGAAGCCTCTTATGGTATAACATGAGGAAACTCCATTCTTTGATACATCTTATAGAAGCGATGATTAAACTGTGAAATAGTCTCATGATGATCCCTCTTAATTGAGATGAACTGATGATGTAGAATAGCTAGATCCATATAGATCTTGAATTGTTCTAGAAACTTGCTCTCAAAAGAGTTCCAATCCCTTATTGATGTTGGTGGCAGATTGAGGTACCAATTGAATGCCATTTCCTACAAAGCGTAAGGAAAAAGGTGGCATACCACATCCATATGCTAAATTTGGTTTCAATTACAAATCTCCTTCAAAATTTTAATATGATCTTTTTCTATCCGTGATTCTCCATATATGAACCGTGGGAAAAACTTTTTAGGATTTTTGGGCAAGTCATGTAATGGTCCAATTCAGTTCAACGGTGAACTTTGGGCTTTGAAGAAAGACATGGTGCATAATGATGGAAATGCATGAAGTAGAATATAAAGTGAATGATGGTGCTAGAATGTGTAATGTGAATGGGTGGAGCTCTTGGTATCCTTTTATCACTGTGTGGTTTGTGGAAGTGGGTAAGCTCAAGAAACTCATATGCACTTGGTAAAGATCTTAATGCTTGCTAAAATGGGGATTTTGGTGAGTGGGTTTTGCACAGTGCATGCAACGTGGTGAGATATTCATGCAAGATGGATAGGTGAGGCACATGGTGTGAAGTGGACAGATGCACATGCGAAGGTGCATGCGGTGCAACGATCTTTTATTTTTTTGACTTTTCAAATCTTTTCAATTTTTTAGATTTTTCAATTTTTTTCACTTTTTATTATTATTATTTTTGTCTTTTTTATTTTATAATTTTTTTGAGTCTTTTTGATTTTTTGACTCTAACATTTTCTCGAATCCCAAATCATGAATTTGGAAACTCAAAAAAAGTTGGGGGTCCTTATTCCTAGTAGGGAATGGGGCATGTGTTGCAAAACCACAATAGTTGTGAGAGTAGAGAGAGAGTGAGAGAGAGTAGGGGATGGAAGAGGAGAGAGTGAGAGAGAGAGTAGGGGATGGGAGAGATATTGAGAGAGAGTAGGTGGTGGGAGAGGGAGTGGGAGAGGGAGATAGATAGAGAGAGAGAGTAGGGAATGGGAGAGAGAGTGAGAGAGTAGGGGATGGGGGATGGCGGGATAGGGAGAGATTTTTTTTACATAGTGTGTACACACTATAGTGTGTATGGGCTTTATAATGTGTATGCACATTATAGTGCATACACGCTTTATAGTGCGTAGGCACTTTATAGTGTGTACACACTTTATAGTGCATACGTGCTATATGAAAACACCAAAAAATGGTCATAATGAAAGTTTGGGTCCCTGTTAATCCATATTTTTCTTTTTGTCTATTGTGTATTCTATTGTTCCATCAAAAAACACAAGTTTCAAGCTATTGAAACTTAGCAAATACTATTTGAAGCTAGCAAACACCAAATTCAATCATTGAATACATTATTTGAAAGCTTTTTGAATATTCTTTCTATAGAAAAGATTAGTGCAGTCCTTTTTAAATATTCTTTGTTATTATGTAGAGACAAATTTGATTATAATTTGACATGTTATTTAATATATAGTGAATTCATTGAAATTTGTATGTTTGAATGAATTGTTATTTGGAAATGATTAGAAATTGGACAAGTTGTCTAATATATATTGTGTATTCATTGAAATAATTATAATTTGTATATATATTTGAATAATTTGTAATTTACAAATTGTAAGTAATTCAGATGTTTGAATAATTTGACCTATAAAAATCGTCATCATGCCAAGGAAGAAACCAAAAACTCAAACAATGGAAGAGAGGGAGAGATGTTTGGAAATTAAAAGAGATGAAATGAAACTACTATGTGAACAAAGAAAATTGCAAAGCAATAATGAAGAATTGACTTTTGTAGAGGAACAAGAACCACTGATACAAAGAAACAAAGAGGAAGAATTGGAAAGACAAAGAGAATGAATGAGACTATTACGCTCAAGAATGCAATTGAATTGTGAAGCTACACCATCTTCCAATGTTGGAGTCATATCATCATGTCATGTTGAAGAGATGCTAATTTGTAGATCTGATAATGTACACACTCCATCATGTCATGTTGAAGGCACAACATCAACATATGAAGTAGGTGATATTCCATCTTTTGCATATTATTGGTAAGGCACACCATCTTTGATTCAAGGTGCACAAAGCACTCAACCTTATGTTGATGTTCAAATTGTTGAGAGAATGGAAGAGATTATAACTCCCTCTAGAATTCTATTTAGAAGACCAAAATATTTGATTGATATTGATACTAACATTTTGAAACCAATGCCTGACAAGATTAGCAAGTTACTTATCAAAGAAAAGTTAATTGTATGTGGAGACTATTCTTTGAATAATTAAATATTATAGGTTAATGCCAATTATTTTTTGAAATGATGAGGAATTTAAAATTTAGGCCTATCATGAAGATTCTTGAGCTAAGAATGATGGATGATTCAAATGAAAAAAGCATTGTAAAGAATCTAATGAGTGCTTATGATAAAGTGGGTTCTAAATCATGTACCAAAGATAGTAATATCATGAGATGTGTAATTACATGAACAATAGTAGGTACCCAAATGAAGAAATTTTGACTCATGAGAAATATAAGAAAAACATTAAAAATCAGTAAAGGTACTCTAAGGAGAGCCATGCTAAGGCATGAGAGATTGGAAGATCCAACAAAAAATGAGTTATGGATATTTAGCAGTATACTATGATGAAAGGATAAAGAAATTAGTGAAACTTTGAAATCATTGATTGAAGATTTTTGGACAAATAACACATGTATTTCCCCTAATCAAAGAGATTTTTTAAGAAGAAGGATTGGTAGCCAAAATTGTGACCCACATGTGAAACACTTTTTTAGAATCAACTCAAACATAATTTTTTGCAAAATTTATTGGTATGTATCCTCAAATTTGAATAAGTCAAAGATTTTTTGAGATGGGTAAACCATTTTATGAGAAGATAAATCATGCATGCACAACTTGTTGTAGGCTATATATTGAATTTTCTAATCATTTTGATATTTTTAGGCATATATGTGTATTTTTGCATTCTAAGTTTGTTTTTCAAGATTGTGACATAAATGAGCCACCTACATCTTCAAGGGAATTCATAACCAATATTTTATGTAAAATAGAGGATGGCCAACAATTTTACAAGACATCATGCTTGGATGGTACATGCTTATTTTGTAGCTCTTTACAACTTTTATCAACTTGTGAACATATGGACAGTACACATGCAATTGGAAATTGTAAGAATTTTCTTTAGGGCAAAATTCACCCAAGATCAAGGAACTGAAGCACAAGCACAATAGTGGACCAAAAGAGTATGATCAAAATATGAATATGTATTCAATTTGATGTGAAAGTACACTAGGAGTGCCTATATTTAAAGGCCTCTTGAATGCTTCTAGAATGCCTAGGAATCAACATACTGATATGTCCTACAACTAGGCACATGTCCACTAGAAGTGGATTATCCTCCATTAAGCATAGGAGTAAGTGTGATGATGAGAGGATAAGCCTACAAAGCTATAGCACACAAAATTATGTTGTAGACACCATGTGCTAAAATAGGAGTGTGAATAACTATGTTGTCTATAGGACAACTCAAGTAATTATGCACACTCTAGTGTTGTAGACACCATGTGCTGAATTAGAGTTGCTTACTTCTATGTTGTCAGCATGACAACTCATAAAAGTACGCAAACTCCTAAGTGTCTCAGTAGTAAATAATAAAATAATGCATAGTAATAAAATAATTCATTGACCTAAGTAAACTTAAGTAAAGTGTAATAAGTAAATACTTATTTACACCAACACCCCCCCTTAAGTGTAACATAGGGGAATGCAGTCAAGCTTACGAAAGCTAGGATGAAATATAAGATGGGTCCCGAACACTAGACCATGTTAGGTACCCATTTACATAATGAAATGCAATGCAATCTCTCATTAAGTAGAGAAAGAGGGAATACCTAATGGGAAAAACCCTCTCGCAAAAAGAGAGGTGAAAAGACAAGATGCATGGATGGATGGAGTAATCAAGGCCCCCTCCCATTATGACATACATCAAGTATATACAAAAGAGAAGAATGAGAAGGACAAAACCCCATAAGAGGAAAATTTCCCCCCCATAAGAGTGAAGGATAGAGACAATATAGTACCTCCCCCCCCCCAAAATAAAAATAAAAATGTAAAGTGTCAATCAGTAACAGCTACTCCTAGGTAGAAGCTGGTCCATGAGTGTTGTATAATGTTCCTCCCCTTTAGAAGAAACAATGGCAAAGGTACAAGTGAGATGCTTCAACTATATGTAGAAAGTATCTCAATGATGAATGGTGTCTTTGAAACCTACTCAATTGTCCCTGTGTCAATGCTGATGGTCCCCCCTTCTAAGATTGCTAAAAAGAATGAGTGCAAATCTAGAAAGGATGGATGTAGAACCTATCCCAAAGAACCAACTGTCTCCTCAAATGATAAAGAGACCTCCTACAACTTTTGTACATAAGGATCCACAATCATATCAACCTGTGAAGACTGATCATGTAGAGAATGGACAAAAGGGTCAAAGTGAGCCCTCGCAACAACTAAAGAAGGATCATCATCATTAAAGAGAAGATGTAGATCATTAATGATGTCTCCCAAGTCTGCTATGTATGACTCCACAAACAAACCTGAAATATCTACTATGTAGTCATCCCCTATTGCTAGAGCTGGAAGAGAAGGTGTACATTATTGTTCTCGACCTATCATTGTCATAATGTATGCATGTGGAATGTGCTAATGTCATGGCCTCTCACTACAACTATCGATAAGATTCCACATATCTGAGTCTGTTGAATCACTATCACTAGTGTCACTATTAGTTTCCACAATGTATGAAGTGTGGAGAGGATTAGAAGATAAGCTAGGTGAACTTTCCTCAAAGTGAATATTCCTCTCGACAAAAATATCATGAGTCCCAAGATCCATAAGTTTGTATGCCTTAACACTCTTTTCATATCTAATGAAAGTACAAGGCCTTGATTGGTGGTGCCTTGCATTCCCTGAAAGATATGTTTTCCCATGTTGGACAACCAAAGACTCCGAAGTGTTTCACAACTAGTTTTCTACCACACCATGCCTCAAAAGGAGTCTTACCATCTAAGGCACTATGAGGAGACCTACTAAGTATGTGATTGGCACTACTAATAGCTTTGACTTCAAGTGTTGGATAAAGAGACTTGGCTTGCATCATGCAACTTTCCATGGACTTAAGAGTTTGTATCCTCAGTGTTGCAACATCTTTCTTGTGTGGATTGAATGCTAGTGGATTTTGAAGATCAATATCCTCAAGTTTACAAAAGTCTTTAAGTATTGTGTTCACATATCTACTTTCATTGCCCATCCTAAGAACCTTGATGGATTTCCTTCATTGTTTTTCAACATGACTCTTGAAGGCTTGAGCCTTATCAACCACTTCATTCTTGTGATGAAGAAAGTAGACCCATGTGTAGCATAAAAAGTCATCAATGAAAGTAAGGATATAGCAACCCTGGCTGACTAATGTCACTGGAAAAGGACTTGCTAGAACCATGTAAACCAACTAAAGAATATAATTGGTGCTCTTGAAGATTTACCTTTATCAAACTTCTCCTTGAGATGAATATCCACTAAAGATGTTGAACATTCCCCCTTAGAAAAGTTGATTATAGGTAGACCTTTGACCATGTTTCTTTGAGCGAAGTTGTTGAAGATAGTGAAAGGCAAGATGACCATACCGCTCATGCCATAATTTGGTTTGTGAATGAGATTGAGTTAACAAGGCATGTGAAGGAGACTTAGGCACAAAGTGGGAAAATGAATAAAGCCTTTTTTGATGATTGACTTTACCCACTACAACCAATGAATCATATTTGACAGTGCACACCATTACTGAATCTGGAAGGAACTCAACTTTTTTTCCATCTCCAAGGTGAGTGATTTGGTAAATTGAGAGGAGATTAGAGCTAGGATTTGGAACATAGAGAACATCTTTGAATTTCCCATTTTGCATCTCCACATGTCCTTTCCCTTCAAGTTTCATTTTTGTATCATGTCCTACAAAGATGTGTAGTACCTATGACTACTTCAATGAAGAAAATTCTTCTTTTAAAGAACCTATATGATATGAGGCACCTGAGTCAAGAATCCATTCTGATGAAGAACTTGAATATACCATAAGTGCTTGCCCTTTTCCCTTTGAAGTGGGTGGAGTTAAATCCTAGGAAGCACTTGGCACATTGATTTTGTTCTTCTTGAATAGGTTTTCCAACTCATCAATTCTCTTAGTCTTGCAATGATGTTCATCATGATTTGGTTTCTTGCAATATGCACCAAAAATTTTGTCCTTCTTTTCATTGTTTCTCTTCTTGTTGGAAGACGAATTGCCTTCCTATGAGAAGGAAGTTTTTTGTGACTCAAATTGTGATTTTTGCTTCCACTACATTTTTTTGCTATTGTTGGAACTCTTGCCTTGTTTATTTGATTGGTTCTCATCACTAGCCACCAATGCTTTGGTCTTTGATGATGTAAGAAGTCCCATATCTATCAACTTGGTTTGTTCAAAAATCAACATTTCTACAAACGCATCAAATGTAGGCTTTTGGAAAGTATTTCCCATGGTCAACCTATGTATTATAACTTGAAAAAAAGGAAGCATACTCTAAAGGTAGCCTCTTCAAGATTTGATGAATCAACCTATCATCCTTCGTGGGATTACCACAATCTTTAAGTAGTGCGCTAAACTCATTAGCTTTGTTGATATAATCTTGAATCATGTCAAAATTCTTTGGATCCAATAGAAGTAGATAATCCTCAATCTAGAATCCTTTTTCCTCATCCAACTTACCATAAAATGCTTTAAGTTTGTCCCAATCAAGTTTGGCTTCCTTGAAATTGGAAATGTGGAAGAAGAGATCTCTACATACACCACTCTTGATAATTCCTAAAGCCTATTGGTCTTTAATTTGCCAATCAAAAAGTGTTGTAGCATTCGTGGGTTTGGGAATTGTACCATCAACATAAATATTTAGACCTTTTCCATCAATCTAAATCATACAATATTTTTCAATGTAGAATAATTGTGTGAAGTTAGTAATGGACCTTTAGGTGAACCCACAATGCAAAAAATGAAAAGAGCACAAGAGAGAGACACAAAAACACAATACACACCCTACCTATTCACTCAATCAAAGAACCACTCCCCACCCCCCCCCCCCCCCCCCCCCCCAAAAAAAAAAAAAAAGATGCTTTGGGCACTTTATATGTAGTGTGTGTACAATAGACCATTTGTCAAAATGTACAAAGTGGACTTCTGATTTTTCTATTTGCAACTACCTTTTGAGTTTTAAATCTATCACTAAGAATTTTAGCTTAGATGTACAACAATTTTGAAAAGTAATCAAAGCATTACAATGCAAAAGGGTCCCTAAGTCTAAAAGCAAGATTTTTGTCCACACAAGCCTATAATTTGATTACAGATCTAGAAAGTATAAAAAAATTTAAGCACTTTCAAAGAAAATGGAACCTATTTTCTATTAGATATAATTGATTAATTGTGTGTTGTCTTTGATGTTACAGAAATGTCATATCAATTTTAGTCAATGCTTGTCGAGCTCACTCTGGCAGTGAAGACATTTTTTTGTGTCTAACAAGTGTTCCTATGTTTGCCAAGTTTAGATGGTAGTGTCTACCAAGCAGTGTCAGTGTCTACAAAGTTCACTCGGAAGATAAAGGAAAGTGTGTTGAAGATGAGTGTTAATCAAGCTCACTCAGTTAATGAAGGAAAGTCTGATGGAACCAATATTGACTGAATCAAGTTTCATAGTATTTGCTAAGTCACCAATGCAGGCCAAATATCATAACCTCATCAAGCCAATCTTCAGAACTCGAGTGTCTACATTTTGGTTGACTATAATTTTGTGTAATCTTGTATTATAGCCAACTAAGGTAATAAATGTTGATTATTCTAAGTTGTATTTGAGCCGACTTGATAATGTGAATGAAAAGTGTGTAAATGTATAAGAATAAAAAGGACCATGAACAAATGGAAGATCTAATAATGAGTAGAAGAAGCTAAGGATACGTAGAATATCTTTGTGGAGCATAAAAGTTATATTTGATTAGGAAGGATCAAGTGTTGGAATTATGATATATTTGTCATTATTAACAACACTTATTCAATTCTGAATGTTTACTGAGCTACTCACCTAATCTATAGTTCACACTGAGCATTCAGCAGTTACCTTATAAGTTCCACAAGTAAACAATTGATATCGAGCATTCCTCTAGAAATCAAGCATATGGGAAGTTCAACAGTATTTACCAAGTTCATAGTGGTTACCGTGCAGAACAATGGTTACCAAGTAGAACAGTGTTCTCCAAGCAGTTAGTGGTTACCGAGCTTTGCAGTGTTTACCAAGAAGTCAGTGCTCACCGAGTCATCAAAAGGATTTAGTGTTTATCGAGTGAACAAGGTAAACGAAGGATTTAGTGTTTACCGAGTGAACAAGGTAAAAGAAGGATTTAGTGTTTATTGAGTGAACAAGGTAAACGAAGGATTTAGTGCTTACCGAGTGAACACGGTAAATGAAGGATTTAGTATTTACTGAGTGAACAAGGTAAATGAAGGAATCAGTGTTTACTGAGTAAAGAAGGTTATCAATGGATTTAGTTTTTACCGAGTGACACAATATTCACCGAGTCACCAATGGTTACCGAGTTTTGAGCTACTCAGAATGATCAGTATGGACCGTGCCTCTACTCTTACCAAGTGCATGACAATGTAGAGTATTGTAGTGGATGCCGACTATTAGAAGGTCACCGAGTTAGTTTGTGGAACCTGAGTTTTCTACCATCTGGCCGACTCAGTAATGTTTGTTCACTTGTGTTTGGCCGACCTTGCCAGTGTAAATATTGGAATGGTATATATCATTTGAAATAATGAGGTGTTGAACATCATTGGTTGTGTTGAATTGCAATATTTTGAGAAGAGGGAAGGAAAATTAGTAGCAGAACAGAGGAATTCAGCAAGGTCAAAATTGATGCAGAAAAGTTGTATCTATCACATCAGGTGATCGATGCCTAAAAGGATCTTATCAGCAATCAGTTGTAATCAGATCCACTACTTCATTCTAACAGGTGAATCAGTCTGTAAATCCTTTAACAGGGTAGACTTAATAGTCTTTTGTAAATCTCCTAACAGAGTGCATACTTCATTGTACATTTGTAAATCCTCTAACAAGGTGGATCTAGCAATCCTACTTGCTCCTAACAGGGTAGATCATTGTAATCTTTAACTGGCCAACTTTATACTATAGTATTGAAGTTTTGTGAGTATCATCCCCACCCCAGTTTTACTTTCTAATTGGAAGGTTTCTGGGTCAGAAAATTTGTGTGTTCATGTGTTACAAATGTTTATCTTTTCATGCATACAGTAGATTAGATGGATGAATGGTAAATATGTTATCATGCAAAATTGAATTAAAGTTTTAGAGTTACTAATTCACCCCTCCCCTCTCAGTAACCTTGTTAGTCTTAAATATTTCCAACATTAAGTACAAGCTAGAATAGAGATTTATAATCAGCAATTCACTTGCATTCATTCAGGTCATTTCATTGTTTCTTTCTAACCATTGTAGTAGTGATCTAAAATCTCTTAACAGAGTTGGCTTAACATCTATTTGTAAATCCTCTAACAAGGTGACAGTTCTATTGAATTGTTTCAAGACCTCTCACAAGGCTACTCCTTACAAGGTAATTAAATCCTCTAACAGGATCACACCTAATAGTGTGTTTTGTAACCT
Organism: Cupressus sempervirens; assembly: GCA_028749045.1. Lineage (NCBI taxonomy): Eukaryota > Viridiplantae > Streptophyta > Pinopsida > Cupressales > Cupressaceae > Cupressus > Cupressus sempervirens. Next base: position 693,084,436 of record CM053788.1, read on the forward strand.
TTAATAGGTTTGGCTCCTAACAAGGCTCACTTAAGAAGAATGAAAATTGGTAACTAGTTCCAATTGGTGGTTTTCCCAAATTGGGTTTCCACGTTAAATCTTGGTGTCAAATGTGTTCATGCTATTTAATTTTATGTGTTTACAACTAAGTTAAAGTAATGGTAATCACAAATAATATCTAAAGACTTGCATGTTAATATTTACTAAGAAAACATAGTTTTTACCAAGTTACAACATTTATTTTGTTTGCCGAGCATTAGCAGTATTCAATTTTTAGAATATTGTTTTGTACTAACATCTAAGGGGTCTGGAATTTATTTTAGTGGTAACTAATTCACCCCTCCCCTCTTAGTTACTCCTCTTATATTTCTAACAATTGGTATCAGAGCTTTTGGTGCTTGTAGAGAAGGTTTCAAGGACCTAACCTAAAGATTAGGATGTCTTACAGAAGAGAGATTCCCAAGCTAAACTGAGACAAATTTTTAGCATGGAAAGGATTAATGGGACTACATTTGGTTAGTATCAATGATTCAGGTTGCAAGTATCTTGATGCAAAAAACAAGACTCCCACTAGAACATTGTTAGTTGAAGATATTGCTAAAAAGAAGAACCATAATATCATGATGATTGATATTGCATTTGCTCTCAGTTATGCTGAATTTGATGAGGTAAAGGACTACAAAACTACTTTTGAAATGTGGAACAAACTAAAGGATATCTATGGGCGAGATGACAATGTAAAAAGAGCCAAAGAAAAAATTCTTAGAGGATAGTTTGATCAAATGAAAATGAGAGAAGATGAAAACATTGCTAAATATGTTGAAAGAATCAATGCCAATGTAAGTGTAATCAAGGCATATGGAGGAGACATCAAAGAGAAAACTACTATAAGTAAAGTGCTTAGAACTCTTCTTCCTATTTATGCAATTAGAGTATTTTCCATTCAAGAGATGAGATGTGATCCAAATTGTAAAATGTCTTTGGATGCTTTAGTTTGAAGATTGACAACTTTTGAGTTAGATAATTTTGATAACTATGTTCCTACTTCAAAGAATATTGAGTCTGCATTTGAAGCTAAACTTTCACTAAAGAAGAAGGGCAAAAAGTCAAAATCTAGTCAATTAAGAAGTCATGAAGATGGAACATCAGAAGAAAGTTTAGACAGTGATCTTGAAGTTGTTGAAGCCCTACTTGCATGGAAATATTCTAATGGTAGGGGAAAGTACAAAGGTAAAGTTCCTATGATCTACTTTTCTTGTGAAGAAGTTGGTCACATTGCTGCTAGGTGTCCTAACAAAGAAAAAAAAATGAAAAGAAAAGTCATAAGTACAAAGGAAAGAAGGATTTTAAGAAATACAAGAAGGACAAAGGTAAGAAAGCTTGTTTTATAGCTAAAGGTTCTAATAAGAGTGAATATGAAATAATATATATTTTTGTAAAGGATGAATCTAATGATGAAGGAGACAAAATGGCACTTATCTCTCATGTTAGCAAAAATGATACATGGATTATTGATAGTGGCTACTCACATCATATGACTGGAGATAAAAAAAAATTTGAGAAGATGGAACCTTATGATGGAGGAAACAATGAACCTTCTTATATAAAAGGTAAAGGGCGTATCTCATTGACCAATGAACTAGTGCATGACAATGCTTATTGGGTTGAAGGATTAAGGTATAATCTACTGAATGTGGCATAGTTGAACAACATTGGATTCAAGACAGAATTCATCAAAGGGAAAGCTAAACTACTAGATGGGAAATGAAATCTGGTTGGATCTGGCAAGAAAATGAAAGGCTCTATCATGTAAACTTTGATAATCTAGTTAAGATTAGCAAACACAAGAAAGTAAGAGGTCTTCCTAATTTGAAGAAACCTGACATAGGTTTATGCAAGAATTTCCAAATCAGAAAGATGGGAAAGACTAGCTTTAAAAGTAAAAACTATCAATCTAAAGAAGTCTTAGAGATTGTTCATACTAACTAATGTGGTCCTATTGGAATAGAGAGTTACAATGGAAAAAAGTTTTTCATTCTTTTTATTGATGATTATTCTAGGATGATGACTATAATGTACTTAAAATAAAAATCTAAAGCTTTACAAAAGTTCAAATGGTATTTGGTAAGAGTAGAAAAGGAAACTAGAAAGAAATTTAAAATGTTTGGGATCAAATAGAGGTGGTGAATTCATCTCCAATGAGTTCAATAAATTCTGCATTGAAAATGGAATCAAAAGACTTGTATCAGCCCCTAGTACACCTTAGCAAAATGGTACAACTAAAAGAAGCAGTAGATCCATCATGGATTGTGCAAGAATGTTGCTCTCAAATAATGGAAGGAAACTATTAGTAGTATAGTTCATACTTTGAATAGTGTACAATTGAAGAAAGATTCAAATCAAACTCCTTATGAGCTATGGTATGGCTACAAACCTAATGTACGTTACTTGAAACTATTTGGTAGCAAATGATATATCTTGAAAGAATCTAGAAAAGGAAAATTTGATGTAAAAGGTGATGAATGAATATTCCCCAGATATTCCTACAAAAGTAAAGCATACAAATGTTTGAATCTATCTACTCATTAAATTATAGAAAGTGCAAATGTTAGAATTGATGAGTTTGTAGAAAAGAGTGAAGAAGAAAGTTGCAAAGAGCCAGAGGATTATAGAAGATTCATTTACTATGAACCTAATACATTATGAGTCACATTTGAAGGGAATAAAGCTTCACCTCTCAAGTCCCAAAAATCTCCATTAACTATTGAGTTGCAACTAGTGCAACCTAAGTAACAATCAGAGGCTATCGAGCTACTTCAAACTGAGTTGTAGTCAAAGGCTACCGAGCTACTTCAAACCAAGTCTGATGGACCTGAGTCATAAACAGTGAGACCTGAGCCTAAAATTAAGGTTCATGATGAAATTAGTGAAACTCATTCCAAATACAAAGAACCTATGTTAGCAAGATATGTTAGAAGGCATCATTCACCTAATTAGATCATTGGTGAAAAATCTGATAAAACCATGACAAGAAGTAAAATTGAAAGGTACATGCTTACTTGCTGAATTTGAACATAGAAATGTTAAATATGCATTGGAAAATGAAAGTTTGGTTGAGGCAATGAATGAAAAAATTGAATAGATTAAGAAGAACCAAACTTGGACTCTTGTTCCTAGACCTAAGGATAAAAATGTAATTGGTACAAAATGGGTGTTTAGAAATAAGTTGAATAAAGATGGAGAAGTTTCAATAAACAAAGCAAGATTAGTATGTAAAGGCTATTCTCAAGAAGAAGGTATTGATTATGGCAAAACTTCTACTCCTATTACAAGATTAGAAGGTGTTAGAAATTTACTAGCATATGTAGCACATAGAGGATTTAAAGTATATCAAATGGATGTTAAATATGCATTCTTGAATAGAATTCTTGATGAGGAAGTCTACATTGAACAACCAGAAGGTTTTGTGAATCTTAATAAGAGAGACATAGTTTAAAAATTACACAAAATATTATATGGTCTCAAGCAAGGTCCTTGAGCTTGGTATGAAATTCTACATAACTATTTGGTACAGATTGGCTTTCAAAGAACAAATGATAATAGTAGTTTGTATATCAAAGAAGGACCGGACAAGAAAATTGTATTGGCTGAAATATTGGTTGATGATACTTTATTCATAGGGAATGATGACTTATGCACAAGATTTTTAGAAGAAATGAGCAAAGAATTTGAAATGGCTATGTTTGGAGAGATAAAATTATTTTTTGGGTTGTACAAAAAAGCAAAAATTGTATCTCTATATTACTCAATCTAGTATATCAAGGAAATATTGAAGAAATTTGGAAAACTCCTATGACTACTAGACATAAACTTTCCAAAAATGATAATTCCAAAGAAGTAGATCAAACCACATATAGATCAATGATTGGAAAACTATAGTATGTAGTACATACAAGGCCTGATATTGCATTAGTAGTTGGTATGGTGGCAAGATTCTTTGAAAATCCAAGAGAAAATCATATGATGGCAATCAAGAGAATCATGAGATATCTTAAAGGTACTCAAGACTATGGCTTATGGTACAAACTTGGAGGCAATCTAGACTTAAAGGTATTTATCAATACTGATTGGGTAGGAAGTATTGATGACAACAAAAGCACTAGTGGTGGAGCATTCTTTCTTGGTAAAAGACTAGTGTGTTGGACAAACAAGAAGCAAAATTGTACATCTCAATCCACAACAGAGGTAGAATATATGGAAGCAACAATTTATTGTTCAAACATTGTTCAGTTCAAGCAACTATTTGCAGGTATGAAGATAAAGATCAAGGATCCAATTGTCATATACTGTGATAACACTGGTGCAATCAATATATCAAAGAACCCAATGATGCATTCTAAAACAAAGCACATTGCTATAAAATATCACTTCTTAAGAGAATTAGTGCAGGATAAGGAAGTCAAATTGGAATATGTGAACACAAAGGAACAAATTGCAAACATATTCACTAAGCCATTACCTAAGGATGCATTCTTGTATATAAGAAATAAGCCAGGGGTCATTCCCCTATCAAAAGCTCACTAAATGAAATTTAGTGATGCATCAACCAGAGCATATTGAAGATCAATTAGCTGATGCAAAATTGATAAGAACTTATTGCAAATTAATCAGTACTTGAGGTACACTGATATTATAAAGTAAGTTGTTGTCTTTGGCATGTGTTGTCAAAGAGGGAGAAGTTTACTGTCATATCTCATAAGAAATTTCTCTAAGATGGAGAAGTTTGTAGTAAAAGGGAGAAGTTATCATATAGGAAGAGCTCACACTAATAGAGGGAGTTCTCATCAATGAGAATTAGAATGAAACTAAGCATATGTTCCTTACTTTATGCTTTCTTTGAAATTTTATTGTGCTATGACATGTTGTGTTTTCATCAATGTCAAAGAGGGAGATTGTTGGATACGGTTGATTAATTGTGTGCTGTCTTTGATCTTACACAAATATCATATTAGTACAAATTTCATATTGGTTTTAGTCAGTGCTTGTCAAGCTCACTGAGGCAGTGAAGACAATTTTCTATGTCTACCGAGTGTTCCTATGTTTGCCAAGTTTAGAAGGTAGTGTCTATCGAATAGTGTTAGTGTCCACCAAGTTCACTCAAGAGACAAAGGAAAATATGTTGAAGATGAGTGTTAACTAAGCTCACTTGGTTAATGAAGGAAAGTTGGATGGAACTAGTATTGACCGAATCAAGTTTCATAATATTTGTCGACTCACTACTGCAAGTCAAGTTCAAGACAACTTGAAAGTGATCAATATGGATCGGGTCTCTATGTCTACCGAGTGCATGAAAATATTGAGTATTGAAAGTGGATGCCAAGTATCTGAACATCACCAAGCCAGTCTTCAGAACTCAAGTGTCTAAATTTTGGCTGACTTTGTAATTTTGTGTAAACTTGTATTATAGCCAACTAAGGTGATAAATGTTGATTATTCTAAATTGTATTTGAGTTGACTTGACAATGTGAATGATATAAGTATAAGGTCAAGTTGTGAATGAAAAGTGCACAAGTATGTAAGAATAAAAAAGAGCATGAGAAAATTGAAGATCTAATAATGAGAAAAACAAGCTAAGGATAAGTACAATATCCTTGTTGAGTAGCAAAGCTATATTTGATCAAGAAGGATCAAGTACAAGCTAGAACAGAGATCTGTAATTAGTAGTTCACTTGCATTCATTTAGGTCATTTCATTTTTTCTTTCTAACCATTTTAGTAGTGATCTAAAATCTCTTAACCGAGTTGGCTTAACATCTATTGTAAATCCTCTAACCAAGTGACAATTCTATTGAATTGTTTCAAAACCTCTCACAAGGCTACTCCTTACAAGGTAATTAAATCCTCTAATAGGGTCACACCTAATAGTGTGTTTTGTAACATTTAATAGGGTTGGTTCCTAATAGGGCTCACTTCAAAAGAGTGAAAATCAGTAACTAGTTGCAATTGGTGGTTTTCCCAAATTGGGTTTCAACGTTAAATCTTGGTGTCAATTGTGTTCATGCTATTTAATTTTATGTATTTGAAACTAAGTTAAAGTAATGGTAATCACAGATAATATCTAAAGACTTGCATGTTAATATTTACTGAGCAAACATAGTATTTACCGAGTTACAACATTTTCTTTGGTTGTCGAGCATCAACAATATTCAGTTTTTAGAATTTTGTTTTGTACTAACATCTAAGGGATCTGGGGTTTATTTTAGTGGTGACTGATTCATCCCTCCCCTCTTGGTTACTTCTCTTATATTTCCAACATTTTCAACTCTAGATGAGCCCGTACGGAGTGTTTCAAGTTGCAAAATCCAAGATTAAATGGGTATAGTCACCAAAAAATATAATTTCTAACAAATCTATGCATCAAAATCAGAAAAGAATAGAACCACTAAAAATTTTAGGAAATTCTACCCAAAATAAATAAAAATGTACCTAATTTGGAGTCCAAATGATTGAGTTATGGCCTTTCGAAGTTAGACTGTCAAATCAAAACTAAATCTGGAGAGGGGTCTAGGTAGAAAATGATGAGGTTAAATTTGATGGTCAAATAACCATCATAACACTTCAGAATTGCTTATGAATGATGATCAAATGGCCATCAAATTAAGCATAGGAAAATATTGATGTCAACAAAAATTAGCTACCTGAGTGATGTGTCAAATGACATTAGCATATGACTTGCTGACTAGGTAGTGTCATACTGTACAAAACTGTACAAATTTTGATGATGTGTCACCATACGGAAGGGGTTGCATGTCAATGTATAGTGTCCAATGTGGCTTGATAGTTATCTTGCTGACTGGGCATGTATAACTTTACTCCATGTGGCTGAGCAACAAACTGAGGACATGGCATAGCCTTTGAATGTTGTGTGGCGATGTGCTTTAGGGGCCATGTGTCTAGTCACAGTTGCCAAAAATCAAAATAGTGGCTGTCAATATATCCTCTTCTGGTGGAATATCCTAGTGTCAGTGAAGTCTATTCATGGGAGTGGAGAAGGATGGGAGAAAGCCATGTGTATGCCGAAGGATGAAGACAAGACACCAAGTTTTAGCTGTTGGCGGCTAAAAGTGCAAGCGGGACCAAGTTTAATATCCCACATTCAATGTGGGAATACCATTTTGGATGTTTAAAAAGACTTCAGCCACATATGCAAATAACAAAACTATTGGAGGATTGCTTTGTTCGGCCACCATGAGTTGAGGGTTGGTCACTAGTAGCAATGATTCACCGGCCTGAAACTGTTGTGCCTATTAAAATGTTTGTTGAATTTGGAATTGAGCCCTCAGAATAAATGAGGAATATTTTGTTGCTTACAGTGAATATTCCCTATGGGAGCTAGGGTTTCACCGCCTACTTCCTACAAAAAAAAATTCCCAACAGGACCAGTGTACTTGAAAATCAAGCCTTCAAGTTCCAATTTGCAAAAAAAATTTCCTCAAAATTGACTTTGGCCCAATATAGGAAAATTTATAGTTGATTTTCACTAAAATGACAAGGTCTATTTTGTCTCTAGATGCTCCCAGTGACTGCAAAATGTTAGATCTGGGTTGAGGTGCTAAAGCAAGAGGATGGTCTAGAACAGCTATGTCAAGAGAAATTCTCCAAGCTTTAAGACCATGTAAGGATTTTCCTTAAGGCAAAATTCACCCAAGGTCAAGGAACTCAAGCACAAGAATACCAAAAGAGTATGATTAGAATATCAATATGTATTTAATTTGATGTGAAAGTACACTAGGAGTGCTTGTATATAAAGGCCTTTGGAATGCTTCTAAAATACATAGGAATTAGCATACTGATAAGTACTACAACAAGGTACATGTCCACCAGAAGTGGATTATCCTCCATTAAGCATAGGAGTAAGTGTGATGATGAAAGGATAAGCCTACAAAGGTGTAGCATGTAAAATTTTGTTGTAGACACCATGTACTAAAATAGGAGTGTGAATAACTATGTTGTCTATATGACAACTCAGTTAATTATGCAAACTCCAGTTTTTTAGACACCATGTGCTAAATTAGAGTTTCTTACTTCTGTGTTGTCAACATGACAACTTATAAAAGTACACAAACTCCTAAGTGTCTCACTAATAAATAATAAAATAATGCATTGACCTAAGTAACCTCAAGTAAAGTGTAACAAGTAAATACTTATTTACACCAACAGAAATGAAATAGTAGATTATAGATAATATAAGACAGTGACATATGCTCTAAAAGATGGGAAATAGGGTAAAAGATGTGATTTAGTCATTGAAAAGATTCTAGTGTATGATTTCATGAAGATTTTTCATGAAAAGATTATTTACAAGTATGCAAATCATACACATAGAGCTCGATGGATAGATTTCTATTCAAGTTGTGCAAGGATACGTTTCTACTAGATACCATTGTTTTAGTTGTAGACTTTACAAAGAACTACACACTACAACCACAAAATGAGATGCAAGAAAAGTATTATATTTCTTAATAGGTTTCCATATTTGTTCACATAACATTCATGCATTCACCTACAAGTACAGAGGATGACAAGAAGAATTTGAGGGAGTACCATTTTTACATCAGCAATGATCGATCACATTCTATAGAGTTTGTACATGGTTGTTTTCAACTATTTTATGGAGATTTGGTTAATAAGTGAATACCATATCATCGGTACATTATTTGGTCAGACAATTGTGCATCTCAATTCAAGAATGTTCTATTGGTTGAGCATCACACATAGGTTTTCTAGAATTCAATATATGTGGAATTTCATAGAGGTTGGTCATGGAAAGAGAGAGCAAGATGGTGTAGGTGCATTCATCAAAAGAACCTTAGCTCATGAAGAACTAAAGTACAAAGATGGAGCAATATTAACAGATGCAAAATCCATCATCTAGTGGTGTAATGCTATAATGGGTCCAAGTAAAAAAGGTGAGTCTATGGTTCGTAGGGTTTTTTGGTTGATAGATAATACTAACATTACACTATATGAGGATTGTTGCACACTAACTTGATCAAGTGAGTTGCACTCTTTTAGAAGATCTGATGTAGGTTCATGGAGTATGCACACATAAAAAATGGCATGCTATTGTCCATCATGTGTAGATGAAAATTGGGATGACTATGAGTCGATTGAATGGGTGGACAAATGGGATATATGGGTTTTGGACTCAATTGACACCTATCGTCCCCCACAAGCACGAGAAATGGTAGAGATGGATTCGTCCATTGACTTTGACCACTTTTTTGATCTAGTGCAACCTACTAATATATACATATATATCTTTGTAATTTCAATATGTAACTTTATAACTTTTACCAAAATATTTTCTAAATTAATGACCGCATTTTGTACATTTATCACTACAGGCCATGTTTTTGTTGTTATTGCACCTAAAGAAAATGAAGAAGGGATCGATTATTATTTGTGTCATTGTGTCCAAGCCAAAAAAAAATTGGATCACTCGGTTATAGATGGTGAATGTTTAGAGTACCATATCAGTATGGTGGTTGTAACTAACACATGGCTTGGATGATATTCTATGAAGAACCCTAACTTGTGGTTATTCGAGGATTGGAAAATAGAGAGGAAGATTCTTCATTATTTCAACCTTTTTGTTGAATCAAATGTCCACTTGATAAAATATTGTGAAAAACCACATAATAAGACTCTTTAGAAAGTTCATGAGTCTGACCATGAGGCAATACTTGAGACATTAAAATGTAGAGCAGATCCAGTTGGTTCATTACATTGAATAGGGAGAGAGAGAGAGAGAGTGGTGTAGGGACACCTTGAATCATAGGGCTCTCAACTTTTCAATTTTTTGGTGTTATGCTCCAAGTGAGCCTTGTAATTAGAATAAGGGTCATTAGACCTAGGTGAGGTAGTTAGGGTATTGGATGTCATTTAATGTCCTTAAAAGAGTCACTATTTTGGCCTAAAAATCAAGGCATGCATTATCATAGGGCAATGAGTAACCTAAGGGATGAGTCATTATCTTAGGGAAGGATTCCTAGCATGGAATTGCTAAGGGATAGCCTAAATAACAAGTTAGAAGTGTTAAGAAGAGCAAGCAAGAAAAATCCAAAAGTTGCTATATTGCAATTTTGCAATTTTTGCAAAATGTTGATTTTGCAAGAAATTATTGATTTTCCTTTTAAGACTTGAAGGAGGCTGATCCAAATCATAAGGATGAAGTGGAAAGACATAGGAGGAGATATAAAGACTTTCCAAACCCTAAAATGAGAGAAATTAATATCATTGTGTATGGTCAACATGATATTTGAAGGCAAAATTATTGAGTTTTTGAGTTTTAAGGCATTTTTGACATTGTTTTTGTAGATTCTACTAGTTTCCATGGTAGATTGGGTGTTTAGAAAAATTTTGTTTTAGCAAGTTTGGTTTGATTGTGTTTCTTTTCATAGTTGCTCAAAAAGTTGCTTGACAAGTTCTGAGCAACTTCTTAAAAAATTGTTAAACTTTCAAAAATCTTCACCAAAGGTCTAGTTGGTTCAAACCAAGATTATAACTATTGGGGAGAACCTATATTAGCCCTTATAGGTGGGTGATAGGTATGATGTACTTATTTTGGCAAGAAATCAATAAAATAACCTAATTTTCCTACAAAATTTGATGTTTTAGAGCACCATATAGATTGGTATGGATGTTGGGACATGTACTAGTGACCCTAGGAATCATAGGAGTGAGTTACCTTTCATTTTCACTTGGTTTCATGTTTTGATCCTTTGTAGTATGCAAGTTATTCAAGTTTTGCTGAAGGCACTAAACCAAGGGTTTCACCTAGGGCCTTGTTGTTTTGGCACTTTCCACTATGAGAATTTGATGCCTCTTATTGAAATGAAAGCTCTATCAGTATACTTCATGATTTTTTAGGTTTTACAAATAGCCAATAAAGGAATGAATTTTTTCACCATACATTGGGTGTATGGCTCCATACATGCACCATTCAACATTTCACCACAATCACTATAATTTTTTCTCCAGAGTGATCCAAGGTCTATAACTTTGTATTTGGACTTGTTTCACATGCCCCTAGATGTTTCAATAAAAAAAATTCAGATTGGCACATGTGAAAGGGTACCTATAGTGTAAATGTAGCCTAATTAGGCCTATCAACACTTTCCAAATGTTGTTATAGAAATAGCTTCTAGTCTCTTCCAGTTTGTGAGGTTTACATATGTTTAATATGTCCTAAAAGGGTGTTTGAATCTCACTTTAAATTATGTCTTCATGTGGGGTTGTTCCATATTATGTTCAATTTACAGTTTGAAGGGCTACTAGCCTTTTCAATGGCAAATTGTTGTAACTATATATCAGTGTTATTTGGACATAACAGAATCACTTTATATACTATATACAGACCTTAATAGGTCTAAGGTTTGTTTTTATTCCATTCCATGGTCATTGTCCTCTTTTTATTCATGTTTGGGGATATATTCCCTTATTAGGTTTTTGGAGAATCCTTATGTTTTGGTGCTTTTGAACTCAGGCAAACCTAGTAATTAGGTTCCTTGCCTTTCTGGGTTGTGATAACCTATGATAAGTTCATTATTGATGCATGTGATAAGTTTCCCATCACTAAACCCTCTTTTTGGGAAATTTGAAGGATTCCAACATTGTCTAATTGCCTAGTGGCTTGCCTTTTAGAAGCTTCCATCGTGCATTGTTGCATCACAACCTATCCTAAGTGAACTATATAGGATCCTTAGGTGCCTTCTTTGATGAGTATAGAATGGGTGCTCCTACACCAATCATATACTTGAATGTGATATGTTTGGGAAATGATAATCTCCATTTAAATTCAAGTCTCCATTTAAAGGTGGCAATGAGGTTTTTGTTGTTCTGTTAATATCATTAATATATTTCGATGAGGACTTTGAGGGATCATGCCCAACTTGAGTATCTTGGCTTCCCAAGTCTTGTAAATGCAAGGCCATTGATGAATAGGCATTTCTAATTGAAACATCTATGGTTTTGGAATTAAGTGCATGACCAGATTATTTTCCTACTAATGAGCCAATCTGAGGCTTCACTTCACATTTCTCCATGAACAATTCTATAGCACTTATTACTTCTCTATCTAAAAGTTTTGTGTCTGTGTACATGTGCACTATTTCCCAGTAGTTGTAGGTTTTGTCTCTTCATCCTAAGTAATTTGTATACCATAGATGGCACTAAGATAACCATTTTCTTTTGAAATGTCCTTATCTCTCATAATAGTCTCTATATTAAGTAGGTTTTCTATATCTTCCTTTATATATTTAATAGATGTAGCTGCAATTCCTTTGTATATATTCCTCTGTATATTAAGCTTTCCTCCTAGGAATGAGAAGGCATGGGGAGTGAGGCCAACTATTGGTCACTATTTTAAAAGGTAGTTCTTGACCATGCCACTTATGGCAATCATTTCAATCTTATTTTCAGAATCAGTACCTTTATTTTCTTGAAAGAATAATATATATTATTTTCAATGTCCTTGAAATATATGTAGTTAGTAGCCAATTGCTTATTCATTGTCTTTCAATATTCATCAAAAACTAAGGTATTTGGTTACCTAATAGGTCCTAGGAATCTTAACTAGGGTCCTAGAATAGTCCTAGATGGACCCATTTGACCTAAATATGTACAAAGCAAAAATTGCTCAAAAGTTACAATGTTGCTCAAAAAGTTGCTTGAGCAACTTTTGTAATTTTTCCAAAAAAGTTGCAAATGAAATTTTGGGAAGTTGTAACTATCCATGCTTGGGTATATGAGCATGGGAAACATTTTTTCAAAGGGTAGAAGGTTTCCAATCAAATTTTCATTTTTAGGCAACTTTTACAACTTTTGCAATTTTGCACAAAAAGTGCAAATTTTGCACAAAGTTCACTAAACTTCACTTCTAGGTCTTGGAAAAGGTTCTAAACTATTAAAAAAAACTAAAAAAACCTAATCCTAGGTTATCTTGACCAAAAACTCAAAAAGACCCAATTTTACCTAATTAGCAACTTTTGCTCATATCTTGCACAAATTGGCCTAAGCATACATATCCTGCTCAAATCACTCTCATCATTCATCATGGGATCAAACTATCTACTTTGCTAGCTTTGAGTGGCTAGGTAAACCCTAGAACCAAGCTTGTCCCATCCCATTGAGTGCTCAAATATTCTCAGGCATGTCGAACTAAAATGTCCCTAAGAGTCACTAAATGTCATAGGGTAGCGATCTTTGACAGGGCTTATCTCAGAGATCCTACAAGGTATGGATGTAATTTTGGGTGCTATAGCACTATGTTGTGGAGACCTACAGTAAAATCTCTCAATTTTTGGGGTCAACACCATCTCAGATGATGTTGAAACTTGTAGTGTTGGTCAGTACAAAGTTGCCAACTGCCAAATCTCCCTCACTGTTCATCATGTGATCAAACTTTATATTCTATTAGCTCCAAGTGTCTAGGTAAACCTTAACCTCAATCTCATTCTATCTCTTTGAGTGCTCAAATGTTCTTGCTCATGCCAAATCAAAATGTCACTAAGAGTCACTAAATGCCATGGGAAAATAATCTTTGATGGGGTATATCTTAGAGCTTGTACAAGATATGGATGTGATTCTAGGTGCTATAGGACTGCATTGTGGAGACCTACAATAACCTCTCTCACTTTTTGGAAATCTTACTCAATTTTTATTTTGCAATGCCATCTTCGGTGATGCCGAAACTTGTACTGTTGGCTAGTACAAAGTTGACAACTACCAAATCTCCCTCATCGTTCATTGTGGGATTGAACTATTTGTTCTTTCAGCTCTTAGTGGTTGGGTAAAGCCTAGCCCCAAGCTTATCCCATCCCATTGAGTGCTCAAACATTCTCGGGCATGACAAACCAAAATGTCCCTAAGAGTCACTAAATGCCATAGAGTAGCGATCTCTGACGGGGCATATCTCAGAGATCGTGTGAGGTATGGATGTGATTCTAGGTGCTATATGACCATGTTGCAGAGACCTACAATAAAATCTCTCACTTTTTGGAAATATTATTCTATTTTGATTTTGCAATGCCATCTTGAGTGATGCTGAAACTTGTAGTGTTGGCCAGTACAAAGTTGCCAATTGTTGAATCTCCCTCACCATTCATCATGCGATCAAACTATCTATTTTGTTAGCTCTAGGTGGTTGATTAAGTCCTAGCCCCAAGCTTGTCCCATCCTGTTGAGTGCTTAAATATTATTGGGAATGTTGAACTAAAACATCCCTAAGTCACTAAATGACAGAGGGCAAAAATCTTTTACGGGACATAGCTTGGAGCTTGTGAGAGGTATGGATGTGATTCTAGGTGCTATAGGACCATGTTGTAGAGACCTACCATAACCACTCTCATTTTTTGAAGATCTTATTCCATTTTTATTTTGTTATTCCATCTCTGGTGATGCTAAAACTTGTAGTGTTGGCCAATAAAAAGTTTCCAACTCTCAAATCTCTCTCACCTTTCATCGTGGGATAAAACTGTCTATTCTATTAGCTCTAGGTGGTTGGGTAAACACTAGCTCAAAAGCTCATCCCATCTTGTTGAGTGCTTGAACATTCTTGGGCACGTCAAACTGAATGATCCCTAAGAGTCACTAAATGCCATAGGTCAATGATCTTTGATAAGGCGTATCTCAGACCTCGTGTGAGGTATGGATGTGATTCTAGGTGCAATAGGACTATGTTGTGGAGACATACAATAATCTCTCTCACTTTTTGGAAATCTTATTCCATTTTGATTTTGTGATGCCATCTTGGGTGATGTTGAAACTTGTAGTTTTGGCTAGTAAAAAGTTGTCAACTATCGAATCTCCCTCATCATTCATCGCGGGATCAAACTATCTATTTCTTTAGCTCCAGGTGGCTGGGTAAACCTTAGCCCTAGCTTGTCCTATCTCATTGAGCACTTGAACATTCTTAGACATGCCAAACCAAAATGTCCCTTAGAGTCACTAAATGCCATATGATAGCGGTCTTTGGCAAGGCATATCTTGGAGCTCCTATGAGGTATGGATATGATTCTAGGTGTTATAGGACCATGTTGTAGAGACCTACAATAACCACTCTCACTTTTTGGAGATCTTATTCCATTTTGATTTTGTGATGCCATCTCAAGTGATGTTGAAACTTATAGTGTTGGCCAGTACAAACTTGCCAACTACCAAATCTCTCTCACCTTACATCATGGGATCAAACTATCTATTGTGTTAGCTCTAGTGGCTAGGTGAACATTAGGCCCAAGCTCCTCCCATCCTATTGAGCACTCAAATGTTCTTTGGCACACCATACCGAATCATTCCTAAGAGTCACTAAATGCCATAGGGTAGTGATCTTTGATGGGGCATATATCAGAGCTCATGTGAGGTATGGATGTGATTCTAGGTCCTATAGGACTGTGTTGCATAGGCCTACAATAACCTCTCTCAATTTTTTAAGATCTTATTCTATTTTGATTTTAGGATGCCATCTCAGGTGATGTTGAAACTTGTAGTTTTCACCACTACAAAGTTGCGAACAGCCGAATCCCCCTCATCATTCATCATGGATCGAATTGTCTATTTTTTTAGCTTTGGGTGGCTAGGTAAACCCTAGCCCCAAGCTCATCTTGTCTTGTTGAGTCCTCAAAGGATCTCGGGCATGCCAAACCAAAATGTCATTAAGAGTCACTAAATGCCATAGGGTAGTGATATTTTATGGGGCATATCTCAGAGCTCATGCAAGGTATGGATATAATTCTAGGTGCTATAGAACCATGTTGTAGAGACCTACAATAACCTCTCTCTATTTTTGAAGATCTTATTTCATTTTGATTTTGTGATGCCATCTCGGGTGATGTTGAAACTTGTAATGTTGACTAGTACAAAGATGTCAACTACCAAATCTCTCTCACCTTTCATCATGGGATCAAAAAATCTATTTTTTTAGCCCTAGGTGGCTAGGCAAACACTAGCCCCAAGCTCCTCCTATCTATTGAGTGCTCAAACATTCTCAGCCATGCCAAATCGGATTGTCCCTAAGAGTCACTAAATGTTATAGGGCAGCAATCTTTGACTGTGGCAACTGGATATGTCATCTCATCCAATGATGGAGACTCATGATAAAAGGTAAAGGGGTGATCATACACCTCATTTTGAACATGTTATTTTTTTATGGTAATAAAGTAATCCTTGTTTGTAAGGTCAAGGAACTTGAGGTGGCCTATAAACCCAAGTTGCCTTAGTCCTAACAATTTTTCTTCTTCTTTTTTCATTAATAAGTGTTTTGAGATTCATTACACCTTATATAGGTCCTATTTATTAGTAAAAACTACTTGGTTAAGTTATAGGAAGAGTTAGTGCAAAAATTGCATTTTGCAATAAAAGTTGTTGACAACTTTTTGCAAATTTTAGCATTTTTTTGGAAAACCTTGAAATTAATATTGTAACCAATCAAACTAACCAGTAATCAATTGGAATGGATGTAAAATGATGAAAATACCCTCTATTAATTTAGAGGAGGCATAAGGTGTTGGTGATTATTAAGTTTTTTTTATATGGTGAGGAATCATTGCTAATGTTAAACTTGTATATAGGATCATAGAGTTATTGTCAAATGTCATTACTTCATGTTTGGAACAACAAACTTGTACTTTTTTAGAATGAAACACCACTTTAGCTGTATATTATCACTAAATAGAGTTAGTGTAAGATGTTAAGGATCCTCTTGGTTGCCTTAATAGCCATTTCATGGGTTTGAAACATAATCATTTCCCTTTGTGAAGAGTTGTCCAAAAATCAGCAAATTACATGTCCTTGCAAAGAAAATATAGTCATAGGATGTTGGAAGATTATTTTCACTCATAGGATGTTAAATAATCTCTTGGAAGGATGCAATAGATGATAGACTAAACTTTGTGAGATAGTTATTAGGTGTTCCTTGAAGTTTCTAATATGTTAGTTTGAAGCAAGAAGTGGATTATGATCCATTTCTCAAATTTGCTCATTTTTCCCTTATTGCTTTGCAAGTCTTAAATAGGGAAAGTGATCAAGTAATTTTTTGAAGTTTGGTAGAAGTTTTTTCAATGTTGTAACCAAGTTGGAAAGAGTCTTTGAAGACACTTATGAAGGTGGGAAAGGTAGTTTTCCTTAAAAGTGTTCTTGGTGGGAATCCACTAGCTTTTGGTGTGAGCACTCTACATCATTTTGGATGCAATTTACATTAAAATGAAATATATGAAATGTACCTAAAATAAAAACAAGAAAAATAAGATATATATTATGATAACCAATAATGTCATACATGAACAAACATATCATATATTAACCAATAATGTCATAAGTCTAATAATGCCATGCATCAAATATATGTCATACATCAAATGTATATCGAATATGTCCACTGACATAAAATCCAACATATATGTCCACTAATTCCTATAAATGTGTGTCTATCAACTACAACTTCTCTGAAACAAATCTCTAGAGGTCTTTGGTTGTCATGTGGTGGGAGATTTCTTCCTCACATGCTCACTCGTCCTCTTGTTTAGGCTCTTCTCTAACTGAAGCTGATACAAACAAAGTAGATATGAATCAATAATTATTATACATTAAAATCAAATATATTTGTACACAAAATTAATTATTTTCTTACTGCCATCAAATAGTCACTCTGTATGTCCACCTCCAACGCTCACAGAAGATCAGGCGTAATAAGGCCCTACAACAATCCAATCAATATAATCACTTATAAATAACATTATAAATTTTGATACTAACTATTATAAACAATAACTAAAACCAAGAAAATTATTTCATACCTCAGTTAATGGCTCTAAACTAGCCATCATTGCAGCAACTCCATGATCGATGGACTCGTGAAGATGAGGAGGAGTCTCAGATGTCAACAACTGTATTTCATATAATACAATTTACATGTAACATGAAACATGAAACAAATATAATCAAATCAATTAAATTAACGTGAAAGAAATATACCTAGATACAAAGCTTGTATCATGCCTAGGCTCAGAGTCCCTTGTGAATGTCAATGGTCCAATAGAGAACTGATGCACATGCATAAAAAAAAAAATTCAATCCTTCTTATGATTACTTAATAAGTATATGTATTAATTTAAATAATTAAATTGATAGATACCTCTTGACTCATCGACAAGACAAAAAATGGGGCCAAGGAATCTGTACTAGGGCCACCAACACTCTTACTTTAAATTTTGAACAATGTCAATACATGCTAATTAATTAGTCATTCACTATACATATGAAATGTGATCAAATTAGTTTATTAAAATTATAATTTACCTATGTGTCAATGCCAAATGTGTCACTGAAGAACTCATCAATGACTAGCTCATCATCCATATTGTCTCTAGCATGACTACCAAATGTGCATAAGGATCCACATGATGTGCACATGTGACCGCATCGCACAGAAGGCTCCTCCTCAACTAATGGACTTGTGCAATGAATGAGGGTCTGCATCAAAGCATTAATAGTCCCTAGAGTGTTAGTCTCTACATGTTCCTTTACAACTGAAGAAATAATCACATGCTCACCCTACGGCTTGACAATAGGTGCCCTAACTACATTAGGGTCATGACATGCCCCCAACCTCTCAAATGATGACCCCCCATCTCTACTTTGAGATTCTAATATATCAAAATAATTGGGGATCTCCCCAAGGACAAATTCACAATACAATATCTTTAAGAAATACATTGGAAGGTCATGATTATCATAGGAAGGGGCATCAAAGACCATCTAGGGGCATCATAGGGAGAACCTGTTAGTTGTATGTTTAATAGTATCTTGCTCTCTAGGCTTTTTAAACAATGCACAAATGCTACCTTTTGCTATTTCTCTTTTTTTTACATCTTGATATGATAATTTTTTTGCATAATATCTTCTTTGTTCATCCCTTTTAACACACCAAATTTCCTCCTGACCACTAACAAAAGCTACATGGGTCATAACTGACTCGAGAGAGGATGCCAATTGTGCTCTAATCAGATTGGTTTTTACACAAGATTTTAACCTACCAATGAGTGCTTCTAATTCATTTTTCCTTCTTTCTATTTCATTCATTATGGTGCCTTGGGTGTGAGGAGGAGGTCTTCCAATCGGTTC
The DNA here is from genome assembly GCA_028749045.1 of Cupressus sempervirens. Lineage (NCBI taxonomy): Eukaryota > Viridiplantae > Streptophyta > Pinopsida > Cupressales > Cupressaceae > Cupressus > Cupressus sempervirens. The sequence continues at coordinate 693,103,614 of CM053788.1, forward strand.
AAGTTGTGGAATTTCTTGCTCTTTTTGAGGATGGTTTTGATTTTCATCTTGTGGAGGGTTTTGATTTGGAGCTTGTGGAGGTTTTTTGTTTTGATTTTGTTAATCCAACTAGGGATTTGGTGGTTCATTATTCACATTTCTTGATTAGAAAACAATTGCAATCTAATAAATAAACAAACTTAAAGTAAAATTGAAAAAAAATTACAAAACAATGTAAAAACTTATGAAAAAATGCAAAAACATATTAAAAAATGCAAAAACAAGAGTAGAAAACATACAATGTGATCCCAATCTTGAACTTTGGTGACCAGGAGGCAATTTAAGGAGGCAGGTGACAATTTTTTCATTTCTTCAATCCACATGCATGTTGTTAGGAGAAATGAAAAAAGAATAAAATGGGCCACAAGTTTGTAGCCCATTTATAAAATTTCTTACTTTTCAAAAGCACATATGCGCTATAGTGTGCACACACTATAGTGTGTATGTGCTTTTGAAAATTTTTTAAAAAAACTTTATGTGTCATGTTTTTGGCACCACAACTTGGGGTACATACCCATATACAAACATAAAAGAAGAATGTACATTAATGTTATGCAATTTATAGATATAATAGAATAAAGTGGGTAACATTAAATCTCCTTCAATAATATTAATTGGATGAAGAAGCTTCTACAAATATATGTCAAAAAGGAGTGACTCCACAAGATGCACCACACAATGTTGATCCCAATGTATGGAGTTCCCCCTAAAGTAAGCTGATTAGAAGAGATTTTACAAAGATAATATATTGATTGCAAACATAAAGAACCAACATTATTACCTTTCATAAAGTGGAAGCTTTGATTCTACTTCCATCTCTCTTACTTTAGGAATCATGCACTTCCTATCTTTACAAGAACAAACACAAACACAATTTTTAAACTAGGACCCACAACCTAAAAAGGAAAAGTAGACAGCATACCTTTCATCACTTCAAGCATTAAAGACCTTTGTCTTACTTTTCTCATCCTCAAGTGTAAATTTTTACACTAATTATCAATATCAATCTAAGAAAAAATAAGCTATTAAGTCTTTTACCTTGATCTTGAAATCTTGGAAATGCATTTTATTCACAAAATTGGTGAAATATAGCAACAACAAAAATCGAGACGAATGAACTTAATATTTGGAATTCAAGGATGACTTCATGGAAAGGAATGTATAGAAACTATTTTGTAAATTTTCAATGAAACCCCGTGAGGACAACAAGGGCCAATTGTAAGGGAAGGGGATTTTTGTTATCGTATAAATTTTTACCTTGTTAAACCATCCAATATTTTTCCTAACCTTACCAAACTATGGCTGCTCAACTTTTCCCCAAAAGAAAACATAATGACTATGTAAGGTGAGGCATCCTTCACTACGAATGATAAGGGGTGAAGCAGCCTATACATCTCAGGAGAAAAATAAATTAATATATTGAAATGATAAAAGTGCTAAAAATGAGCAAAAGGAAATTTGTGAAGTTGACTTCAAAAAGGAACTATTTCTCTTCAATGTCTACCACACAGAGGGTACTAGTTGTGAAGAGAATATGTGGTTTTGTAAAGAACATCCTTAGTAACCCTAAGAATGTGAAAGCTTCTTAGTGGCATAAAAATCATTGCCTTGGTGACTGGGAAAGGAACTCAGTGCCATCAACTTAAATGTGGCAGCAATAGGTAGATTCCATAGAGCACTAATGTGGAACTATTAGGCAGGTGATGACAAGGATGTAGGGGAGGCTAGAAAAAGGTGGGTGAAAATTTAGTTTGCAAAAAATAGGGTTGTAGATATTTCGATTGACTTGCACACCTCTCATGCATTTTAAACAATTGATTGAAAAGTGAATGATTTTTCTTCCCCTTTGGCATAATGATAAACTTGTCATATCTTCTGTACTAAGTAATAATTAAACAATCAAGGACATTTCAATTGCCTTACATGATACATTTGTCTTATCTTTAGTGGCAAGAAAGAATCAGATGATTAGCAACATTTCCATCATCTTGCACTACTTGTTGATAAACCCAAACTGTAGATGTAATTCTGAATTTCAAAAACTTCAGCATATATATGCCTTCGGCATAAAATAGTCATGATTATGATTTATCTATTCATTAGCACTTCCCCCACAAAGGTGCAAGGATCACCAATAAAAAGGTATATGTAAGTTAATAGGACAATACTCTTTTATTTCTATGAAATATTTTATTATATAATGTGGTTTTAAAAATATATATAATAATATCTTAATAATCAAGAAATACTTGTAATATACTTATTGTAAATTGTAGCAAAGAGTTTTAGTAATTTAAAATTCATATAATTAGTAGTTATGCTTTTATGAATGTGTAATTATTAGCTGATAGAAGTTCTTTGTTTAATTAAATGAAAGAAAAAGAAGAGGTCCCACTACTATCAATATGAAGAGGTGGTAGTTTAATCAAAATATTTTAATGTTTAATTTTGGTAGTGGTTTTAAAAAATTTCCAAGGGTCTTAAGTGAGGTTAAAATAGTTACTCTCCTCTTCTATCTACTTCTTTTAGATAGTGCTTTCTCTCTTATTATGATCTTGGAGTTATCAAGGGCTTAATACCTTGTGGGCTTGGGTGATTCTTGAACTCCTTGATCATAACAGGTTTATCTCTTTTATCATGCTCTACTTTATAAAGAGTTTGGATTGAGTCCATACTCTCACTAAAGTAAGGGCTAAATGTACCATCTTAAATTGGAAGCATACGTATTTAATGAACATTTAGGACCCATTTAATCTGATTCTATCATTTACTTTCATTTATCTTCTATTTATCATCTATTTAAATAATTTATTTCATCTTATTCGACATTTTATTAATTTAACATTAATATAAATGGGATGGACCTTTGTTTCTCTTAAGTATTGTGTCCTCATTTATTGATTTATTAAAATTACTATTTAAATTTGGTTCAATCTCAGATAATATTTTTATCTTCCCTATAAATTAAATATTATGTTTCTTTTCTTATTTTGGGATATACTTTTATTAATTCAAATTAATAATCCTTAATCTAGTCCCCTAAGAAATCTCATTTATTGTTCCACTTTAAGATGGGTCTTGTCTAAATTTAAATTTTGAGGCATTGGCCACTTTGAGATCTCTATAAAATGGAGCCTTCTCATTTCATTTTCACATCATGTATTCACATGATCAAGCTTGTGTGCTCAAGAACTCAAGTATTCAAGTCTCCAAGCATTCTATTAAGAAATTGCTCCATTGAATATCAAGGATTCAAGCATTCAAGATCCTTTGTTACATCTTCTATATCCATTCATCTTCATCTTCTTGATCCAAATCAATTTGTGAAGTGAGCACACTACATTTGATTCAAGGAATCCTAATTGTAAGGTGAATTTGTACATTTTCTTTACATTTCTAAAATTCAATTATTTTAATTCAAGGTTAATTCCTAAACTAGAGATTGACCAAGGAAAACCCCCTATCAATAGTATAAACCTTTTTTTTCCAAGTCGAAGATATCAGATTGATGAACAAGTTGTAGATCTAAGTATGGGCTTTTCAACTTTCTTTGAAATTGTGAACTTAAAATTAGTGTTGCACATAGTCCATCAGGGTTACACATTGCCACTGGTTGGAGCAGTTCACCCTTGATTAACCATAAGTTGACCTTGACTAATCCATTTTGACTCTAATTAAGGAGGTTGACTCTAACATCTCATCAAACAAAATTTGGGTTTTTTCCATAGCATAGTTTTGAATTTAAATAGTGAGAATCAACCCTTTTGGAATTGTTTGACAACACATTTTTAGGTTTTTCAAGAGGCAGATCATTTCCCCTCTTCCATTTCAATACACTTTATCATTGCTCAGTTCAACATTGCACATCTACATAATTTCTCTTTATAGCTATTGATAAATTAGGTTTATAGGGAATCTTTGGATTCATTCTCTAACCCTCAAATATTAGATCTTTGTTTGTAGTAGTGCTCCTTTATCACTCAATTGGAAATAATCTTCCTAGATCTAGTTACCTTAGAGTTGAGTTGATAGGATCAAACTCCTTTACTCCCTCTTTGAGTTATGTACATGTGGTTATGTGATGAACTTAGGATTTTATATCTTTGATTCACATTTCTCCCTTTACAATATCATACTACCTTTGTGGATATTTACATTCATTATATGCAAACCATTAATGCCTTCTCGAGGAGATCCATTTGTATTGATGGAAAAATTTGCACCATTCTATGCTTAACTTTATCAAACACATTTGTTGAAGATTGTGTCCATATTAATTGGAAAGAAAGAATGCATATTGCAACAAGAAACCTCTAATTTCAAATACATCCAAATATATCATAGTTGGCTAAGTGATATTGACCTTTTCCCATTAATTGAAATACAAAAAACACATGTGCACCTCTTATAGTCAATGAACTTACCTAGATCATAACTCTAATACTTTCTATTTCTAAAAAGGAAATGACTCTAGTTACATAATTATTCTTGTTAAATAATGTTACCAAAAAGAAAATTAATGGAGCTCACACATATTAAACTCTTATTAAAATGATAGACATTTTTTTCAAAACAAAATACTAAAAGGTCATAAACATGGAGACAAAATTTTAATATACTTTTCTTTGGGATATAAATTAATAATACATGATAACAAAGTTTTGGGTGGAAGGATATAATCAAATATTTTAAACTAGAGGAAACAAGCTTTAATTATTATTTTGAAATTTTTTTATCATATTTTTTTAATAATGGTTAAATATAAAAGTATAAAATCAATTAATCTCTAAAAGTTGAAAAGTTTGATCACATTAGGTCATATTTTAAGGTTTTCTTATAGATGCATTATTTTAGAGATGTTTTACATTTAGTGGTGAAAATAACAAATACAACTTTGAAAATGAACAAAAAAGACAAATAGACAATGAATTATAAAAATTCATTAAAAATAATTAAGAAATAATATAGTTTCGTCTCTTACCTAAAGTGTGTAACAAGGATTGTGAACTTTTGAATTTGGCCAAAATTTCAAGTTGATTTAGTTTTAACTTTTCTTATGCAAATTTTGGCCACTTATGTATAAAATGTATTATGTGATTCTAGTATCATTAGTTTCATATTAATATTCATGCATTACTTTATTTTTTCTCTTCGTAAATAGATACAATATATTATATGCCCGTTATCAATTATCAAATGTAAATAAATTAAATTTAGTAATAAAATGATGATCTAAAATCATATCAAGAGCTTCCATGCAAAAAAATAAGAGGTGTTGTAAGCATAATCATAATTCTTCATCATTTTCTTATGAGAATATAAAATATTGTTTGTAGGCTATTATTACAATGAAGATAAAAATTACCACCTCATCTAGATGTATACAAATAAATGCACAATTGCTAGTATATTAAGTTTAAACTAAGACTAGGGTATAATTTAGTGGCTAATATTCGTAAATTGGCTAATTTTAGTATTTTTTGGCTAGTAATTTGGCTAATAATTTAAGATTGATACAACCTAAATCGACATAGTTTTATAAAATTGAGTTCTAGAATATTTAAAATCACTCAATAATTTATTTTATTGAAAAATTTTAACTCAAATATTCACCACAATATTCGTTACATGAATAGATTTGAGTTACATAAATATAATATATTATTGGAGAAATTAAATTGAACTAACCAATAATTATCATAATTATTAGTTAATTTAGGGATATATCACCATTATTTGTTATTCACTATTGATTTAAGGTATATGTAACGATTCTCATAACATTCCACAAGGTAAAATAATGTTCAATTTTGATTTGTAATATTCCATGGTGATTAATGAACTTCCTATTATTATTGAGATTCATCAATATTTTATACAAAAAAAATTATGATTCAAAAATAATTGCCAAAATTAATCATATTTAGAATAAAAATTTGAGAGCTTTGCCAATATAAATAATTTTGTTTTTTCAAAATAATGAAAGATTCGCCAATATTTTATATCTTTTTTTGGAGGTGACTTTCTTAAAGTTTACCCTGACTAATACCATTATATATAGAGCATAAATAAATCAAGTCTATGCATAAGCTAGATCTGCTTCAACATATATTAATCTTCACTTAAAATAAAAAATAAAAAAGCCCTTTCTATTTTCAACAATATTAAATTCATCATTTATACATTCAAATTAAGACTACAGTGCAATTTTCAAATCTTCTCAATATAAATTTTGACTATCATTATTATTATTTATATATTATATTTTTGTATTCTTACATATATATATATATATATATATATAATTTTATTTTATTTTATTTTATTGCATAAGAAATATCCTTACAACCTAATCCAACTATCTTGAATACTTATGCATTTGAAATTGAGAAACAAGAAGTTGAATGGCTTAGAAAGAGCCCACCAGGGATCAAGTCTTGTTGAGTGCAAGGCTCTGACATCATAAGTGATGAGGCTGGAATCGTGCCTCAGGTTGTTTTGATGATGTGATTGCCCCTTAGTCCTTGGCTCTAAGTTGAAGAGGTTTCAGGCATGAGTGGGCCCATATCAATTTCTTAAAAAGTCTATGTGGTGGCCTTCATTGGTTGGTAGCTCGTAGGCTTCATGCCTCACTAGGCTACCTCATAGGTCTGAACCCTCCATTAAAAAAAGAAAAAATGGGACTGACCCATATACAAAAGAACAACTTAAATACTAAAATACCTTATCTCCTATGTTACTTTATTAGAGGTTGTAAGAAAAAGAGGTTTCAGGCATGAGTGAGCCTGTATTAGGTTCCTAAAAAGTCTATGTGGTGGCCTTCCCTGGTTGGTAGCTTTCAGGCTTCATGCCTCACTAGGTTGCCTCACAGGTCTGAACCCTCCATAAAAAGGAGGATTGATCCATATAGAAAAGAACAACTAAAATACTAAAATACCTTATCTCCTATGTTATTTTATTAGAGGTTGTCCTTACTGTAAATATGAAAATGAACAAAAAAAAAAAGATGAACACAAAAACTTAGAAGACTAAATACAAGAACACAGATATTTATTGTGGTTCACCACAATTGTGGGTACGTCCATACTTGAGCAAGTAACTATTATATTAATCAAATAACTTATCTGATGTAGTACATGAGAGTATATGTCTATTTATATACTTACATTTAGCCTTAAGTGAACATCCATGGAAGCTGAACAGTTAGTGAGACCATTGAACTTCATATCCCAACACTTACATTATCTTTATGGTTAACATCAACTATCGCTACAACTACTAGTGTCACTTTGATCTTCTATCTTGTTCATGACTATAGAACACTGGATCTGTGAAATTTATTGATGCATCTATTGGAATATTTAATGCAGCAGTTGACGTTTGCCTCTAGAGCCAAATGCTCACCTAGCACCTCTAATGTCTAGAATAGATAGAAACATAAATATGGTGGGTGATATTTTTAAAATCAAAAATGAGGGGGAAAATGGAATTTGACAAAAGGGAATGTTTCTACATTCATTTTGTTCAGTTAGATTATTCAGAGATTCAGTTCAGCAGAGTAGAGCAAAGGAAGAGGAAGAAAGTGGTCAGCAGATCCACTTGTTGCAAAGACCGAAGGAAATATGTTCTGTGTCTCCAGTTGTACGTGACTCCTCTATTTATTCTATGAGTTAGTTGTTGTTTTGTTTTGTCATGTTGAAGTAGTGATTGCTCCAGGCACCATTGTATGTAGCCATTAGAGCTGCAAGTTTAAAATGTTATTGAAGTTTGAAGTTTTACCAGTTTAGAGTTATTTTAGAGTTTTCTGGTTGAAGCCAAATGCTCCTAGATTTTGTAATGGTTCAATCAAGTTGAATAGTAAAGCAAGCAGGCATACTTGAATCCAGTACTCTTCCCTTAAATTTTGCATTTGAAAAGTTTTTTTTTGAAGCTTATAGTTTTGGTTCTCTGGTTTTAATGGTGAAAGCATTCACGTTGAAATATTCTATAAGTTATATTTATTTAGTTTGAAATAGAACACTTGGCATCCTCTTTCTCAGTTGGATCCGAGCTCACTCGGCATCTATTGTTGTCGAGCATTTACTTTGTGTGCCGAACCAACTCGGCACCTATTGCATTCCTCTTCAAGTGTTGAGCATCCTATCACTCGACTCCTATTACCTGTCACTCGCCATCTTCAAGTGCTGAGCAATCTGTGACTTGGCACCTTCAAGTGCCGAGCAAGTGCCGAGAAAAACTGGCACTCAAAACCTTCATGTGCCAAGCAATTTTTAAGTGCCAAGCAAAGATTTTTTAGGTTTAGGGTTGTGGATATTGATTTTAAATTTCTATTTCTCACATGGTATCAGAGCTTTGAGGCCCCACATCCATAGTGAGTTAGGGTATTTATTTTCTTGGGATATTTGACATGGCAGGAGATGCAAGAAAAATATGGCAGCAACCACCACCATTCAATGGAAAAAATTATGATACATGGGCAAAGAAAATGAAAACCATTATGGTTGGAAATGATTTGTAGGAGTTTTTAGTTAATAGATTCAATGATGTGACTGATCCAACTCAGTATGTTGCTCTCACAAATGCATAGAAGACTCATTTGAAAGAGTCAAGGAGGAAAGATGCAAAGGCATTAAGTCTTATTGAAGTAGTAATGATAGAGACAGTATTCCCAAAGATTGCAGCAAAAAATTATGCAAAGGAAGCATGGGATATCCTTGCGACAAACTTCAAGGAGACTAATAAAGTTCGTACTGTAAAGCTACAGAATATCAGGAGGGAGTTTGAGAACCTTCAGATGAAGGAAAATGAATCAGTTGTAGACTTTAGTTCAAGGACCTCCAATGTGATTAACCAATTGAAGTCAAATGGAGAAGACTATCAAGAGTAGAGGATAGTGGAAAAGATATTGAGGAGTTTACCTCATAAGTATGATAATTTGGTCATGACCATAGAAGAGGCAAAAGACCTCACTGTTTTGACAATGAATGAGTTGATGGGTACTCTTCAAACCCATGAGCATAAGATCAATAGATCTACATCTTCTTCTTCCCAAGAGCAAGCATTCAAGGCTCAGTCAAATCCAAGAGGAAGAGGGAGAGGAAGAAATGGTTCAGGCAGAAACTCCAGAGGTAAAGGCCAAGGTAATGGAGGACAAAGAAATGTTGCAACAGAAAGCTCAGGAAGAGCAGATGGAGCAAGTAGCTCACAAAATACTTCAAGAGGAGGTAAGAAAAACTACAACTCAAATGAGAGTAATGTAGAAGGCTACTACTATCATAAATATGGGCATTATGCAAGTGAATATTGGAAGAAGCAAAATAATTAATCAGGACAAGCAAATGTGGCTGATGTGAACATGGGAAGTGGAAACAATGCCACTACCTTCATCATGTGTACTGTTGGTGAAGAAGGAAGCCCTGAGGCTTGGTACCTTGACAATGGATGTAGCAACCACATGAGTAGTAATGAAACCTTGTTTTCATTCATTGACAAGGGTTTCAAATCTAAGATTAAAATGGGTAATAATGGAACCATACCAGTAGTGGGCAAAGGATCTATTATGGTTCGTACCAAGAAAAGTGAGAAGAAAGAAATACAAAATGTGTTTTTTTCCCCTGGTATGAAGCACAATTTGATGAGCATTGGTTAGTTCATTCAAAATGGATACAATGTGCTAGTGGAGAATGACACGTGTCATTCATGAAAAGGATGGGACTAAGAACTTACTTTCAGAAGTTCAAATGAAAAAGAACATAATGTTTCCTTTGAGGATAGAGACATGTTTCTCATCTCAAGTTGGTGATGCACCTCCCATACAATCAGCTCTAAGGAGTGTGATTGAAGACCCCTCACGGCTATGGCACCTCAGGTATGGTCATCTAGGCTATGCTGGTTTAAATTTGTTGTCAAATAAAAGAATGGTAGAAGGTTTTCCAAACATAGAAAATTCATATGACAAGTGTGAGGCTTGTATTTTGGGTAAGCAACATAGGCTTCCCTTTAATTTTGGAATTTCTAGGAGGGCTAGATATCCATTAGAGTTAGTGCATACTAACCTAGTCGGTCCTATGCAAGTTACTTCCATTGGGGGGAGTACTTATTTCATGACATTTATTGATGATTTCAATCATAAGACATGGGTGTATTTCTTAAAGAATAAATCTGAAGCATTTGATAAATTTGTAGAATTTAAAGCCCAAGCTAAAAGGGAATGTGGACATTATATCAAGCTCCTAAGATTAGATAGAGGAGGGGAGTATACCTCCAATTCTTTGTAAACTTTTGTAGGAAACATGGCATAAAGAAAGAGCTCACAGCCAGCTATACACCACAGCAAAATGGAGTGGCTAAAAGAAAAAACAGGACCATTGTTGAAATGGAAAGGAGCATGATGAAAGAGAAAGGTCTCCCAACTGAATTTTGGGGAGAGGCTGTGGCAGTAATAGTTTACCTAATTAATAGGTGTCCTACAAAGGCAGTCCATGATAGAATTCCAATGGAATCATGGTCATGAGGAAGATGGATAGTTGAACACCTAAGGGTGTTTGGATGTGTTGCATATGCACATGTGCCTAAAGAGAAAAGGCAAAAATTGGATGACAAAGGTGTGAAGTGCATCTTCATAGGGTATATCATAGAATCAAAGGAATACATATTGTATGACCCATTGAACAACAAGATGACTCTTTCAAGAGATGTGGAATTTCTTGAAAATCAGTCTTGGTATGGTTCAATTGATGAGTCACCAAGCACTTCTAGTAAAGTTCCAATTATGAGTGAAGAAGATGCTAATGAACAAAAAGAAGAAGGAGCAGATAGAAGAAAAGGCAAGCAGCTTTAGTTCTTGCCGAGCTCCTCTAGGCATGACCAAGTGTTAGTGCCGAGTACCAATGAAGATCGAGCTAGTTGGCAATGCAACAATAGTGAAGATTTTGATCCCACACTCTCCTCCCTATTACCAAGAAAGACCAAGAGTCTTAGGGAGATATACCAAGATGAAAGGTATGAAGATTATGATGAGAGTGTTAATTTTACATTATTTTCTCATAGTAATCCAATATATTTTGAAGAAGCAATCAAAGAGAAGAAATTGTGTAAAGCCATGGATGAGGAGATAGATGTTATAGAAAGGAATGAGACATGGGAGCTAACTAAATTGCCTCCCAAGAAGCATGTGATTGGAGTGAAATGGGTCTACAAGACCAAATGCAATGCTAAAGGCAAGATTGATAGGCATAAGGCAAGGCTGGTAGTCAAGGGTTACAAATAGTATTATGGTAGAGATTATGATGAGACCTATGCCTTGGTTGCAAGAATGGAAACCGTGTGTGCTATCATAGCAATTGCAACTCAGCACAAATGGAAGGTATTTCGAATGGATGTGAAGTCTGCCTTCCTAAATGGTGTATTGAAGGAAGAAGTATATGTGGAGTAGCCACCTAATTATGAAGTTGCAGGTGAAGAGAAAAAACTATATAGATTGAAGAGAGCTCTTTATGGGCTCAAGGAAGCTCCAAGGGCATGGTACAGTAGGATTGACTCATATTTGACGAGCAATGGCTTTAGCAAAAGCAATGGTGAGCCCACTCTTTACATCAAGGCAGTAGATGATAATGTATTGATTGTTGTCTTGTATGTAGATGACTTAATTTTTACTGGAAATGATAAGGCTCTAATTGGTGAGTTTAAAAAGGCCATGAAAAATGAATTTGAGATGACAGATCTAGGTCTCTTGAAATACTTTCTAGGTATAGAAGTAAAACAAATGCATAATGGCATCTTCATCTCTCAAGAAAAATATGCAAGGAAAATCTTGGAGAGATTTAAAATGCAGAACAATAAGGCAGCCCCCACACCAACATCAATAGGTCTAAAGTTGAGCAAGGAAGACTCTAGCAAGAGAGTGGATCCAACATTATACAAGAGTATGGTTGGAAGTTTAATGTATTTGACTGCAACTCGGCCAGACCTAATGGATTCAGTAAGTTTGATTTCCAGATTTATGGAAACACCAAAAGATTCCCATGAAAAATGAGGAGGAAAATGGAATGTGACAAAAGAGAATGTTTCTACATTCATTTTGTTCAATTAGATTATTCAGAGATTTAGTTCAGTAGAGTAGAGAAAAGGAAGAAGAAGAAAGTGGTCAGCAAATCCACTTGTTGCAGAGACAAAAGGAAGTATGTTCAGTGTCTCCAGTTGCACGTGACTCCTCTATTTATTCTATGAGTTAGTTGTTTTTTTTTGTCCTATTGAAGCAGCGATTGCTCCAAGCACCATTGTATGCAGCCATTAAAGCTGCAAGTTTAAAATTTTATTGAAGTTTGAATTTTTACTAGTTTAGGGTTATTTTAGGGTTTTTTGGTTAAAGTCGAATGCTCCCAGATTTTGTAATGGTTCAATCAAGTTGAATAGTAAAGAAAGCAAGCATACTTGAATCCTTTACTCTTCCCTTGAATGTTGCATTTGACAAGTTTTCTTTTGAAGCTTAAAGTTTTGGTTCTCTGGTTTTAATGGTGAAATCATTCACGTTGAAATATTCTTTAAGTTATATTTATTTAGTTTGAAATAGAACACTCGGCATCTTCTTTCTCAGTTGGAGTTGAGCTCACTCAGCATCTATTATTGCCGAGCATTTACTTTGTGTGCCAAGCCAACTTGGCACCTACTGCATTCCTCTTCAAGTGTCGAGCATCCTGTCACTTGGTACCTGTTGCCTATCACTCGGTACCTTCAAGTGCTGAGCAATCTATGACTCAGCACCTTCAAGTGCCAAGCAAATTTGGCACTTGGCACCTTCATGTGCTGAGCAATTTTTAAGTGCCGAGCAAATATTTTTTAGGTTTAGGGTTGTGAGTATTGATTTTAAATTTCTATTTCTCATAGCATCTTCCCTTCCAGCATCAGCACTACTTGCCTTAGATTTGACCTCACTTATTCATCATTTTCAATACATAACAATGCTACAATACTTTCTCTTCTCACCTCTTTAATATCTATCCTCTACAATACCTTTCTTCACAATATTAATTGTGTTGCCATAATAAATTTGAGAAGCAACCCATGAGGGAAAGTAATACTGGCTCGAGTCTTGAACATTTAACTCCAGATTTCTTCAGCCATAAATGATTTCCAAGAGCGTCATACAAAAGTTTTAAGCATCAACCTTGACATTGATGGGAAGACCAGAGATTCACTCTAGAGCCAAGTATCCTCTCGTAACTCTCGTTGTGGTCAAGATGCGGCTAAAATCTCTACCCACAAGCTTTGCCAATCCAAAATTTGCTAACTTGGGTGTAAAATTACTATCTAGAAGAATATTTTTATGCTTGACATCATAGTGAATGATGCAATCTCTGCATTCTTCATGGAGATAAAGTAACCCTTTTACGATGCCTAATGCAATCTCAAATCTGGTCTTCTAATTGAGTACCTTATGTTTACCTTTGGAATGACTTGAGAAGAGTGAGGAATTTAGAGAGCCATTAGGCATGAAATCATAAATCAGAAACCTTCTAGATGCTTCTACACAAAACCCCTAAAGCCTGACCAAATTGGCATTTTGTATGTTTCTAAGAGTATTGATTTCTACTTGGAATTGCTTTTCATCTTGTTTTGAAGCCTTCATCTTCTTAACAGCCACAAGTGTACTGTCTATCAGGTGTCCTTTGTACACAATGTTGAAGCCTCTGCTTCCTAGCTTGGACTCTCCATGTAGCTATACATTCCTAGAAAAAAATTTGTGGAATCTAGTAGCCTCTTCATTGATCATAGGCATAGCCTCAACCACATTAAACTTAAGAACATACACAAAGCAACAGCCATGACACCAACAATAGCAATTGTGGTTATAAGTTTCAAGGATGATAATTTTTGGGTCCTCAAATTTGTAGGGCCAGCTACATGAATGAAGAAATATACTTTTCTTTTTGATTGAAGAGAGTTACACATGTTCAACAAATTTCCAAACTAGATCTGAAAGAAAATGTAGTGCACAAGTGGTTGAGGAGGCAGGCTTTCTTGCAATCTATCTTCATAGTTGTAGGGTATGACAAAGTAGAATCATCGTCAGGAAAAGTGATGCATAGCTTGAGGAATCCATCTCTGCTACCTTTCTTGTTGTCATAGTTTAAGGGGTTCTATCGAACTCTCACAAATCTCGCAACTCTCATACTGAATCCCACAAGCACTTATCTTTTGGGGTGAAGCCATGAATGCAACTACAAAACTGGAGATTGTTGGAGTTGTAGCTTCCACAGGTACCATAGACACCATAAATTGTACATTGATCTCATCGTTGACACCAAAACATGAAAATAGCTCTATTCCTCCAGACTTAACTAAGACCAAATGTGAGAGGTCATTCTTGACAATTGTCGTTGTATATGTGACATAAAAACAAGACTCAGTATCTTTAACACTGGTATTGAAGAAGCCCCTGTTTGTTGTCATTTCTGGAACTAAATTGAAAATGTTGCCATCCCAAGTTCCACTTGTCCAGTACTACTTTGAATTGTTCCATGTCAACATGAATTGCTTGGAATCCACATGAAACAAGAAGAGCCCATGAGCAGGATTGAATGAGTTTTTCTAGGAGACAATTTTTTGCTGCCTACCAAATCTTATCCCTAGCAACCACATGTCCATGGGATAGTCAAAACTTTTCCAAACAATCTCAAAATTATTGGCATTTATCAACATTACAAAATTACCAGAATCTAATATCATGCACCCTCTGCATTGAACAACAAAAGATCGCCTCCTTTTGAGAGCTTCAAAATGTCAAACATGTTTTTCGTTGGGTTCTCCCTGTTGGCCACCCAAACATACATCTTCTCTATTATATTAGCATACTAGATGCTGATACACCAGTTATTGGTACCATTCAGGCTAAAGAAACCAAATTCAATTGCGCCATTCTTTGAGATTATTGTCCTATTTCTGGAAATCGAGGTGTTCAAGGATAGAATATCTCCATCCTCAATAGCAGTAGCAAGATTTTTGAGTTGAATTAACACTACAAGATCAACAAAAACCAGCCTTAACCTAAACTTTTCATTGACTTGGCACATTGCTAAAGTATTAGAGATGGAAGGAAGCTCCCACTAGATCTAAAATCTGATACACATCATGGTAAGATGGGAAAGTTATAGAGTTGCTTGATGGGAGGGTGAAAAATGTTTCCTAGGCTGGAGACGACGGCGAGTCAATTTAAATTATGTGCAAAAGTCAGTCATTGTAGTTGGAAATATAATATATAATAAACATAAACTATCGGTTGAAAGAGAAGAGAGATAATGATAGGTTGTCGAAGTAACTCAGAGTACAGTGGCCAACAAAAGTATGACTTTTGCACCTCCTTGTAATAGTTGGATATTTATAGAGAACTAATATTTTTTTTTGATGAATAGTCATTTTCTAATAAAAAATATACTAAGATTACAATTCACAAAAAAGGGGCTAGGGGATACAAGATCACCCTGTGAATGAGTTCACATGGCTGAATTAAGACTAAAAACACAGTCACAGCAAATAACAAAAATTATTCATCAAAAATAAACATATAAAGCAACCTCAAGTTGCCAAAGCAGTTCCATCAGAGGGTGGTGGATCATCTTTATCATGGAAACCCCAATCATCTCTGGGATTATGGGGCAGGCTGGGAACAGTCTAGCCATCATCAGCAGTAGCAGTAACCAAAGGATCACTGGCAGCCTCTACATATTTAACCTCTGGTATCAGAGGAGAGATCACCAAGTCTAGGCGATGCCACTTCCCAGAATGCACCTGACAAGTACTAGGGGGAGGAGCCAGGGACTAACCAGAGCCACCAGGAGGTGGGGAAGCTGAGTGGTGCCTTCATCTGCCATCACCACCACTGGGAGACTGGTGGCGGGAAGCCTAGGAGCACAGGGTGTATGAGTGGTGGCCTAAGGAATGGCACTAAGGATGGTAGCCACAAGGCATCAAGGTATCTACTGAGGCATCAGGAAGAACTCTAGCAATAGTGCAAGGAGCATTTCCCCAATGGTTTATAGCTCCTGCAAGTGAGCTACCTCAAGGGAAAATTTGTTAGCTTGCACTTGAATCTACATAATTACATTATTACAAATGCATGCCTTAGTGTACATAGCAATGCTAACATCGAAAAAAATATGTGAAAAGAACAGCATTCCTATCTTTCCATAGAGAAAATAAAATTTTCATCCTGAAGGTATGCCAAATTTGGGCAAACTTCTGAGGAATTATGGGGGAATCACCCAGCAAGATCATATGCCAAGAAAAGAGTTCAGGCCTGAATGGCTTGAAAAAATAATGGATCCAGTGCCAATAATTTTGAGCATTCCTACAAAACCAAAAAATATGTAAGAAAGACTCTAGTTGTCCACAAAAGGGGCACCTAGGATTAGGAACCCTAATGTGTTTGAGCCGAGGCCCTAAAGAAAGACCTTAAAAGGCTAGGCACCAAGCAAAATGAGCAATCTTGGGTTCAGTTATAGCATTCCAAATGGTATCAAAGTGTTTTCTCCATTGACAAAGAGAAAACTGCAAATGCCATCTCTAGTTGAGCATATCCACCATCAGAAGATGGGTTGAAAGCCATCTGTATCCCAAATTTGGCTTGTAATTGGAAAATGAAGTGGTAGGATACCACTTCCAATCATGCCACCAAGGTCAAACACATTGAATCCCCACTTAATGAATTAAGCGCATAGGGATGAAAGAGAGAAAAAGGTCAAAAGTCTACCAATCTGAATGGATAGAGTGGTACTATACTTGCATATCTTCCCAGGTCCTGAAACTCATGGTGACCCTAGAGAAGAGGTCCTTAGGAGTTCTGATGCCACATTTTTAAAAATGTAGAGCACTAACACCTTGAGTCTTGGTGAGGGGAGTACCCTAAATGGAAAACAAGGAAGACCACCAAATGTTTTGTTGATTCAAGGAGAGGCCATTGGGGAACACATCTCCAACCTAATGAAGAGGCTTTCCATATGCTCTTGATGAAAAATGAGCCCTGTATGGCCACTGGCTCATCCATGATGACAAGGGTTTGGAAACCAATCCCCTTCCATGTAGGCCTATTAACAAGAAAGCTGGAAGAAATGTAATGCCAAACTAGAATCTTCCAGGTTTCATCTTCAAAAATAGCTCGAATAATCCATTTTGCACAAAGAGAAAGGCCTTGTTTCTAAGTGGAAAGTAGGCCAAGACCACCAAATTCTTTTAGGAGAAAACTAAAATCGTAGGCAACTCTATGAAAGGCATGATGATTAGAACCAGAGGCCCAGAGAAAATCCCTGAGAAATCTTTCTAGCTTCAGATATGAAGCTTTGGAGGTAGCCCAACAGGAGGAATAGTACATATGAGTGGCCACTAGAATCTTCGAGAAAATCTAGAATTTCCTAGCAAGGGAGAGCAGTTTTGTGATCCAATAATCAAGCTTCTTGCTAATCTTGGCTAGTACAACATTCCAGAGTTCCCCAGGCAAAGCTTGGAAAGCAAAAGGAATGCCAACAAAGTGGAAGATTTCCCCATGCATAACCCATTTCCACTCAAACTAGTTGAGCTAAGGTAGAGCTAGCAAAAATGATTGGCAGAAGCAGAGCATTTTATGCCATTGAATGGGAGATCCAGAGGCTTGACAAAAGGTGTCCAAGCAACTTAAAGCATTATTGATTTTTTCTTTATCCTCTAAAAGAGTAAGAAAGGAATCATTAGCAAAGTGTCCATTGGCTAACTAGGAGGATGATTCAAGAAAGGAAATGCCACAAACCAATCCTAAAGACATAGAATGAGCTAGCAAATAGCCAAAACCTTTAGCAACAAGGACATAAAGCATTGGAGCTAAAGGGAAACCTTGCTTGATTGAAAGAAAAAGTCCAAAAGCATCATATTACAAATTATTGATGTTAATGCAAGCATTAGCATCTCCAAAGAGCATCTCCATGGACTGAAGGAAATTTGGACCAAAACCCAGAGCCTGGAGCATAGCCAAGATGAAGAGCCATTCAATGCGATCATAGGCTTTAGTAAAATCTATCTTTAAAAAAATAGCCTTCTGATTGGACTTGTGAGCCCATTCCATACCTTCTTAGATAGAAATAATGTTGTCAAGAATATATCTAGACTTAATGAAGCCAATTTTCTCAGGTCGCACAATTAAAGGCAACATGTGCCTAATTTGGAGAGAGAGTGCCTTAGCAATAATCTTATAAGACACATTCAGAAGGGTAATGGGTCTCCAATTGCATATGTTGTCTGGATCACCAGCTTTAGGTATGAATTTGATATTTCTTTTATTTATAATGGCTCCTAAGCTTTTAGAATGATAGGCTTCAAGATAGACATTGTGCAGATCATGACCTATATGCTCCCAGAGGTGTTTGTAAAGTTCATAGGGAAACCCATCACACCCAGGGGACTTGTCATCAGCCATGGAATAGACTACCTCCTTAAGGTCTCAAAGGAAAAGAAGTTTCTCATAGAAAGCATGTTGCTCAACTGCTAGGCGGTTTAGAGTAACAGAGATACACTTTCTGAGAGCTTCCTCCTAAGAAACTAAATTTTCTTGTGATGCAAACACATTCTCATTGTGATGAAAAAATGCTTGCAGGATGTCAGGGAGACTAGATAGAACAACAATTCCTTGTTTAATTTTTTTAATCCCAACATTGGTATGATGGGCTCAAAGAGCCTAAAAGAACTCCTTTGATGCTTTATTACCAACCTTCAACCAATGGAGACAGGCTTTTATTTTGGCTCCTTGAGCAGAATAGTTATCAAAAATTTGTTTGTCATGTTGAAGCTTGGTAGGCTGAATTTGTAAATTGACATCAAAGGTATTGAGGGTTAGAGCCTCAGAGGCTTTTTTGAGGGCAAGGGTGTTGGCTTCATATGACCATTTTCTAAACATTGCCAATTGATGCCCATAGATGTGCAGGAACCAAGCAATTCTGGTAATGGCATCATACTACCATTGAATCCATCCCCTTTGAGAATGTGGATGTGGCTCCAAATTCCAGACACATAAGATGTGTGAGATGGTGGAAGCATGCATTAGCACAGACATGTTGAGGAAGAACTAAGACTTGGCCACCTTTAGAATAGCTATTTTCCAAGAAATGAAAAAATAAATGGGATAGTGGTTAGATAACATCATATCTAGTAGGGGAATGTAGGTAAATCTTGATCCTCAGAAAAAGAGAAAAAAGATTGCCCAGTGATCATAGCAGAATTGAGACGTTTTAAAATGTGGTCAAAGCTAGTTCAAAAATTGGACCAAGTGTGCCAAACCCCATTATCTTGGTGGTGGTTGGTATTAGGATCAAAAAGGCTCAATTTATTGTGCATGTAGTACCAGGCTTCTCTTTCCCTAGCTGTCTAGCTAAAAGGTAGAATGTTGTCATTGTCAAAGGCCACTTCAACCATATTGAAGTAGCCACACATGACCCAAGTAGCTGCAGGAAAATTTTTAGCCAGCCAGGCCCACATCTAGGATCTTTCCACAACATCGTTCGAAACATAAACATTAATGACTCCAAAAGAATGATTGTTAATGAAAAGCAAAAGACAAATAATTCTATGTGTGGGGTCAGAACTATGCAAAATAATAGCAAAATGAAGGCGAGGTGAAAAGAGAGTAACTACACCACCTTTGCCAGCATCGTTCTGAGAGGAAAATATAACACCATCCTGCCAAATGACACAACACACTGAAGAAAGCATGAAACTAGAAATCTTCACTTCTTGCAGATAGAGAAAATATAAAATACCAAGTCTATAATGGGCATCCCAGACATAGTACTTTCTAGGGAGGTCTATGACACCTCGAACATTCCATGATAAGAAGTTCATGAAAACTCTTCCATATCATCCTCATTCGTAGCTATTTTTCAAGAAGGTAGAAACCTGGTTGAATTAAAATGGAAAACCCTCTAAACTTATAGCCTGTCATTTCACCTCTGGTATCTCCACACATCTAAGAGGATTGTGAGAATACTATGTCACTAGTGGCACTATGGAAGAAGCAACAAGAGGAGTACGAACCCCTACCAAGACAAAACCCCTAGTAGCCACCTTTATCCCCTGTGTACCAGCAGGCTTTGAAACCTATGAAACCTTTGAAATAGGTGTTTTGAAAGCTGCTTGCATCCCTACACTGGCTAGAATTGACACTCCTATGGGGATAGGAGGAATCACTGTGACCGCCACATAGGATTGCTTAGGGGGCAAGGGATTCAATGTAACCTTGCCCTTGTGCCCAACAGTAACCCATTCTTCTTTTTTACCTTTGGCTTATTTTTTAGGCACTTCTTTAGGCATGGGTTTGACCCTAGGCATAGCCAAAGGTCAATCCCTAATCTTTTTTTCTAAAGACTGGAACCTATAACAAGTATTAGGGAGGTTCAAGTAAAGAACCTTCTGGGAGAAGGTTTGAGCCCCAATTTGGATTTCCATAGAATCCTTAAGATCCTTTGAAAGATCAACCTCGACACAAATGCGTCACTATGGGCAAGCATTAAAAAATTTCTCAGGCTCCTTGGTGACAACTTTGCCAAGGGTTTTGCCAATGGACTCAATGAAAGGCCAACATGGTAGGAGTAGAACTGGGAACTCGACCCACACAGGAACCTTAAGCTTTTTATCATCCAAGACTATGAAATCTCATGACCATTTTTGAAAAACAAGTAGAGAAGAACACATAGACCAAGGTATATTGTTAAGGACTATGTCTACTTGTGATGAGTTAGTGAAGCAAAATAAAGAAAAACATTTGGTAAGGTTTTGCATAGTGTCAAGGAAGAATCCATGAGGAGTCCAGCTCTTGTTAACCCATTCTCAAAGCATAGCTTCAAGAGGAGTCCTACCCACAAAATAACCTATCAAGGTATGTTTTTCTAACCAGTCACATGCAACATCAAATTCTTGCAAAGGAAAAATAATGTTAGGATAACCTCACAAAAAACCTTTGGGACAAACTTGTGAGGGCATTTGTTCTATGGCGACACCATGGTAGTCTGAAGCAGCAGTGTGAACACCAAAAACAACTAGTTCACTGCTGGCCAAATTTATTATATCCTAGCCTAAAAGCTCCCATAGTAAATGCAGTGTGACAAGTGGTGACTACAGAAAATAAGCTCAAACGAAGAGTTGTACACAAGAAAACTGAAAGTTCACAAGAAGCAAGAAACCTTAGCAGAGCGTCTTCTCCCCAATTTAGTTTTTTAAGGTAGTTGAGAACTAATATTTTCATTATCCTTTCAATTAATTTGTGATTTTTAAAGTCTAAAATTTGATAGGGTGTATTTATAAAATAAATTTGTAAAGACTAGAGACAATTTTGTTAGGGTTAATTTATTTTTACTATTTCAAATAATAAAAAATAAAGTGGATAGATAATAATGAATTAATTAGACTGTCACTTTCACATTAGATTATTTTTATAACATTTATTAGTTAGTAGGCACAAGCTGTCAATTTTCAATTCTTTTGATTGACAAACAGAAAAAAAATTTAAAAATCTAGCAATGCCTACAACATTTTGGATTGTTGTGGCTGAGTAGTCATAGAAAAGTCCTGAGGTTCCACATCCACATTCTTTGAAGGCCATGGGAGGGGAGCCGATAAAAATGGTATATTATCATTCTTTTCCAATAATCAGCAGGGATAACTTTAAGAAACCTCTCCCAAGAAAATTATGTAAAATGTTGGTGAATTCAACATTAAATGTTCATGAAACATTTCTAATCAAGGGGATTTTTTTGTTCAAAGGAGAGATTTATTTTCTATTGGAAAAATTTTCCTTTCCATATCAAAATTTAATAATTATTGTGGCAAATTAACTTTTTTTGGCATACGAATAAATGTAGACAATTTTTTTTTGTTGGTTATTAATTTTTTTTAGGTGAATTAATTATTTTATACAACATAAAATATTAATATAGTTGGTTAATCTATCAGATGCTACAGAGAGATTAGTAAATTTTTTGGTGAATTTCTAGAGTCAGATGTGGTCCATGGCCCATATGCCAAGTGTACACACTACAATGTACTTGTGGTCTTCCAATCCATTAAGATTCAATTAATAATGTCTTTTTTAATTGCCAACTTGGTCATCGTCACTTTGCATGTTATCATTGTTATGGTGAAAGGAATTGATATGGGGCCATCAATGTAAGATAGATCAACACCCTTAGCTCTATTTTGAGCCTAATTTTACATGTTATACCATAAATTCTAATTCTTCCTAAAATTAGGACATGTGTCCTAGAGCCCAAAACATTAAATAGTTGGCTAAATTGGCATAGTTGGAGACATGTGTTAGTCTATGACTTTTGAGTTGAATAAATACTGTTAGAACAACAAAAAACTGGGCTTAAGAAGAAAATTTCCTTGACTTGGTACATTGCTAAAGTATCAGAGATGGAAGGCATTAGAAAAGCAACAGCGTGGAAATGCTTTCCAAATGCCAAATTACAGAGAAATAAGCAACAACAAAATTGTAGAGCTATGTAGGTAAATAAATATCAAAAATATGACACAAAGAAAACACCATATTTAATGTGGGAAACCCTTCCGAAAAAAAATCCACCACCACAAAAATCCGAGCAACTTTGTATTATAGTAACAAGTTACATACAAAACTACAATTTTTCACAGGCTCAGATTGCCCTTACAATCAACCTACTTTTAAACATCTCACATCTTTACGAATTTTGCTTCCATTAATACATCCAACAAATTCATTATAGAATTTAGTAAAGAAATGGTTACATTATAAAACTCTTTAGTGATGCAGATGTTTAGTCGCTCCAAAATGTTTGGGTCACATGGATGCTTATCACCTTTGGAACATTTTAGTAACACTTGATCATGCACTAAGAGCATTTACCACCATACTCATTACACACTCATCGTACTCCATTTCTCCACCATATGATAGATGACTTTACCATAGCAAACACTCACCACTCACCTCCACTATGCTTCACTGTACGGTCAAAACCCATTCCTTTTGACCCCATTGATGCATTTTTCCTCCACCATAAGATGGTCTATATAGTGAGGCTCATAGTCGTACAGTGGTCTTTTTGTACAGTGAGGCACTCCCACTTCAAAATTCTAACAATCCCCAATTTGATGAAGTGTGGAGTCACTTACTTGATGCGGCTAACAAGTGTCTAGGTTTTTAAGCCCCATAGAGCTTGTGGACCATTTGAACTTAGTTGTGTTCATTGGTTTTTTTAATGCATCTATAACATTCTCTTGAGTGTCAACATTTTCTAGATTTACCTTTCCATCTTCAACCATGCCATGAATAAAATGATATTGTACATCAATGTGGTTTGTCCTGGCATGGAAAGTAGGATACTTTTCCAAACATATTGCACTCGGACTATCACAAAATTTGTAATTTTTCCTACATCATAGCCAACATTAGAACACAAATGCTTAAGCCAAATTTCTTCCTGAGATGCATGAGTAGATTCCATATACCCTACCTCAATTGTCGACAATGCAATTACACTTTGTTGTTTACTTATCCAACTAATAGCACCACCATTCACCATGAATACATATCCACTGGTGGATCTTCTCCTATCAATGTCCCTGAACCAATCCATGTCAATGTAACCTTGAATGCTAACTAATCTATTAGATCCCACTGAATTACCTTGATAAAATAATGCATATTGTGATGTACCCTTCAAATATCATAGAATTCTTTTCATAGCATGCCAATGTGACTTACCTTGATTTGCATTAAACTGACTCAATACTCCCACTACTCTCACAATGTTCGATCTCATACTAACCATTGCATACATGAGGCTTCCAAAAGAACATGCATAAGGTACCCACTTCATGACTTCAATCTCATTGGGATATTTTGGATTGTAATTGACCAACAACCTGTTTCTTTCATTCAATCATATTAAACCGCTCCAGAACATTGGTAATATATTTTCTTTGGCTAAGCCAAAGTTTTCTTCCTACCCTATCCCTCTTGATTTCCATCCCCAAAATAAATTTTTTGACCCTAAATCTTTCATTTCAAACATCACGGACAATTGAGATTTTAATTTCAAAATTATTTCCTCACTATTGCCTATAAACAAAATATCGTCTACATATAGAACAATAATTAGTATACAATCACCTTCAACTTTATAACACACACAGTGATCTGATTTAGATGTCATAAAACCTAAAGACAAAACATATGTATCATATTTTTGGTACCACATTCTGGGTGACTATTTCAAACCATGCAAGGACTTTTTTAGTTTACATACCAAATGTTCTTTACCTTTTTTTGCAAAGTACTTCGGTTGGGGCATGTATATATCTTCTTCAAGATCACTATGAAGAAATTTCATCATCACATCCATCTACTCAATTTCAAAGTCATGTGCTGCTGTAAGTGACAATAGAAATTTGATAGATGGTATCTTAGCTATAGGAGAAAATATTTCTCCTTAATCAATCCCTTCTTTTTGAGAATACCCCTTCACAACCAATCTTGCCTTGTACTTATCAATCCTTTTGTCTAGATCATACTTCTTCTTAAAGAGCCATTTACATCGTATAGGTTTCCTCCCATTAGGTAAAGGTACTAGATCTCAGGTTTCATTCTTTTCCAAAGATTTCAATTCATCCTTCATGGATGAAAATGGAGATTTTGAATCTAATATATTAATTACTTCTTTGATAGTCAAGCTGATCAACATTTTAAAAAAAAGCATACACACAATTAACATTCAACATAGAGTAAGGAAACCTCTCTAGTGAATAACCATACGTATCGGGTCGTCACCTTCCTGAGAAGATCTCCTCACTTCTTGTGGTGAAACTTCCTAAGGTTCATCATGAGGTTCAAGATCATGTTCTTCTTCACTTTTATGATCACTCAAGCTCTTCTCATCCTCATTCTTAGGTAATGTTGGATTCTCATTCTTAACTTCATTTGGAGTTTGAAATACCTCCTATCAAGAAGGTAAAGGGATTTATACATCTTCCTTTCTTTTCTCAGTCTTCTCTAGCTGCTCTAGTGAGTTAGGTTTCATCTCACAAAAAATAACACTCCTAGTAGACAACACCTTTTCAATGAGAGGGTTCCACAATTTGTATCTCTTCACACCAGTACTGTACCCGATGAAGATACACTTCACTACTTTTTTATCAAACTTCAACCTACTCACTTTAGGTACATGAATGTATGCCTCACAGCGGAAGACATGCAAATGTATTAATGAGGGCTTCTTACTAGACCATGCTTCCATAGGTGTCTTGTCAACTAGTGCTGATGTAGGAGAATGGCTCAATAGGTAACATGTTGTTGCCACTACTTTAGCCCAAAACTTATGTATAAGATCAACACTTCCCTTCATGCTTCTTGCTCTCTCCATCAATGACCAATACATCCTTTTTTCTACTCCATTCTATTACAGAGTATAAGGTGTCATCTTATGCCTCTTGATGCCATGATCTACACAGAAATTATCAAAATTTGTATTGCAAAACTCACCACCATTATGCATCCTTAAACATTTAATCTTTCTCCTAGTCTATTTTTCAACACGGTTTTTAAATTCCTTAAAATAACTGAACACTTATGATTTGTTTTACAAAAAAATAAATGAGTGTTCTTCTAAATAATCATCAATAAATGATACATAATATCTTGACTTAGACAAAGAAGGAACATCCATGGGACCAAATACATTAGAGTGAATATAATCCAACAAACTCGAAGATTTTTGAGAACTAGATGCAATGTTCGCAGAAATCAAATTCAAGGTTACAATCAACAAACCCCTCAACCAAGTTTCTATTCTTCAAGGTTTTCAAACCTTTCTCACAATATATCCAAGCCTATAATGCCATAGCATTGTTTTATCTATAGGAATTTTAACTTCCATTGCATTTACACCATGTGTTGCTATACTGATTTTATCACACTTGATAAAGACGCTATTACAAGTTTCACATCTAACTTGTATAGTGTTCCAATGCATTCACCCTTAGCCAAAACAATAGAACCCCTAGTCATCTTATAACCATCATGGACAAATGTTACCTAAACTTTGACATCATTTAACTTGCTGAGAAAATGTAAGTTTTGAGCCAAACTAGGTATTTGAAGTACTCCATTAATTCCCTTTACTCTATCGTTAGGAAACTAAATACTAACTCTTCCTCTACCAAAAAATTTCTAGTGTAGAATCACTCACCAAGAGCACCTTTCCACCATTGTATTATTCATACTTTGAGAACCATTCTTTATGAGAAGTCATGTACATGGATTCTCCTAAATCAACCAAATATACATTGTCAGATATGGGCACTGCCAAGGCTACTACAAAGGCATCAGCATCACTTTCAAAAGATTCACTGGCGGAGGTAAATTTCTTCTTCTTATTTTTCTCCTCCTTGAAATCTCTTTGGATATGACCTTTCTGCCCACAATTCAAATACTTTACCTTGAACTTCTTTCTAGGAATGGAAAATTGCTTTTGAGACTTTGACTTCGTGTCCTTCTTACTTTTGTCCTTAGATCTACCTCGTAGACTCAAAGCTTATTTGACTACCTTAGAGGAATTCTTTCACATCTCCTCTAATAGAAGTGTAGCAACTACTTTGTGCATTTTCAACTTGGTAGTTGTACTTCTAATGGTCATTACCAAATTATCCCATGAATCAGGCAATAAGCATAACAATAACACACACCAACAGATGTTAACTGTGCAATCACCATATTAAATGAGTTTAAGTGATTTTCCATAGCCGTTCCTCCATCCATCTTCAAGGAGTACAATTTCTTCCTTAAGAAAATCTTGTTTAACAAGGACTTTTCCTAATAAATGTCTCCTAACTTCTTCCACAAGGAATACATAGTTTTCTCTTCATGAACATTCAATAAAATAGAATCTATGAGACTCAATCTTATTAATCCTACAACTTTCTAATCTATTAGTTCTCAATCTTCTTGTTTCATGCCTGAAGGCTTAATGCCAGACACAACAATCCACCAATCTCGATCAACTAGAAATTCTTCTACTTTAAGTTTCCACAACTCAAAGTTGGTGCCATTAAACTTTTCAATGTCCGCATGCCCTAATGTACCCACCATCTCACTTTTTAGAAAAAATATTGCAAACTCCCATTGAAACCAAATTGGCACAAAAAACTAAACCCTACTTGACAAGGATAACACAACTGGCTAGGCTCTGATACCACTTGTTAGGAAAGCAAAAGTGTGGAAAATTTTTCCAAATGCCAAATTATAGATAAATAAGCAACAATAAAATCACAAAGATATGTAGGTAAATAAATATCAAACACAAGAAACAAAGAAAACATCGGATTTAATGTGGGAAACCCTTACGAAAAAAAAACCCACAACCATGAAAACCTAAGAAACTTTATATGACAGTAACAAGTTAGATACAAAACTCCAGTTTTTTATAGGCTCAAATTGCCCTTACAATCAACCTAATTTTCAACCTCTCACATCTTTACGAATATTGCAGCCATTAATACATCCTACAAATTTGTTACAAAATTCAGTAAAGAAACGGTTACATTACACAACCCTTTGGTGACACAGATGCTTAGTCACTCTAAAACATTTGGGTCACGCAAATGCTTAGTCACTTCTGAAACATTTTGGTCATGCAGATGCTTATCATCTCTAGAATTTTTTGGTCTGAGAGCATTACTACCATACTCATTACACACTCACCATACTCCATTTCACCATCATATGACATAGGACTTTAGTGTAACAAACACTCACCACTCACCTCTATTGTACATCACTGTACAATCAAAACCTATTCCTTTTGACCCCACCAGTGCAATTTTCCTCCACTATATGGTGGTTTGTATGGTGAGGCTTATAAGCATACAATAGTCTTGTCATATGGTGAGGCACTTCCACTTCAACATTCTAACAAAAAGAAGCTCCCACTAGATTTGAAATCTAATACACATCATGGTAAGATGAGAAAATTATAGATTTATTTACTGCGGATGCAAAAATGTTTCTTGTGTTGGGAAAGGGCCTGGAGACGAAGACAAGTCAATTTAAAATATGCACAAAATTTAGTTATCGTAGTTTGCAATATAATATATAATAAATGCAATCTATCAATTGAAAGAGAAGAAAGATAATGATGGGTTGCCGAAATAATGGAGAGTACAGTGCCTAGAGAAAGTATGACTTTTGTGCTTCCTTGTCTATATAGCAATAGCCTAATCTCTAGACAAAATGTACTAAAGACAAAATAAAGTGAAACATTTTTTTTTCCAAATTCATGAAAATGTAGTGATTTTTTTCAAAATTTTGTTGTTTTTTACTACAAACTATGTAGATCATGAAGATTAAATTCTGAAATTTTTAGAAAAAATCTATTCTGTTTTCAATTTTTTGAAACCTTGTCAACTGTAGAGTTTGTAGAGAGGATATCCATGTCCATTTATATATAAGATATATATAGAGATAACTACTATATCATTAGATCCATTTAAATAATTTGTGATTTATAAAGTCTACAATTTGACTAGGTTTATTTATAAAATAAATTTGTAAAGAATAATTTATATTTTTTATTGACTAGAGCCAATTTTGTTAGGGTTAATTTTTTTAGTTAGGCTTAATTTTTTTAATATTTGAAATGATAAAAAATAAAGTGGACATTTAATCATGAATTAATTAGACTCTCAGTGTTCACATTAGCCTTTTTTTATATTAGGTGCAAGCCATCAATTTTCAATTCCCCAGATTGACAAAGAAAAAAAAGTTACTCAATACTTGCCACATTTTGGGTAAATATCTTTTTGGGAATGCTAGTCCTCCCATAACCATAGGTTCTCTATCATCATTAAAGAAATTAATATCGAAAAAGATCCCCAGAAAGCCCTTCCTAAAACTTAAATTATGGGTAAAATTCACAAAGGGACAAAGGTTTCCAAGGCCAAAAAAAAATATCCCTTGAGGAGTCCCTATTTTTTGAAATTTGTACTAAGTTTAAGATTACCTATGCTAAGTCTAGCCCTGCACTAACCATAAAAAAGAGTAGAATTTCAGAGGAAATCATTGAAGTGGATAAAAATGACTCAAACGGTAACTCAAATGATGAAGAGGGAGATAAAAAAACCTAAAGTTGAATCAAATTTGGGGGAGAGGAGGTATGCTATATTGAGAAACAAAAATCACAATAACTATAAGGAGGAGAGCATGGAGGAAACACAGGATGTGCAAAATGAAAGGCAAATTACAATATTGAATTGGAGGAAACTCTAGAAAAAATGGGAAATAGCTTCATTAAAGATGAGGACTTTAACGTGGAAGATGTTAAAGAGATAAAAGATGAGGAACATGACTCTCAAGAGGATTCTATTAAGGTTGACCCGAGAATTGAAGATGAGATCTAATTGTCTAAAATATTAGCAGAAGAGGAAACTAAAGAAAAAGATAATCCTTGGACCACTACGTAGAAAAAGATAGATAATGTGGAAAATGACCTTTCTTCCAAGATAATGGATCTTTAGGACCAAGTTCATATCCTCAATAATAATTTTTCTAGTGCTCTAACTTGTATTAAGGTTAGGGTGGTGGTTTCCTCCATTTGTAGGGTTTAGAAGGAAATGATTGAAAAGACTATGTTTGAGACTATTATTGGAAAGAGAAAACTCAAGAAGGTTGGCCTGCTCAAGGAAAAAATATATTTGTTTCTATTTTGACATATGTTGCATGTAGATTAGTCACATGATTGCATTAGATCCATCTGATCCAACCGCTCTGAATTGCTCTAGGTTTTTTGGGTAGGGTTGGGGAGTTCTTCATGTCAAGAAGAACCCTAGGGAAACTAACCACTCTATGGTTGGGTGACAAAAGTGCCTAGGCCACACTCTCATCTTGTGATAGCAGATGGACTTCAATATGAAAGCTTTGGAGATAGGGATTCATGTAAATTGATAGAGGTTTGATGGCATATTTATTTTATGTGTTTATGTAGTTTCATGGTTTTATTCTTATATGAAAGTTTAATTGATGCTAAATCTAACACATAACCAAAATCCACATCATGGAATAATCACAAGTATGAATCCATTTAGAGCTCCTAATTCATTCCATATAAATATTTTTCCAAATTCCACAATAAATTCTCCTTACCCTTGACCTTGAATTCCTATGGTTGTTCCATATATATTTTTAATCCAAATCACTATGAAGATAAGATATTTTTTACATCAAGTTGCTCCAAATGCAAATCTTTAGTAGCCACAATACTTAGAGCTATGTGGATAAGCTACTACTTGGCATAACTAGAATGCATAATCATCCACTGTATAAGTCATAGGGTATGAAAAGCTCAAAGAATATACAACATTTATAAAATGCATCATCTCATAAGATCTATGATAAATGAAGTACATTATAATAGGATATAGCCATCCAATAGAAATATAAGATCAAAAATAAAGGATCAACTACATAGGTACATCAAACAATGGCATCCAATGGTTGGATCACAATGTTATACTTGAAGAATGCACTACCACCTATCCTCATGGAACCTAAATTGCCCACTCCCACAACACTAAGGAGATAAACTCAAGTCCCATATGGATAAATAAAAACACAAGTCATAACCAACATCCAGGTCAAGGAAACACCTGAAAGAGAACTATCTCAAAGATTATCAAGACATAAGTAATATCTAAACTTAGAGGCAAAAAAGACACATAGGAAAATACTATGTAAGTGGACAAGTGTCATCACATGAGCCAACTCTAAGGTTACCCTAGAAGCCTCTTTGGACTTCAGCCTCCTAGTGTATCTATGCAGCATCAGTATCCTTTTGTATAGACAAGCATACTAATAAGTCAACTCTAAGGTTACCTTACCAGTCTCTCAGGACTCTGCCCCCCTAGTGACTTTATGTGGCACCATATCTTATTAATTCATTTTAAACCCATTTAATGAAATGTTATCACTTATTAAAACAACCTACAATGGCTTACCCAGGAAGCCACTTATTGCTTTGGGCTCTATTGCAAGCCACTTCCAAACATGACATACTGGTAACCTACCTTAAGCTCAGTAAAAATAGAAGATCTCATAAGATCAAAAATTACACATCAGTTCTTAAACAAGAAACTAGAAAACACTAAAATATTAGTCATCAAAAACACATATTTCACCAATACAAGCATCCTAATAGGATTGATCCAAAATCAAGTACACACATACCAACCCATGACATCACATGACATAACCAAAAACAAATCACAATAATTACCTCAATCCTAAAAAAGCAAGTGGAAAGCAATCCAAAGATAACTAATCAAAGACTCAAAGGTTGTACTAGAAAAGTCATATTATTCACCTGAGTTTTACACAAGAAACTGGAAAGCGCAAAAAAAATCTGATCAAACTTATCATAGAACACACATGACACATCACCATGGTCAAGCATAAAATATTGTAACCATAACAACATCTTAGAACAAAACCCCCAAGCCTCTAGTAAACATCCTAATTTGGTCAAAGCTAAGTCAACCCTGAAACCCAAAATGGTAAACCACATGTCATAAAGAGTACATACAAAAGTAACTTTCATAACTCACTAGATTTTGAAAACACAAAAGTCCAATTTTCACTATAGATGTTCAAGTTTTCATTTTTCATTTTCTATGTATTACAATTTATAGAGTTTTTTTACTACAATTAGGGTTCACATTTATTAATTTATTGAATTTTAATCAATTTGAAAATACGTAAAAAACTATTAATAAATTATTTTCTTAAAGTGTTAATAAAGGCTTGTCGGTTAGCCCACGAGCTGTCATAGTAGAGTGTTGTTGTGTTAGTAGTATCTACTATACTACCATAGCAGTACATCGTCTATGACATTTGGAAATGGGAGGGAGAAAGGGAGGTGGGGGGTGGTGGCCCCCCCACCCAAACATAATTTTTTTTAAAAAAAAGTAATTAAAACAAACACCTAGCATAAAAGCCATCCCTTTAAAAAATGCATTTTCATGATTTTCAATATTATGATATGTGATAAAAATTATCACAATAAATATTTTACAATGGTAATTTTATTAACATATATTTTATTAACCAAACTGTCCTAACAGATCTAATAGGAAAAGTATGAACAACCAATCAAATTTTGAATTTTAAATTTTGATTCTTTTTTCAAACCCTCCCCAAATAGCAACGAGCCAAGAACACAGATCTTTAAAATTTACAAGACAAGGGTTTCAAATTTTTTGATTCATTTAGAGATGTCTTTGAAAATAGAGAACAATAAAGATACAAAGAAGGGTTTTAGATTTTTAACTCATATACCAAGGTTTCTCAAACAAGGGTTTCAACCCAAAGGAATTCTAAAAATAGAAACACAACAAACATAGAGAAGATATATATTTTCAATCCAAGAACTACTATGCAAAACTCTCAAGATCCTACCTGGATCTGATGCTAACTAATCAACACGCTAAACATGTAGAATTTTCCTTCTCTTTCAAAAACCTTCTTCTCAAAAATTGACTCCTCCAAACCTTTGTGTGGAGAAATGGGATCTGATTTCCTAATAAAGAGCTTTTCCCCAAATTAGGGCTTTGATTGTGCAATCATGCGAGACCCCTATTTTAATTACTTTATTATATTTTAATTTCTATGCACCAACTTTTACAATTTAATTAAAATATCTTTATTAAATCAATTGATTTCTCTCTCTTATTAAATCACAAGACACTTTTTAATTAAATATTTATTAATTTAACTAATAATATTATTTAGAGCTTATTATTCAAAATAAAACTCCTAGTTAAATTATTTTTAAATTAAATAAATATAAATAGGCCAAAGCTAGAAGTTTATTTAAATCTTTTAAATCTAATTCTTTTATGAAATTAATTTCTCAATTAATTAAATGTAATAAAATATTGAATTTCCTTTATAAAATTTCCATTAAACTAAATCATTAACTTATCTATTAATTTGATTTAATTATAACTGAAAATGACAACAGACCCACAAGGCTAAATACAACAACTCAACTAAAGACAAAGAATATAATCAAACTCTAGGGTGAAAATCATGAATTCATGTCACTTAAAAAATTTGGAAGGGTAAACAAGTCAAATACTTGTCCTACTTTCTAGGACAATTGGCCTAGGTTAGGATTTGGACTCAAGAGTTATATCCCCACTTATACCATTGAGATATTGCAATAGGGTATGCTCATCTTGGCAATTCAGGGAAGTTGACACTTAATACCTACAATCTGAATAAAATCCATGCGTATAGATACTCATATATTCTAAACTAAACATGCAATGGTAGGGAGTGGTGCATCATGTAGATCCTAACTAGTAGGTGACTACGACTTCCTCCCTCAACCACATCAGAAACATCATACATAAAGTGAAACATACAAGTACACCATACACATGTAAGTATGGGGTAAGTATTCATAGAAATCACATTTAAATCATTTATCAAACTATCTATTGACTTAACAATCAAGTTTTTTATTAGTGAAATACACTTATTCAAATTGTAAGTATCTACTAAGCTTATTGTATAGTTAACAATGTTAACCAAGCATATCATTTGTTATTGAGTTTTACAGTTGCTACCAAGACCTTTGGATGGATTTTAGTTTGTGTCGAGCAGTTACTACTATGATAAAGATCAATAGTGTAAATTGAGCATCTCAGTGTATGTCAAGTTTACTAGTGCAAACCAAGTTGTGCAATGCTTACAAAGTTTGCAGGTGATGTGATGTGAATCTAGTGTTGACCGAGCCACTCAATGTTAACCAAGTGATTTAGTTTATACCGAGCTTACAGTGAAAGCATTAATCAAGTTATACAGTGTGAATCAAGAAATTCAATTTATATGTTGAGTTTCATAATATTCACCGAGTCACCAGTGCAGACCAAGTTGAAGACTCCTTGGAAGTGATAAATATGCATTGAGCTTCTATGTCTACCGAGTGCATGACAATGTTGACCATTGAAATTGGATGCTAAGTATCAGAACCTCACCGAGTTAGTCTTTAGAACCCAAGTGTCTACATTTGAGCCAACTTTGTAATATTTGTGTAAACTTGTATTGTGGTTGACTTTGTAATTTTGTAATTAATTAATATGTATGTAATGTATTATATCACATCCAAAGTGTAAAAGAGAAGAAAAGTGAATATGTGAGAAGAAAAGAAAAGGATTGAATTACAAAGGCTACAACAATATAAGGAGCACCGAAGATTCATCTATTATAGTAAAGTGATTTGTACACACAATGGAATCTCATTCAACATACCTAGTTGTAGATCAGAGATCAGCTACTACTTCATCCTAACAAATGGATCAGTCAAATCCTTTAACAAGGTAGACCTAATAGTCTTGTGTAAATCTCTTTACCAAGTATATACTTCATTGTGTGTTTGTAAATCCTTTAATAAGGTGGACCTAGCAATACTTATTGCTCCTAACAAGGTAGATCATCAAAAGTGATCAATGTATACTTTAATCAGCCAACTTTATACTATAGTACTAAAGCTTGTGGGTTTAATTCCCACCCTAGTTTTACTTTCTATTTGGAAGGTCTCTGGGTCACCAAATCCAATATGTTAAAGTGTTGTGTATGCTTTCATGTTTTAATTTTCTCATGCATGCAATTAGATCAGAATATATGTGAAGGATTAATTGGTAATTGAAGCTAAATTTTTATCTATTACTGATTCACCCCTCCCCTCTTAGTAACCTAGGTTTTCATAATATTTCCAACAATTGGTATCAGAGCTTTTTTGGTTCTTAGAGAAAATTTTAACAACTTGACTAAAGATCAAAGGCCATGGAGATATTCAGACTTGACAAGGCTATTGATAATGAGAAGCTAGATTTGGAAATGGCTATTGCCCAACTCAAGAAAGAAAAGGACAACTCTCTCAATTCGTAAAAAGAAGAAAAGATATTGCAATTCAAATGAATGATCATCTTTACACTAAAGAAAGAATTGAAGATTCTCGTTTAGCAAGCAGCCTAGATGAAGCCAATGTAGCAATCAAAGAACTGTGAGAAAAGAACGGTTCACTGCAAGAAGAAGTGAGAAAACTAAGAAGAGAACAAGAAATTCAATCAATAAGGCTACGTAAAGTCATGGAAGAGAAAAACAAGACAAAAAGAAGAAATAGAAGGAAAAGATAATAAGATTCAACATTTATCCCTTTAGCAAGATGACTTCATTAATCAGCTCACCAATGCAAATGAAGAAATCATGAATCTAAGATCAAAAAGTGAAAGATTGCAAAATGATCTAAACACTAAAAATCAAATCAATGAAAGAATGATAAAATTTCAAATAGAAATGAATCAGTTGAATGAGAAAAATCATTATAGATAGAAAGAAAAAGTGGGAATTGGATATACAGAAGAAGGTGAATCATCCAAATAAGGAGCTTAAAAGAATAAAAGACCTACTTGCAATCATTGTGGTAAGATAGGTCATACATCAAACAAATGTTGGGGCAATGGAAAAGGAAAACTCAATGAAAAGTGCTACAATTGCAATTAGCATGGTCATAAAGCTAGTGAACACAAAGAGAAACCTAAATTTGAAGGTAAGTGTCACAAATGCAACAAACATGGGCACAAGTCATCAGAATGCAAAACAAAGACATTGAATCTAGCATAATAGATTGTGAAAGCTACATTTGGTTGGGACCACAACACCTGGTGTAGATGTCATTAATATGGAGAATTTGGACACATTGGAATGAATTGTGTAAAGCATCATATGAGGACAAGAGATACTATAAGAAAATGTTTTATTTGTATTGAACTTGGTCATTTTGCCAAGAACTGCATGAATACTGGAAGAATTGAAGATGAACAGAAGGTAAAAGTTGATAACATCATAAAATAGATGAAACAACAACGGGTTCCAAAATTTACCGAGGATGCAAGTTTGAACTATGATGAACAAGTCACTTAACAATTGGGTGGCTCCACCTTGTCCACTTGCACTCTCAAAGGAAAATTGGAATTGGGATACTAAATAAAACATCAAATATCCATTCTAGTTGGAAAAATAGAAGATCCAAATCAACATTCAAGATGCAAATGAGGATCACTAAGAGAAAGATGGAAATTATTACCAAGTAAGGTCAGGTTATTGTATTACCAAGCAAGGTTAGGTTATAGACTCTACTGAGCAAGGTCGGGAGTAACTAAAGTATGTGTGGTTACAAAGTCACGAAGACTTTCCTAAGCATTCAACAAAGGAAGTGGATGAAAATCTACAACCTGAACAAATATTTGTACCAAGAATTTATGAAAAATTTTGATAAAAAGGGTGAAATCAAAGTCATTTCTCACCATGAATTTTTGAGAGCTATTTGCGTGAAGTGATTTTCAAAGCATTCAAGTGATTTGAGAGAATTTTTATCGATAGTTTTTGTTTTCTCTCAAACCCTACCAGAAGAAGATGACATCTAGCAGTAGCAAAGTGAAAAGAGATTTAGACATGTTGGTTCGTGGAGTGGAATGGAAGGCACTGGATTTCAAGTTGACCCCTGCAGTTGCAAAAACCCTAAATCTGAGTGGAGTGAAATCTCAAATCCCTTCCAAGGTACTATTAGTTAATGATATTTATTCACATTTCAAATGTGCTATACAAGATATTGTTGCACTAGAGATGGATGAACATTTGAAGGAGTTATGTGCTGATGGAGTGTTGAAAGTTGAACATCAACATCTTGAGACAAAAGGTTTGACACATATTCCTCACATGCCATGAAACTTCCAAATCAAATGGATAGGATACATTCTTAGTCAGGTGCATAATGGTCAGTTGTGGTTGAAGCAACCAATTTTCATCAAAAATAAAATGATCCATAGGATCACCGGCTTGCCCATGCTTGCAAAAGCCAAAATGACTAAAACCCTGTGACAAGTTGAACTAGAGAAGAAAACCCTTGCCAAATGGGATGGAAGAGGAATGAAGATAAGTTGTGTCACTGACATGGAATTGAATTTTGGCATTCATATCATTTCCCACAAAATTTATAGTTCGAGCAGATTAAATAGTATATCTTGTGAAACATTTGACTTAGCATATAAGGTGGTCAAGAATAATCTCTCTCTTGACCTTGTTGAGTTACTATTGAACCAGTTTAACAAGAACATGGAGAGTATACAAACCTCAAATAAAAACCTATGTAAGCTAGGTTCACTCTTGAAATGTTTATTTTTCTATGTTCATAAATTCTTTCCATCAAAAGGTACTGATGTTTGGAGAAAAGATGTGCCAGTGCTCTATCAAATGAATGAGTACATTGTTGAAATGGGAGAGAATTATACAAGCATTATGGATAACTATTTTGATACATTCAAGGAGAAAATGAATAACAAATACCAAATTCTAAGAAAACTAGTTGATGATTATAAAGATGATATTTGTTTTATGGTAGATATTGACAAAGTGTACATTCAGATAGTTAGGCCTAGAATTGTGTGGGTAAAACCTCTTGGATATGAGGTTAATATTGATGAAACAAAAGATATTATTGAGGCATTAATAAATGAAGTAGTTGATCCCAAGGAAACTATTTTGGCACATATGATGAGGCTAAGGCTAGGATAGAACTGGAAACTAAGCTCCTAAGGCCATTAACAAAGGCAAGAGGAGGATTGCCAAGTTGAAAACAAGTTCTACTCTCTTGTTAACTAAGGGAAAAGGTGAAGATGAAGAAGTAGACAATGAAGAAGAATCAAAAGAGGAAGAACTGCTAAAAAAGAAGGGTAAGGTAATCATTACCAAACTAACTAAGCCATCCAGTACAGTATTTACAAGAAGAGCTTCGAGGAAGAAATCAAACAAGAAAGGAGAAGACATATTATTCAGAAAACTTCCACCCAACTTCCAAGATAGATTGAAAGATGTGAATATCAGGATTTAACTATGTGATTTTGAGTCAAACTCGATGACCCATGTTTCATGAGTAGTGATTCAACATGAATCCATCTCTCCTGAGAATAAATGGAACACT
Source organism: Cupressus sempervirens (assembly GCA_028749045.1). Taxonomy (NCBI): domain Eukaryota; kingdom Viridiplantae; phylum Streptophyta; class Pinopsida; order Cupressales; family Cupressaceae; genus Cupressus; species Cupressus sempervirens. The sequence continues at coordinate 693,141,734 of CM053788.1, forward strand.
TAGCACTCATTGGATCTAGGTGATGCTCATAGGGGTGAAGCACCGGGACTAGATCCAATGAGTGGTAAGTGTTCCATTTATTCTCATGAGAGATGGATTCATGTTGAATCACTACTCATGAAACATGGGTCATGGAGTTTGACTCAAAATCACACAGTTAAATCCTGATATTCACATCACAATTTGACTAGCTATGGAAATCATCTCCTATTTATCAATAGATTGAAAGATCTGGAATCAAGTTCTAACATCACCAACTTCAAGGCACTAAAATATGAGATCAGGACTGAAGAAGAGCAGAAGCAAATTAAAGACTTGGTAATGGACAAGATGGGTAAGTGGAAATACTTGCCTGATCAGCTTACACTTTAGATTCCTAGTGTTTTAATGAATAAGATTAAGCCAAGATGGGAATTTTCCAAAAAAACTACTAAAGATATCTATGAGAAAACCCTGAGGGAACTTATGCCAAGCCTAACTACACAAGGATGTGAAGAAATCTTTGAAGAAGAATGAAAATAAATTAACCTTGAGATTCAACACTTGTCTAGTATTGATGAATGGCATTGAGCATGTTGTGAAGAATGCCACAAACACATGGAAGAATATATATCTTCTTCACAAACTAAGTGAAGTTGTTGTAAGTTTCAATGATAAGGATAATGATGATGATAAGGAAGAGAAAGATGATGAAGAGGTAACTCATTTTGATAACATAGAGGATGAAGAGGAACAAGGGCAAGAGGCTACCAAGGAAGACACTCAGGACATAGAGGAGACCAACCCAGTAAAGATTTTTGTAGTGGTCATAGCCTCACTTCCTCATTCTCCTAGAAAAATAGTGATAACATCAAGCCTAGAGACAACCTCAATAGGATTGATTGTGACCTCTACTAAAAACACAAGCACTCAATCAATATTTGCACTAGTCCAGCTTAGCACTACATTGACTCAAGTGTCAACCACTTCATCTACCATGTTGCAGATTATTCCCTCTACATAAGTTTTGACTATATCAATTTTGGATACAACAAGTATTTGTACTACTGATGCAAGAGCATCCAGAGGTATAACGGCAATCCTGTGTCACCCAAAAAAACATGTACCTAGACTTAGTTTCTGTTTCATGTGTTTTCATTTTTGGATACCCATTTGGGTCAAATAAAGGTCCCAACTCTCACTGTTCCACTATCAGGATTCATGTAAATCTTGAAAAAATAGGAGGATGTAATTGAGCCATCATTTTGGTGAACTAGAAGGTGTAAATTGGCCAGATGAATGTAATTGTGATTTAGAGCATTCCAGAAAAAGAATCAGGTCAAAAGGACCCACGATTTGAAAGTTATTGCAGTTTTTCGAGTTTTGGAGGCCTCCTAAGAATGCTTCAAAATCAGGTTAGGGGCATTAAATGACCTTGAAAAGGGTCAAAAAATAGGGGACAAGTGAAGCTAGTCCATAGGGCAATAGAGCACTTCAAGAGCTTCCCAAAAATGTAAACAGTTCGTCAATCGGAGCTACAGTTCAAAAGTTATGCCTCCTGAAAGTTCGGTTACCATTTCTGGATTCTTCTAGATTTGCATCCACTTCTAACGCAGCTTCTGGAACCTTCTATTTGGTTGGTGGATGCTTACTAGCACTTTCTAGAATGTACTCCTAGTCCTTAACCCTCTGGGGTCTATTTAAGGAGATTTTTGGCATTGTAAAAGGCAATTCGGAGTGGAGTCTGAGAGGAGGTACTGAAAGGAGAAATTATCTCCAATTTTATTCTATTGTAAGCCCTTAGGGCATGTTTTGAAGTTTATTTTCTCTGTACTATTTTTTCTAGCTTATTTTCTCAGTTAATATAATTTCCCCTTTTTTGTTGTGTCCATTCTATGCGTGGGTTGTGTCCCCATCTAGTGGTATCGGAGCGGGTTTTCCTGAGTGTGTAGATAGAGCACCGACTGTGAGGCAATTTGCACCAGGACTGTGTGGTTGTGGGTTTGAGTTAGAAGATGCCTACATGAAGAGAGCGTGGTGGAAGGGCCAGAGCTATTAATCCTAAGGAGGTTAGAGCCCTCCAAATGCAGGTACAGGCATTGTAAGAGGAGCTCCGTAGAGGAGCAAATGTTGCCACAGGTGACGACAGTGAGGATGACAATGAAGAAGAAGAAATGGGACCAGAAGGGGAATTTGACAGAGAAGTTTTGAATCATGCAAAGGAAAGGCTTTTTAGGGCCATTACTAAGTTTGGGAAAAGACCTACAATTGAAGTGGGTGTATTTTCGAGAAATCTGAAACCAGATGAGTTGATCAATTGGATCAATGAACTAGAAGAATACTTTGAGTATGAGGATATCAGGAACCCAGATAGGGTTAAGTTTGCAAAGGCCAAACTAAAAGGCCATGCCAAAATCTAGTGGCAAGAGGTCCAATTGGAAAGAAATAGAAGAGGAAAGGAGAAGATCACAAGGTGGGATCGCATGGTGGACAAATTGAAGAAACAGTTCATTCCTCTGGACTACGAGCTTGATTTGTTTAAGAAGATGCATGGGTTAAACCAAGCAGGAAGATCAGTCCAAGAATATATAGAGGAGTTTTACCGACTCTTGACTTGAGTAGGGCATGCAGAAGCAAATAAGGAGAAGGTTGCTCGTTATATCAGTGGGTTGCGACCTAGCATCCAGGAGGAATTAAGTCTGGTAAGAATGACCAGCGTTGAAGAGGCAAACCAGTTTGCCCTACAAGTTGAAGAGAAGCTGAATAAAAGGTTTGAAGGAAGACAAAGAGGGTGTGTTCAAGGAGGAAGGGGAAGCGGTAGGTCATCTGGAGGCTGCAATGAAACCCAAAAGAAAAATGAAGATGAGGGTACTAGCAGGAACCAGAGGAATGAGGGTTTCAACCGCTCCCGTGACCAAGATTTTTGAAATCAGAGAGGATGAGGTAAAGGACGTGGACAAGGAAGAGGAGGCTTCTGTGGTACCTATTTCCATTACAATGAAGAAGGTCATCATGCCTTTGAATGCCCTCAACGACAAGGAAGCACAGATAGGAGGGCTGAGGGTCAAGCTAGGGTTTCTCATGTGGATGAGGATGCACAATCATCACATTCAGAAGATGCAGAAAGAGGAGAGACCTTGGTAAATGAAAGGGTCCTACTAAGTGGTGAGATAGAACCAAGACAAAGGAGGAGTTTGTTCCGTACCAGATGCAAGTGTGAGGATAAATGTTGTGATGTGATCATTGATGGTGGTAGCACAGATAACTTGGTGTCAGAGGAGATGGTCTCTAAGCTGAAGCTCAAGAGGGAAAGACATCCCCAACCCTATCGGATTGCTTGGGTAAAAGATGATCATAAGGTCTTGGTAAGTGAACAATGTTTAGTGAAATTCAAAATTGGGAGTTACCATGATGAAGTTCTCTGTGATATTATTCCAATGGATGTTTGCCATCTATTGTTGGGTAGACCATGGCAGTTTGATAGACATGCAGTACATGATGGACATGCAAACAGATACTCTCTGACAAAGGATGGAGTTCACCACAAATTGAAGCCCATGAAAAAGGAAGGTGAAAAGGTATGTAGCAGTGCTAGGATTTGTCTTGTTGATGGAAGGAAGTTTTTAGATGGCATGAAACATCAACGTATGTGCTATGCTTTGATTCCTAGGAAAGATAAAGAAGGTAGTAGTGAAATACCACTTGAAGTTTCAGATTTACTAGGTGAGTTTGGAGATATTATCTCTGATAATGTTCCAGATGGATTTCCACCGGTAAGGAAAATTAGTCATTAGATAGATTTAATCCCAGGAGATAGTTTGCCTAACAAGGTTGCTCACAGGATGACTCCTACTGAAACAGAGGAGCTAAACAGACAGGTTTAGGAGCTATTGAGGAAGGGTTTGATTCGGGAGAGCCTAAGTCCATGTGTAGTACCTGCAATACTCGCACCAAAGAAGGATGGAGAGTGGAGAATGTGTACAGATTCTTGAGCTATAAATAGGATAACCATCAAGTACCGATTTCCTTTGCCAAGGATGGATGATCTTATGGACTGCTTGAGTGGAGCTCAGTACTTCACAAAGATAGATCTAAAGAGTGGTTATCACCAAATATGGATTTGAGAAGGAGATGAGTGGAAAATATCCTTCAAGACCAAGGAGGGTCTTTATGAGTGGTTAGTCATGCCCTTTGGATTGACGAACGCCCCAAGCACCTTCATGCGGCTCATGAATGAGGTACTTAAGAAGTTCTTGGGAAAATTTGTTATTATTTATTTGGATGATATTTTAATTTTCAGCAAGACTTTGGAAGAACATTTACTGCATATTCGTAGTGTCCTTGAAAGGCTAAGGGAAGAGAAACTGTTAATTAATCTGAAGAAGTGTATCTTTGCAAAAAGGGAGTTAGTCTATTTGGGGTTTGTTATATCACCCAAAGGTCTCAAAATGGATCTAGAGAAGGTAAAAGCCATCTTGGAATGGCCTACTTCAAGGTCTGCTACTGAGGTAAGATCATTTCATGGTCTAGTTAGTTTTTACAGGAAGTTTATTAAGAATTTCAGTGGCATATGTGCACCTCTAACTGATACAATAAGAGGGGATAGAAAAGAGTTCAAATGGACTGTAGCAGCTGCGTGAAGTTTTGAATTGTTGAAGAAGAAGGTGACAAAACAGCCTGTGTTGGCACTTCTAGATTTTAGAAAAGTGTTCCAGGTGGATTGTGATGCTAGTGGCAGCACTATTGGGGCTGTATTAAGCCAAGAAGGTAAGCCTATTGCATATTTTAGTGAAAATTGAATGATGCAAAGAAGAAGTATTTTGTTTATGATCAAGAGTTCTATGCAATAGTTCAAGCCTTAAAGAAATGGAGGCATTATTTATTGCCAAAGGAATTTGTTTTATTTACTTATCATCAGACATTATAGTACCTAAATAGCCAAGGTAAATTGAATCAAAGGCATATGAAGTGGGTAGAGTTCTTGTAGAGCTATACATTTGTGTTGAAGCATAGAAGTGGAAAATCTAACAGGGTTGCAGATGCACTAAGCAAGAGACAGATGTTGCTTACAGTAATGTAGGTTGAAGTAATTGGGTTTGATGAACTCAAGAATTTGTACCCCGAGGACCTTGATTTTGTTGAAGCATGGAAAGCTTGTAAAAAACTTGTTGCTGTAGATAGAACCAAGTGGTTAGACTATTTGATTCAGGATGGCATGTTATTCAAGGGTAGTCAATTGTGCATTCCAAGGAGTTCTATGAGGGAAAATCTGATTAAGGAGAAACATAGTGGAGGGATGGCAGGACATTTTGGTCAAGATAAGACCATTTCCATTCTTAGAGAACATTATTTTTGGCCTCAGATTTCACAAGATGTGAAGAAGTTTTTACAGAGTTGCTAGGTTTGTCAAGTTGCCAAGGGATTTAGTCATAATACTGGACTATGTCAGCCATTGCCTGTTCCATCAAGGCCATGGGAGGACATAAGTATGGATTTTTTTCTTGGATTGCCAAGGACACAAAGGGGTAATGACTCAGTATTCGTGGTGGTTGATAGGTTCTCCAAAATGGCACATTTCATTCCATGCCACAAAACTCATGATGTTGTCCATATTGTAGACTTGTTTTTCAAAGAGGTGGTAAGACTACATGGTCTTCCAAGGAGTATAGTTTCTGACAGAGATACTAAATTTGTGAGGTATTTTTGGAGGACATTGTGGAAAAAGTTGAGAACAGACTTGAAATTTAGTTCCATACATCACCTACAGATTGATGGCCAAACAGAAGTGGTAAACAGAAGTCTGGGAAATTTGTTGAGATGTTTAGTTGGGGATAAGCCCAAGGGATGAGATTTGATTCTACCACAGGTAGAGTTTTCTTATAATAACTCTATAAATAGTAGTACTGGAAAATCACCATTCCAAATTGTATATGGGAGTAGCCCAAGGACTGCACTAGATCTGAGGAAGATAGAACAAGGGGAGAGGACAAGTGTTGAAGCTGAGGAATTTGCTGAACATATCAAGCGTCTACATGGGGAGGTTCAAGCACACATTACCAAGATGAATCAAGAGTATAAAGCTAGGGCTGATCAAAGGGAAGACATAAGGAATTCCAAGTAGGATATTTAGTCATGGTGCACTTACGAAAAGAAAGATTTCTAGCTGGTACTTACAACAAGCTAAAAATGAAGAAATTTGGCCCCTGCAAAATTCTGAACAAACATGACTCAGAAAATGCATATGAGGTGGAGCTGCCAGATGGTATTCACATTTCTCCTATTTTCAACATTGCAGACTTAATAGAGTATCATGATGCTGGTGCAGATGAGGAGCTGGTGTTAGAGCCATGTCCGATTCCTACTTCTAAGAAGGAGGAGATAGAAGATATTCTAGATCATCGTGTGGGTAGGAGTACCAGAAATAGGCAATACGAAGAATATTTGGTAAAATGGAAAGGACGATCGATCGAGGACTCAACTTAGATTTCAGCAGCTGAGGTTTCCCATTTGGGATTTCCTCTACCATTCATAAAGTGACAAGGTCACTTTTCAATCTACCCTGGGTGTCTGATGCAGGAGCATCCAGAGGTATAAGGGCAATCCTGTGTCACCCAAAAAAAATGTACCTAGACTTAGTTTTTGTTTCATATGTTTTCATTTTTGGATACCCATTTGGGTCAAAAATAGGGTTCCAACTCTCACAATTCCACTATTAGTGTTCGTGTAAATCTCAAAAAAATAGGAGGATGTAATTGAGCCATCATTTTCGTGAACTAGAAGGTGTGAATTGGCCAAATGAGTGTAATTATGATTTAGAGCATTCCAGAAAAAGAATCAAGTCAAAAGGCCCCATGGTTTGAAAGTTATTGCAGTTTTTCGGGTTTTGGAGACCTCCTAAGAATGCTTCAAAATTAGGTTAGGGTCATTAAATGACCTCAAAAAGGGTCAAAAGTTGGGGGATGAGCGAAGCTTGTCCATAGGGCAATAGAGCACTTCAAGAGCTTCTCGAAAATGTAAACGATTCGTCAATCCGAGCTACGGTTCAAAAGTTATGCCTCCCGAAAGTTCGGTTACCGTTTCTAGATTCTTCTAGATTTGCGTCCACTTCTAACGCAGCTTTTGGAACCTTCTATTTGGTTGGTGGATGCCTACTAGCACTTTCTAGAATGTACTCCTAGTCCTTAACCCTCTGGGGTCTATTTAAGGAGATTTTTGGCATTGTAAAAGGTAGTTCGGAGTGGAGTCTGAGAGGAGGTACTGAAAGGAGAAATTATCTCCAGTTTTATGCTATTGTAAGCCCTTAGGGCATGTTTTGAAGTTTATTTTCTCTGTATTGTTTTTTCTAGCTTATTTTCTCAGTTAATATGATTTCCCCTTTTCTGTTGTGTCCATTCTGTGCGTGGGTTGTGTCCCCATCAACTACTAGTATTTCAATGAGTGCAGTATTAATTTTTGTAGTGAGTCCTACTATTTCAACTAGTCTTTCCATTCCTAGCACACAAACAAGTGCAAGGACAACTAAGACCAAGCCTCAACTGAGCACAAGATTTTTGGGTAAAGGTAAAGAAAAGTAGGAGGATGTAGATCGTAATGAGGAAATTGTGATTCCCAATTGAGATATTTTCAAACTCAATCCTAATCAATTGTAGACCTTTAGAGAATTACTCGAAAAGAAATCCAAGCAATAAAGGCTAAGGAATTCAAAATTATTGAGGATGCCAACAATATTTTGGCAGAGGCTCTAAGTATAGAAGTTGGTAATTCTCAACCAATTTTGTATTAGTTGGCAAAAGCAATCTAGAAATACAATGAAGATTTAGATGGACAAGAGAAATTATTACAGAAAGTAGAGAAAAAAAATTAGAATAAAGTTTTGAAACTTATTGCTCAATAGATTGTCATTTATCAAGTAGAATTATCTACTATTTTGGGCTCTTTGGAAACCTCTTGCACAAATGTGTCTTTAATTTTTGGTAAATTATGTGATGTTTCTATTTTCACAAAAGAAATAAAAGACAAATTGTCTAAAATTGATGAAGATCTGAAGGACAGTGCACAACAATTGTAGCTTGACCCAAGTTCAAGTTTCACCCATTTCAATAAGATCAGACTTTTGACATACATACAGGTATAATTGCCTAGAGAAGAAGCAAGAATTAGATCCACATTGATAGATGTTCAAAATACAATTCTTCCCAACATGGATGCACTACAGAAGCATATTTCACAATCAAAAACCCTCATCCATGACAATAACTTCTCTCTTGTAGACCACATGATTGAATTATTAGTAGAAGTACAAATTGCATTGCACACATGCAAGGTCTTGCAAGAGAATTGGGACAAGACTTTGGTGATTATCCTTAAGGTACATTTAGATTTTGTATCTCATTTTGGCATTACTATGTAAATATATAGAATAAATCTTTGGCATTAATGTCAAAAATGGGGAGAAGATGTGTAAAAAGTTGTAAAGAAAATGGGGGAGAAAGATGTAAAAAGATAGGGGAGAAGATTGCAAGAAGAGTGTAAAGAAAATGTATAGTATATATGGAGAGAAGATGTATTTAGATATACATATCAGATGTATTGTATATTGTATATTATACTATGGAGGAGCATTAACGTGTATAGAAGTATATCTCTTACAAAACTAATTTTGAAAAATCTCAAAATAGTATACTTTATCGAGTTGAAACCACAAGGTGATGGATAAAGGTATTTAGGAACTTTTTTAATTCAGTTTTGACTAATAAGTGTTTTTGTCACTAATGCCCAAAGGGGGAGATTGTTGACATAAGAGTCAAGTTTGTTATTAGTGGCATAAACTTATCTAGATTGTAAGTATCTACTAAACTTATTATATAGTTAACAGTGTTAACCAAGCATATCAGTTGTTATCAAGTTCTACAATTGCTACTGAGACCTGTGGATAGATTTCAATTTGTGCTAAGTAGTTACTACTATGATAAAGATCAGTAGTGTAAACTGAGCATCTCAATGTATGTCGAGTTTACCAATGCAAACCAAGTTGTGTAGTGCTTATCGAGTTCACAAGTGATGTGATGTGAATCTAGTGTTGATCAAGCCACTCGGTATTGACTAAGTGATTTAGTTTATACTGAGCTCATAGTGAAAACATTGACCGAGTTATGTAGTGTGAATCAAGTGATTTTGTTTATATGCAAAGTTTCACAATATTCACCAAGTCACTAGGACAAACTGAGTTCAAGACTACTTGGAAGTGATCAGTATGGACTGAGCTTCTATGCCTACCGAGTGCATGACGATGTTGAATATTAACAGTGGATATTGTGTATCAAAACCTCATCGAGTCTATCTTCAGAATTTGAGTGTCTACATTTGAGCCGACTTTGTAATATTTGTGTAAAATCAACTTGTAATTTTGTAATTGTATTGATATATATGTAATTTATTGTATCACATCCAAAGTGTGAAAAAGAAGAAAAGTGAATATATGCAAAGAAAACCAAAGGAGGAAATTACAAAGGCTACACTAGTATAAGGAGTAGGAAAGATTCATCTATCATAGTAAGGTGATTTGTACACATAGTAGAATCTCATTCAGCAAACCTAGTTGCAGATCAGAGATTAGCTATTGCTTCATCCTAATAGGTGGGTCAGCCATATCCTTTAAAAAGGTAGACCTAATAGTCTTCTGTAAATATCTTTACCAAGTACATACTTCATTGTATGTTTGCAAATCCTTTAACAAGGTGGACCTAGCAGTCCTTGTTGCTCCTAATAGGGCAGATCATCAGAAGTGATCAATGTAAGCCTTAACTGACCAACTTTATACTACAGTACTAAAGCTTGTGAGTATCATCCCCACCTTAGTTTTACTTTCTATTTGGAAGGTTTCTAGGTCACCAAATCTAATGTGTTAAGGTGTTGTGTATGCTTTCATGTTTTTAGTTTCTCATGCATGCAATTAGATCAGAATATATGTGAAGGATTAATTGATATTTGAAGCTAAAGTTTTATCTATTGCTAATTTACCCCTCCCCTCTCAGTAACCTATCTTTTCATAATATTTCCAACACTATCGTCATGAAATAACTAAAACCACTATATGAACATACATATATCATCATCAAAATAATCATGAATACATGAAATAGCTAAGTAACTCATCACATAAATCAATTAAATATGAAATACATCTAATCAAATTCGGTAACCAAGTACTGCTAATCATAAAAAAATAACCATAAAATTGGCCTAAAAGAATCCTACAATACAACAAGGAAAGTCAACTAGGGGTAGGCATTACATGCAAGCAGGCACATGTGAACAATGAAATCAATCTACAAAAGTTCTTCAAGTTTAATGAGGAACTAGTTCAAACGTGTCGTGGGTTTTCTAGGGAACATCTTCCTAAGCCCTAGGGCGTTATCTAATATGCTATTACAAGATATATAACCCTTGAAGATTGGTTTCAGGTAGTTTATTTTTACCATTTCACCATTCTCAACCATTTCATAAATCTAGATCATTTTACTTTTCATTCCTTTTGTTGAATTTAATGGAAGACAATATATTCAATGCTAGGAAATATAAGGAGGGAAAACCCTTTTATCTCATCCACTAGGATTTCTTGAATAAATTGTATATCCATCACCTTGCTCTAAACTCATCACTCTTGGTCAACCTGCAAACTATTATTATTCTCCAAGTTTCTTTAGACCCTAGCCCTGGCCCTAGCCACAAAAAAACCAAGAAGATCCCCACCCCTGAGCTTAAAATTAGCCTCATTGATACTAATATAAACACAAGGAAGAGAAAATAGAGTACATGGAGAACTAGCAAATGCCTCCAATTAGAGAAATTTAAGTCGCCCCCAAACAGAATTTTAGCTCAGAGTCTATCGAAAGTGACATTAAACCAACCAAGAGGAAGAAACCTCACAAGGACATTGGTAAGAAGCCTATCTCTAGCCCACCTAGTCCCTCCCACATTTTTGATACCCTTGAATCTAACCCTTCCCTAGCTAGAAGTAGGGGGGAGGACATCACTTCTCCCATGAAAGATAGTACTAAAGAAGGGGGCAAGAAAGGGAAGCATAACTATGGCCAGAGCCATGGCAAGGCTTGGTTGGATAGGCTAGAGTAGTTGATGAAGGAGTTGGTAGACAATCACATTGGCATCTGCCAAAAAATTTTAAACTCTAGCAAATTTCTCCACTAAAGTTATGCATTTCATGGCGACTACCCTTTATTTCCTATAGGAGAATAAGGATGTGAAAGTCTTGGGCAAGCAGAGCGAGACTACCCACTCCATCTATGACTTTCTGGTAGAGGACTAGATTAAGACACTCTTGGAAAAACTTGTCAAAGAGGAGGGGGTGGATGTGAACAGGGATGAGCCTAAGGCGAAGAAGGAGGAGGAACTTGAAATGAAGGAGGACAGTTAACCCTGTTGTTATTTTTTCTTTTTGTTGTTATGATATCAATTACTCTGAACTTGATGCCCTATAGGGCTTTAGTTTATATGTATAAGTTTAAATGTTGGACTAATAATAGTAGTATGTTTCCTTACTACTAGAATGCTTTTACTTTTTATTTTCTTATTAGCACCAGGAATGATGTTGTTAGTTCTGTTATGGTTCATATTTATTTTTTGAAGTAAAAATTTGGTATCAGTTACATGTTTGAGAGGTGACCTCCAACTAATCTCTCAGCCTTTTTGTACTTTGGGGTCAGCACTTCATCATTTTGGCTGCTATCTAATACTTCAAAAATATTTTTTACTTTCAAAAATATTATTAAATTTTTTTTTAATAAATAATATCATTTGTCAAACTAAATCTTTTTATTATAGGCTAATGCATTAGTTAAAATGATTAGATTAATGATATTAAATTTATACATTTTTTAATAAGTATGTTTGATTGATTGTAAGAGAGATTTTATTATATCATAGTTTGATCTATCATTATGACCATAGAAAAATATACCTAGAAAAGAGGTGATTGTGTTGTAAATGAGAATAATTTATTCTAAAATCTAACTTAGATTAAACAAATAAAATATGGCACATCAACAACATTAACCTAGCTTAGTTAATTTGATTAATATATAATGATAATTTAATTAATTGATTATAAATACAATACATTAGAATATTTAAATTAGAGCATGGTGATGAAAGAATGACTCTAATTTAACATTAAAATTTTGTTAGAATTATTTTTTAAATATAATCCAAATGTGCCCTATATTCTCAGTTGTGTGCATAACATGCAAATAATTAGGGGTTTCAATAGTCTTACCCATGGTGCTCACTCCATATGCCCAAGGATTTTAAGTGCAAAGGAGTATGGGCTTCAGAATTCAAGATAAATGCCTTGTGAAAGAGGAGCTCGTGTCAATAACAAAAACCTCAATGTCATTGCATTAAACACAAAAGAATCTCAAGCTTCTATAACTTCATAGTTATTCCAAAAGATTTGAATCAAACTAATAGTATGTGACAATGACATTACCTTATTTCAAATACATAGTCATCTGATGGGAAAAATCATTTTCTTTATTACATATAATGTTATAAATAAGCATACTTTACTGAATATGATAGGGTCTCTAATTCATGTCTTTCTATCTTTCAAGAGACCAATAAAGATAAAAAGACTTGTAGAATATTTTGAAAGATTTAGATACTTATGATGATTTCTTAGTTAGAACTAGTGACACTTTTTTCTTAGTGGGCATTGTTGGTGTAAATACGTACTTTACTATTTACACTTACTTAAGTTTACTTAGGTTAATGCATTATTAATTATATTGCATTATTTTATTATTTTTATTATGAGAAACTTAGGAGTTTGTGCAACCTTGTGATTTGTCATGTTGACAACACAGGAGTATGCACCTTTATTTGAGCACATGGTGTCTATAACACTGTTTTGTGTGTCCCACCTTTGTAGACTTATCCTCTCATTACTGCACTTACTTTCGTGCTTAATGGAGGATAATCCATATCTGATGGACATGTGCTTAGTTGTTTGACATATCATGGTGCTAACTTCTATGCATTCTAGAAGCTCTCTTGTAGCCTTTATAATCAGGCACTCCTAGTGTACTCTAGGCATCAAGTATTGAATACATTGTTATTTTGATCATACTCTTTCCATTTTTGGTCTTCAGTTGTGCTTGTGTTTGAGTTCTTAGTTCTTGGGTGAATTTTGCCCTTAGGCAAATTCTTACATGGTATCAAAGCTTAGAGACTTTTTCATCACATAGTCGTTCGAGACCTCTTGCTTCATCACCTCAGCTTGAATCCGGAGTGCTGCAGAAATTGGGAGCGTCCAGCATCAGATCTGACCTCTCCATTGCGTCCAGAACGCTGAACCGATGAAAATCGATTATAAGCACGCCTATCTTGGCCCATAGTCCACCGTGAAGCAAAATTTTTTTACAAATCGAAACTCGAAGGCCCGATTTGCAGTATGGGTATGATCTAATGAATTTTTTTTTTTGTCTGCATTAATTGGCTATTTTTTGGATTTATTATCTGAATAATTGGCTATTTATGAAAAAATAAATTAAATTCAAAGTCGGAGAAAATTTTTAGCAACCCCCAGTCTGCATATTTGGGCAGATATATTGATTTTTCGCAGGGTTTAATATTAATCTGCAGGCTCACTACATTATTGAGCGACCTAATTAACTCGGCAATCAGAAACGACAACCTCCGACAAGGATTCAGCCCATATTGACCGGCGGAGACCCATTTCCCGGGCGGCATCAAGTAACCGACTGGCAACTCTTCCAACCGGTCTAGCCCGCACTGCGCAGGACCTGCCTCATAGCGACGTCAATTTCGTTTGTAATGCATGCGAGTTTGATTTTAAAGTCCGCAGACCTTGCCCACAGCATACATGTGGGATTAAAACCACAGTTTCCGGCAAGGGTTTAACGTTTGTCAGCGCCTACTGCAATCTCCGTCGGCATTCAACAAAGTCCCGCGCTCTGCCATTTCTGGCATGGCTGCTTCTCTTTTCCAGCATCGCGAAGGTTTTCACGTTTATTTTCGACGAGGGTTTCAGCATTTTTCGGTTTGTTTTTTGCGAGATCCGGCGTCGGCGACCTCTGCATCGACTTCCAGCACGATTTGAAACTCCTGCCCTCCGCTTCTACTTTCCTGGCGCTGTTTTCGTTAACCTTTGGCCCGTGTTCTCTGATCCGGCGCAACTGCAGCGGGATCTGTGACTTCTGGCGGCCCGCGCAGCGTTGGAAAAATCTGGGCATAGTGAATAAGTTTCTCGGCAACTACTGCACCTTTCGGCGCGCGACAGAGGATCACCAGCCACTGTTTTTTTCTTGGGTCTCACAAAAACTGCTAGCGACGTCAATCTTTTCAATGCGCCGCTGTCCTTCATCCGCCCAGGTAGTAAATATTTCGGCAGTTCTGTTTTGAACCCTCCCGCCCATGCGGCCTGTTCCTAGCCACCCCATCAGGATTAGGTATTGCCACGTCATTCCACGTGGACAGCCCGTCAGTGAACGATTTTTTGCCACGTGTCAGTCTGTACAGTACTAACTATACAGTCATCATGCCACGTCAGCCAGGGTGCATTTTTCTTGCTGACATCATCATTTTACAATTTCAAATTTGACGCCCATCTACACATCATTTTCAGACTTTTTCAACTACGTTGACCGTCGTTTGACCATCAAATTTAACCTTTCAGTTTCCACTCTAGACCCCTCTTCAGATTGTTTTTCAGTTTGGCAGCCTGACTTTGCGAGCTCGTATCTTGGTCATTCGGACTCCAATTCAAGTGCAATTTTTTTTGAAATCAGGTAGAATTTCTTGAATTTTCTATTGGTGGTGTTGTTTTCTGGTTTTGGTACATAGATTTTGCATAATTTGCATTTTTTGGCGACTATACCTGCATAATCCTGCCTTTTGCAACTTCAGAAGCTCTGTACGGGCACATCTGGTCACTTTTATAGGTTCTATTTTTTTTTGAAAGTGCATATTTTTTCGTCTACTTTCTAGATCTGAAGTCAGATTCTAGGGTTGTGTGGACAAATTTCTCACTTTCAGAATTAGGCCTTCTTTGGCATTGTAAAGCTTTGATTCTTTTCAAAATTGTTGTAAATCTGAGCTACAGTGCTTAAGTGACAAATTTAAGTCTTATAAAGTAGTTGTAAAAGCCAAATCAGAAAGTCCACTTTGTTTTTTTTGACAAGTGGCTCATTGTAAACGCACTACTTATAAAGTGCCAAAGCATCTTTTTTGAGGGGGGGGTCTTTTGATTGAGTGAAAAGGGGGGGTGTGTATAGTGTTTTTTGTGTCTCTCTTTTGTGCTCTTTCATTTTTGCATCATGGGTTTTAAATGTCCTCCTTTAACTTCACGCAATTATTCTAATTGGAAAGATATTGCATGGAGTAGATTAATGGAAAAAGGATATAGTTTATATGTTGATGGTACAATTACCCAACCTACTGATGCTAAAGAACTCATTAATTGGCAAATTCAAGACCAACAAGCTTTAGGTGTTATCAAGAGTTGTGTACATAGCGATCTTCTCTTCCACATTAAAAATTGTTCAGACTCTAAAAAAGCTTGGGACAAACTTGAACAGTTGTATGGTAAAGTGGATGAAGTAAAGGGATTTCAGATTGAGGATGATCTACTTTTCTTAGATCCTAAGAATTATGACACAATTCAGGATTACATCATCAAAGTTAATGAGTATAGGGCACTTCTTAAAGATAGTGGAAATCCCATGAAGGATGATAGGTTGATACATCACATCCTGAAAAAGCTACCTTCTAAGTATGCTAACTTTGTTTCGAGTTTTAACACTCACAAGTTGACCATGGGATTTGCTTATCAGAAACCTTCCTTTGATGGATTTGCAGACATGTTGATTGTTGAACAATCTGACTTGGTGGATTTTTGCCTTCTCAAGTCATCTAAGACCAAAGCCTTAGTAGCTAGTGATTCTCAAAAATATGGTCAAGGGGGAAAAAGCAACAACAAGAAGAAGCAGTGGAAGTAGAAAACACAATCTGAGACACAACATGATTCCTCTCAACAAGGCGGTTCTTCTTCAAACAAGAAAGGAAGTAATGAAAAGAAGGAAAAACTCTTTTGTGCATATTGCAAAAAGCCAAATCATGACGAACATCATTGCAAGACAAAAAGAATCGATGAGTTAGAAAATCTACTTAAGAAGAATAAGATTCAAGTGCCAGGTACTTCCAAGGATTCTACTCCTAACTCTTCAAAGGGTAAAGGTCAAGCACTTATGAAAAATTCAAGTTCTTCTTCGGAATGGATACTTGACTCAGGTGCCTCCTACCACATGGGTTCTTCAAAGCAAGATTTTTCTTCATTGAAGCAGTCAAATGTACCACACATCTTCATGGGAGATGATACTAAGATGGAAGTTGAAGGGAAAGGACATGTAGAAATGGAAGATGGGGAATTCAAAGATGTTCTCTATGTTCCAAATCTAAGCTCCAATCTCCTATCAGTTTACCAAATCACTCACCTTGGAGATGGTCATAAGGTTGAGTTCCTTCCTGATTCAGTGATAGTGCGAAGTCTCAAAGATGATTCATTGGTAGCAGTTGGGAAAGTTAATGATAACAGGAGGCTTTATTCCTTCTCCCATTTTGTGCCTAAGAGTTCTTCTCAAGCCTTGTTAACTCACTCACATTCAAACAACAACCTATGGCATGAGTGGTTTGGTCACCTTGACTTCCGCTCTCTTCAGCAACTTTTCTCAAAACACATGGTCAAAGGTCTACCCAACATCAACTTTTCTAAGGGAGAGTGTTCATCTTGTTCAGTGGATATGCATCTCAAGGAGAAGTATGATAAAAGGAAGTCTTCTTGAGCTCCAATTGTTCTTCAGCTAGTTCACATGGTATTAGCAGGACCGTTTGCAGTGACTTCAGTCAGCCAAGGCCACTACATACTTGCATTTGTTGATGACTTTTCAAGATTCACTTGGGTCTTCTTCCTTCATCATAAGAATGAAGTAGTTCATAAGCTTCAAGACTTCAAGACTCATGCTGAACGCCAGTCAAGGAAAGCCATCAAAGTATTAAGAGTGGACAATGAGAACAGATATGTTGACAGGAGACTTAAGAACTTTTGTAAAATTGAGGGGATTGATCTTCAGAACTCACCAGCATTTAGTCCGCACAAGACAGATGTTGTAGCTATGAGGATTAGGACTCTCAAGACCATGGCAAGTTGCATGATAAAGGCCAAGTCTCTTGATCTTACACTTGAAGTTGAAGCCATTAGCAGTGCTACTCACATACTTAATAGGTCTCCTCATCTAGCCTTAGATGGCAAGACTCCTTTTGAGGCATGGTGCGGCAGAAAACCAATTGTGAGTCACCTTAGAGTCTTCAGTTGTCCAACATGGGCTAACCTTTCTTCCAGGAGTTGCAAGGCACCGACACCTAGGCCTTGTACCTTTATCGGTTATGAAGACAATGTGAAGGCTTATAGACTTATGGATCCAGAGACTCATGAGATTTTTGTGGAGAAGGATGTTCACTTTGAGGAAAGTTCTCTGAGCTTGTCCTCTACTCCTCTTCACACTTCATACACAGTGGAAACTGATAGTGACACCAGCGATAGTGCTTCAACAGGTTCAGATATGTGGGGTTCTGTCGACAGTTGTAGTGAGAGGTCACATCAATCCAGTCCATGTGCTTATATTGCCACAGTGAAAGGTCCAACTCAGCATGGTACATCTCGTCTTCCACCTCCAGCTTCATTTGACTTGGGAGACAGACTTGAGGACACACATCTTCTCATTGATGATGATACTTCTACAGTTGTTGCGAGGGCTCACTCTGACCCTCATGTCCATTCTCTACATGATCAATCTGCACAAGTTGGCGTGATTGTGGATCCTTATGAACAGCAATTAGTGGAGGCCTCTTTGTCAATAGAGGAGATAGATGGTTTAGTGGAACAGGTTCAGTAGACATCCTTGACAGATCTGCATTCATTCTTTTCAGCTCAGTTGGATAGGGTGAACTTCAGCATCAGTACAGGGATATTTGAGCAGGTTTCAGGGCCACCATACATCTTCAAGACTGTACCTTGGGCATTGTTTCTTCCTAAGGGGAGGAGCACCATTCTACATTCTTGGACTAGCTTCTTCATCGGAGGAGCCTTCACCTGTTGGCATTCTTCTTCTTTTTTTTTGGGGGGGGGAGCCTCTTCTGTCTCTCTTCCTTCTTTCATTCTCTTATGTATATTCTGGATGTATGTCGTAATGGGGGGGTCTTGATTACTCCATCCATCGATGCATCCTCTTCTATCTCTCTTTTTGGGGGAGGGTTTTTCCCATGAGGTTTTCCCTCTTTCCCTGCTTTATGGGAGATTTGCATTTCATTATGTACATGGGTACCTAATATGGCCTAGTAGCCGGGACCCATTATCCATCTTCATCCTAGCTCGTAAGCTTAAGCGCATTCCCCTAACTTGCACTTAAGGGGAGGTGTTGATGTAAATACGTACTTTACTATTTACACTTACTTAAGTTTACTTAGGTTAATGCATTATTTAATTATATTGCATTATTTTATTATTTTTATTATGAGACACTTAGGAGTTTGTGCAACCTTGTGATTTGTCATGTTGACAACACAGGAGTATGCACCTTTATTTGAGCACATGGTGTCTACAACACTGTTTTGCGTGTCCCACCCTTGTAGACTTATCCTCTCATTACCGCACTTACTTTCGTGCTTAATGGAGGATAATACATATCTGGTGGACATGTGCTTGGTTGTTTGACACATCATGGTGCTAACTTCTATGCATTCTAGAAGCTCTCCTGTAGCCTTTATAATCAAGCACTCCTAGTGTACTCTAGGCATCAAGTATTGAATACATTGTTATTCTGATCATACTCTCTCCATTTTTGGTCTTCAGTTGTGCTTGTGTTTGAGTTCTTAGTTCTTGGGTGAATTTTTCCCTTAGGAAAATTCTTACAGACATGATCATATTTCTAAAGTACTAACTTTAAATAAGAATTATAACTTTGAAACATAATTTAAAACTAGTGATTAGAGGCAAATATAATAAAAATAGAATTTTTTAAATTAAAATACTTACGTGACAAAGCTATATTTTTTCTTTAAAATACTATAAGGAGAAGGTGTAAACTTTGCACTCACTATTTTATTTATAAATCAAAGTTGATAACACCAACTTCTTTATATATCTTATGTACTAATGCAATTTCATGCAACTCTATGGAATCCTAAATAGTTGCCTATCATTCTTCACGAGTCTAGATTTATCAATTCCTTAGGGTACAACTAAATTAGTTTTAACATTGTTCTCAATAATTATAGCTTATGAGTTTTGACACTTATAGATGTTTTTTATTGACGCTAAAACAAGTTTTTATAGGGGACCCAAAACCCAAATGTTTTATAGAAAGATATTAAATTGAAAGTCCCAAAATGAAAGAGAGATCCAACCAGAAGACACACCCTGATCCATTACCAACTCAACCTCATCGAAGCAGACACCAAAACTAGAAACACAAAAAGGGAAAAATATATCCTAACTAAAGAAACCAAAACAATACAAATGCAATAGAAATGACAAAGAAGCTACACTAAAGATTCCACCTTGTCTTTAAGCTCTTATTGAATATACTTTATCTTCTCTATGACCTAAGTGATGTATTTCTAGTCAATTTGTGTCTCTTTTTTCTATTTATTCTTTACGTTAGAATGAGTGTGCTTACCAAGTCTAGCCTCAGCTTCATCCTTTTTAGTATCTTCCAAGTCGAGCACCAGCTTTGCCAGTATCCTTTTGAATAGGTGATGAATTACAATTATTTTCTATTAAGGAAAAATAGGTTTTGAATGGATCCCAAAAATATTTATAGGAAAAGGCTATCATCAACAAAAGAAAACAAAACTAGACTCAACAAAGAATCATTAGAAAAAAGGATAAAAAACCTTATAGAAAGGAAAACAAGGTCAAAGACCAAAACTAGCCTACTAAAGTTCTTTGAAGATTTTGGAAGCTTTTAGATTCTTGCATTCATAGAATCATGCATATCCATAGGTGTCATTTGTGATTGGGAAATAGTTACTAGCAACTATCAAATGAGTATGTTTCCTAGTCGAGAGCCTCTACATACTAGCATAAAATTTTCTATCACGATCATATATCCTTGTCAATTCATCAATGCCTTGGAGTACATGTTATCCTTAAATGAGGAAGCGAAAAATTCCTTATAGAAAAGTATGTTCTGAAGTGACTTATAACACTTACATAACCAAACACTCCAAGAAAAAGAAACTAAGAGTTACCAAACACAGGACCAAAATAAAAGTTAATAACATGCAAAAAGTTAATCCCTAAAAAACTTATATGTTTTTAGCAAACTTTAATTACACCATATGTATTTCTTATATGGACTACTTGAGATGATTTCCTCAATCAACGACATGCATTCCTCCTTAGGCATGGATGGCCATCGACTGCATCATATTTTTTCAATTTCATAAAATACAACAAGAATGAAAAAGATCAAGCTTGCACTTTTTCTCTTTTCCACTTCCTTCGTGAAAGGTCAATGAAACTTCCAAGTTACCACTCACCATATTTAACAAACTATTTCTCCAAGAGGATTTCATGCAACCTTGTCGAGTAGCCAATCTTTTAATTAACTAATGAATTCATGTGGCTCTGTAACTCTCATTTTTGAATGGGTAGAGCAACAATTCTTCTTGAGTAATAGATGAGGATATTGAAGGAATTAAAAATATGAGCTTATTCATATGGTCCAAACCCACAAAGGGGTTGACTATAAGATTTATAATTATTTTGTATATAATGAAGTGTTGGAGTTTTTCTGGCAAGAGATGTCATGGCTGTCGTAGGGCATGCATTGAAGACCAACAATACTACACTGAGTCCCCTAGCTTTTCCCCTTTCTAGGTAGCTTCTCTTTATGGTTACATTGATTTCAAGGAAGGTTAAGCCTTATACCTAAACTAAAGCTAGAATTTGGACATTTCTATTTTCATGTTAGTGGGTAGGCTATTCTGGATGAGTTGCATATGAACTTGGAGCTTCCAAACTAGCATATGGAGCCTTCAAGGATGACTATGCATTGGTGTAGGAACACTTATTATAGTACTTTGTAGCATGAGTTCACTTATATCGAGGCCAACAAAAGGGGTTTGACTATGGTAGATTGCTTTTGTGTCAAGATTTAAGTGTAGCAGTTCAGTCTATAAGGCTCTCATAAAGGTCTAAATGTACTCATGATGGCTTGATTCCTTACCCTTGCTACTACTACTGATTAGTCAGTCATTATTGTGTTCTAGATTTTTTCCTTGTTTGATCTCATGAACATCATTAAAATCTTTCGTTACAGTGTCTTTATTTTGTATCATCAAGGTTTCAATTCCATTTCATGTTCAACAAGTCTAGGAATAAGGAAAACAATATCTTTGTCTCTCAATCATAGAACTTCAAATGCTTTACTCATTTGGTTTGCTAGGTAAGAAGCTCTGGAACTCTCCTTTCCTAGTATGAAATTTTGAGATCATTTCCTTCCCACACAATGGTTTCTTCTCAATAAATAATGGCAATAAGAAATATATGCCTCTTTTGGCTTCTTTCCTTTGCAACTTGTTTGTAATAGATTATAATGCAAAATAGTCATATAAGATAGAATAAAATGATTAAGTTTTGTTGGAATTATTTAGAATAATTGAGAGTGGGGTGAATCAATTAGTCAAGGTATAGATGTATAATTAAAACTTTTCTCAACTTAGTCAACCCATAAAACATTTATATCTATGCATGCATCCATTAGATTATGCAATTAGTAAAAACTTGTAGGTGACTGTCAAATCAACTTGTAGAAATGAAAAGCACGAAACATAAAAAATTCATCAACACACTTGACAAAATGATTTAACTTGGAAACCCAATTTTAGAAAAACCACCAGTAACATGCTACTCCTTTTCATTCTTCTATAGTGATGCCCTATGAAAGGCCAACCCTATTAAATTTTATAATACACACTGTTAAATGTAACCCTATTAAAGGATTTCAATCACCCTACTAGGAGTGAGCCTTGTTAGAGGACTTTAGGCCATTCACTTGGAATGCCACCTGGTATAGGATTTAAAAATGACTATTAGGTCAACCTTAATCCAAACGATTCACCCTAGATTGATACAATTGTTAGAGAGTAATAGTAGAGCTTTGATCTAATATAACTTACAACTTTTCTTGTAGATTATAGATCTTTGTTTAGTCCTCAATTTTGCTTGGCCTTTATACTTTGTAGTTCTGATAGCTTTTTCACCCTTCAAGCATTGTTCTCCTTAAGCCTTCTCTTTCTTAGTAGGCCATTATATAGCTTGATGAAGCAAAAAAATTTCTCCCTTAGGTTCTTGCATCCAACTCTCTGCTCTTTTTGCTTCATGACTAGACATTCCTATAAATAGGAAATTAAGATACTTTGTCATTTTATTTTCCATTGTCCATTTTAGGGTTATGACAGATTAGGTAGGATACAATGTATCAATCCCATAGCTCATCTTTCTTCTAGAAACTTCTTCTAGAACCCATTTGAATTTTCCTAAAAATGGTTCACCTCAAATTTTGTGCCACTAGCTCATCATCCTTATGTTCCACCTAGTTGAAAAAATTCAAGAGAACAAACTTTTCAGCTCAAATTCAGTGAATCTTTGATCTTTTAAATAATGTAGAAGCTCAGCATTATCAACCTCTTAATGCTCAACACATACTGTGTTGCTCGACATCAACTATGTAATCACTTGGCATCAACTAAAGTTTACCGATACTTGACATCAACTAAATTTTACTCAGCATCCACTATTTTGCTCAGCATATACTAGAATTTACTTTTACTCAACTCCAATTGACTTTATTCTTAGCTTGCAGTGAATTTGCTCAGCACCTACTATCCACTTAATCAAGCTTGGTAGAAAAACTTTGTGTAACTTGTTCTTCTAAAGTTTATAAGTGTAACCAACCATTGCAACCTTAAGTAGATTATCAATTCATCATATCATCATTGTCTTAATTGATCCTTGTACTTCATTACATAATCATAACTCAACCTTTCCTCTAGGTGCTATTGTTACATCTTATTGATCAAATCCTCTTCATCAATCAACTAAGTGATAATACTTGAATCTTATAAGCAATTGTCTTACCAGCAAATAGTAGGTTTGACATTACTGAAAAAACAATGATTGAAACATATAGTCTTCTTCAACAATCTCCCTCTAATAATATTTCTCATCAATGATCTTTTCAATCAGATCTCAACAATCTCCCTCTTTGGCATTGATGGCAAACCAAACTGATTAACCAAGTCACCTAAATGGTAAAAAACTTTGTTCAACCAAACTGACTAGGTTAAAACAATAAGACAATACCAAAAAGAAAACTTGTATTGAAATTTCTCCCTCTATCAGCAACTTCCATCTTCTAATTAGGTTACAAAACTCCTTCTCATGACTCCCTCTAAGTTTCATCTTGTATAACTTCCTCTTACTAGGTAGTTTATGATTTCTCCATGATTCTCTTTTGATCAGCAACATTAGCAATTAACTCCCTCTAAGATTAATTTCTTGATATCTCCCTCTAATATACTTTCTCTAATGATGATCAATCCAATGTTCTTTTCTCCTTTTTTATCAATAGAATATCTCCCTCTTTTCTAAATCTCTCTATCTTTTTTAACTCTTGGTCAATTCAAGATCTCCTTACCTATTCTGGCTCTTGAAATATCTCCTTATCTCCGTATCTTTTTTGGCTCTTGATTAGTAGAATGTCTCCCTCTTTGACAACAATGCCAAAGACTTACCATCTTTTCATCTTTAAACATGCAAATGTAGGCTTTTACAAATTATTTAATTTCTCACTCTGTCACCTTGCTTATGACTATTTGGAATTTTTCAACACTTTAATTACTTCAGGCAGCTCCTAAAGGAAGATCCTCTACATCAATGTATAACATTTGGCAATTAGCTTATTTTGATGCAAAGCATTCCTCTTGTTACTTAGATAGCCTTTGATAGAGGTATCACCCCTAATTTTCCTCTTAGATATTCATGCACATCCTTAGGTAATGGTTTTGTGAAGATATCAATAATTTATTTCTTTGTGTTAACATATTCCATCTTCACCTCTTTATCATGAATTAATTCTCTCAAGTAATGATACTTGATTGCAATATGCCTTGTCTTTGTGTGCATTACTAGATTCTTTGATATATTGATAGCACTTGTATTATCACAATAAAGTATCATTGGTTCTGTGATCTCTTCCTTCATTCCTCTAATCAGTTGCTTGATCCATACAATGTTTGTGTAGTTTATAGCAGCAATGACATATTCAGCTTCAACAATAGATTGTGAAGTACAACTTTGTTTCTTACTAGTCCATGTAACTAGTCTCTTGCCTAAGAAAAGTGCTCCTCCACTAGTGCTTTTTTCGTCATCTATGTTTCCAGCCCAATCAGCATCAATGTAGGCTTTCAAGTCAAACCTTTCATTCTTCTTATAGTATAATCCAAACTCTTCTATTCCTTTCAGATATCTCATTATTCTTTTTACAACCATTAAATGATTCTCCCTAGGATTTGTAGAGAATATTGCAACTATCCCTATAGATAATGCATTATTAGGTCTACTATGTACAACATATTGCAATTTTCCAATCATAGACCTATACATTATTTGGTTCACTTCAGCAAAATCATCATTCTTTGATAGCTTGTGTCCTTTCACCATAGGTGTACTTACTAGTTTGGAATCCTCTAATCCAAAGGTTTTCAATATTTCTTTGATATATTTTGACTGAGTGATGTATATACCATATTTCATCTAATATACTTGCAATCCCACAAAAAAATCTGGTCTCTCCAAACATAGACATTTCAAATTCATGCTTCATTTGATTTGCAAAATCTTTACATAAAGCATCTTGACCTCCCAATATTATATCAACAACAAAAATTTTAGATAACAAAATACCTTTGCCTTTCTCTATCTTTATGTATAGATTGTTGTTATCATCAGTCCTTTCAAATCCAATCTTCACAAGATACTTATGAAGTCTCTCATACCATGCTCTTGGTGCTTGGTTCAAAACATATAGAGCTTTATGTAGTCTACATAGCATATTATCATTCTTAAGATCAACAAAACCTTTTGGATTTTCTATGTAAACTTCTTCCTCTAATATGCCATTCAAAAATGCAGATTTAACAACCATCTGATAGACTTTGAATCCTTTATATATAGCATAGGCAAGTAGAGTTTTTACTCCTTCTAATCTATCAATAGGGGCAAATGTTTCTCCATAATCAATTCCTTCTTCTCGTACATATCCTTTGCAAACTAATATTGTTTTGTTCATTGTGACTTCACCATTTTCATCTAGCTTATTTCTAAATACCCACTTGGTACCGATTACATTTGTGTCTTTTGGTCTAGGAACTAGACTCTATGTTTTTTTTTATCAATTTGTTCAATCTCTTCTTCAATGGTTTTTTACCACTAAACATCTTCTAATGCATCTTTTACTAATTTAGGCTCCTTCATGCTTAGAAAACATGATTCATTTCTCAATATGTTTCTTGTCATGGTTCTTGCATCTTTATCTCCAATGATTTAAGTAGTAGGATGATGTCTTTTGACATATTTCGACAATCTTTGCTCTGATCTTGTTTCTTCATTTTGTCTTTTAACTTCAAAATTACTATGTTCAATTCTAACAAGTATCTCAACATCTCTTTCATGTATACTAACTTCAGAATTAGAATGTGCATCTACTTCATTCTATAACTAGACATTTGAATGCAACTCGATTACTGAATACAACTCGACACTCATAGGATGTGACTCGACAGTCACTATAACTTGTTGATTTGTAACTTGATTTGCAACATCTTCTTCAGTAGGCATTCCCTCATAAAATTATACAAATGATTTGTATTCTTCTAACCTTTTTATAGGCTCAGCCTCATGTACTTTTGTATATTCACCAAAGTTCACATTTTCACTTTTCACAATTTTGTTAGTGTTAGTATTCAAACACTTATAAGCTTTACTTCTTGCAGAGTATCTAAGCAATATACCTTCTTTAATTTTTACATCAATTTTGCCATTCCTAACATCTTCAAGAATGTAACATTTTCTTCCAAATACCTTAAAGTATTTAACATTGGGTGAGTATCCATACCATAATTCAAAAGGTGTTAAATGAGTACCTTTCTTGAATTTACATTGTTCAAAGTATAGACAACTATACTTACAGCTTCTCTCCAATATTTTAGAGCAACATCTTTCTCCATCATGAGTGTTCTAGCACAGTCCATTATAGACCCGTTTCTTCTTTCAGCATTTCTATTTTGTGGAGAGGTTCTAGGTATAGATGTTTTTCTTCTAAATCCTCTATCATTAAAGAACATTTCAAACTCATTTGATATGAATTCTCCTCATTTGTCAGATCTCAAACATTTCAGACTTTTACCTATTTCCTTCTCAACTCTTGCTAAGTACCACTTGAATATTTAAAAAGCATCAGTTTCCTTTTTAGAAACATGACTATCATCAACAAATAATATTATGTACCTATCTCCCTTATAGCTATGCACTTTAATTGATCCACACAAGTCAGTATCAACAATCTCTAGTATTTCTTTAGTGGTATAAGTTTTACTCTTAAAACTTGACTTTGTCATTTTGCCTAGCTGACATTGTTTGCACATTGTATTGTCAGGTTTCTTCAACTTAGGAAAACCTCTAACTTTCTTCATGTTACTAATACTAACCAAATTATCAAAATTAAAATGAATAATATTTTGTGCCAAAGCCATACATCACCAAATTTTGCAACAAGACAAGTAGCATCCTCTATATCAAGATAGAATAGATTACTTCTAGTTTGATCACCTTTTCTAGTCAATTTCCCATTTGTATCATATATCTTAGCAATCTTATTTTCAAATTCAACCTTGCATCCCAAATTGTAGTTTGGTCCTTCAACATAGTAAGCATTGTCACATTAAATCTTATTTGTGAGTTTGATAGAACCCTTTCTTTTTATCAAACATGGTGCATCATTACCAAATATTACACTATTTCCATCATAGAAATTTAAGGTAATGAACTTACTTCTGTCTCCAGATCCATCTATCATTTTTGTTCACACAAGTCACAAGTGCAGTTGCCTCATCTTCATCAGATTCGTCCTTCATTGCAACATATACCATTTCATTGTCATGTTCATAAGAATCATTCCCTTCAATAATGTAGCATTTATTGCCTTTTCCTTTTTAATCCTTATTGTCTTCATTTCTTCTCCCTTTCTATTTATCAATACCTTCGTGATTCTTCTTTTTTGGACATCTAGCAACAATATGACCAATCTCATTGAAATTGAAACAAATGATAGGTAACGTACCTTTGAACTTGCCTTTACCACTATGGAATCTTCTTGTCAGTAGTGCTTCTAATTGTTCAACATCTTCCTTATCTATATGACTATCACTAGACTCATATTTTATCTTTTTCTTTTTCTTTTGCTTCTTCTCATCAAAATCCTTCAATAACAACTTAGCCTTGAAAGCAAATTCAAGACTATCAGATTTGTAATTGTCCTAGTTAGATAGCTCAAAAGTAGTGAGTCTACCTACCAGACCTTCAAGAGTTAGATCATTTCTTGGTATGCATCTCAATTCTTGAATTGCAAAAAATATAATAGCATACATAGGTAGTAATATTCTCAAGACTTTTCTTAGCATGGTAACATCATCTATCTAACCAATAGCTCCTTTTATTGCACTGGTAGCTTCTTTTATCCTAGCAACATATTAAGCAATATTCTCACTTTCTTCCATTCTCATATCATCAAACTTACCTTTGAGACTTTTAGATTTGGCTCTTTGAACATTTTTGTCTCCTCTAGAGATAGTGTGTAGAGCATCCCACATTTTTTTGCAGTGTTACAGCCTTTGATGTCATCAAATTCAGAAGAGCTTAGGGTAGAGGCAATCTCCAACATTGCCTAATTGTGTTCTTTCTTCTTCTTCATGTCTTCAGCAATTAGGGTTTCAGTTGGATCAACATGCTCCACTAATATGGTAGATTGTGCATGATATCCAAGTCCTCCAAGGTGTAGTTTCATCAAACTTTGCCATGCAGGAACATTATCTCTATTTAGCTTAAGTACATTTCTTTTTGACATCTTGATCTTTGTGCATCTAATACCTTCAAACTAGTCCTCTTAAGTAGATGGCTCTGATACCAATTGTTGGAATTCTTTAGAATAATTGAGAGAAGGGGGTGAATTAATTATTCAAGGTCTAGATGTATAAATAAAACTTTTCTCAACTTAGTGAACACATATTACATTTATATCTATGCATGCATCCATAAAATTATTCAATTACTAAAAACTTGTAGGTTACTGTCAAATCAACTTGTAGAAATGTAAAGCATGAAACATAACAGATTCATCAACACACTTGATACAATGATTTAATGTGGAAACCCAATTTGTGAAAGACCACCAATAACATGCTACTCATTTTCACTCTTCTGAAGTGATGTCCCGTGAAAGGCCAACCCTGTTAAAGCTTACAATACACACTATAAAATGTGACCCTATTAAAGGGTTTCAATAACCTTGTTAGGAGTGAACCTTGTTAGAGGACTATAGGACATTCACTTGGAATGCCACCTAATTAAAGGATTTATAAATGACTGTTAGGTCAACCTTAATCCAAAGGATTTACCCTAGACTGATACAATTGTTAGAGAGTAATAGTGGAACTTTGATCAAATACAACTTATAACTTTTCTTGTAGATTATAGATCTCTATTTAGTTCTCAATTCTGCTTGGCCATTATACTTTGTAGTTCTGATAGCTTGTTCACCCTTCAAGCATTGTTCTCCTTAAGCCTTCTTTTGCTTAACATGCCATTGCAGATTCTTCTCTTAGGTTCTTGCATCCAACTCTCTGCTCTTTTTGCTTCATGAATAGACATTCTTATAAATAGAAAATTATGATACTTTTTCATTTTATTTTCCATTGTCCATTTTAGAGTTTGAACGGATTAGGTACGATACAATGTATCTATCTCATATCCCATCTTTCTTCTAGAAACTTCTCCTAGAATCTATTTGAGTTCACCTAAAAATGGTTTACCTTAAATTCTGTGCTACCACTCATCATCCTTATCTTCCGCCTAGTTCACAAAATTTAAGAGGGCAAACTTGTTAGCTCATATTTAACAAATCTTCAATCTTTTAAAAAATGCAGCTACTTGGCATTATCAACCTTTTGATGCTTGGCACATACTACATTTCTTGCCATCAACTAAACTTTACTAATGCTCAGCATCAATTAAACTTTACTCAGCATCCACTATTTTGCTCAACATATACTAGAATTTACTTTCACTTAGCTCCAACTAACTTTCTACTCGTCTATTATTGACTTTACTCAGCACCTACTATCCACTCGGTCAAGCTTGGTAGACAAACTTTGTGTAACTTGTTCTTCTAAAGTTTCTAAGTGTAACGAGCCTTTGTAACCTTAAGTAGATTATCAATTCATCATATCATCATTATCTTAATTGATCTATGTACTTCATTATAGAATCATAACTCAACCTTTCCTCTAGGTGCTATTGTTACATCTTATTGATCTAATCCTCTTCATCAATCAACTAAGTGATAGTACTTGAATCTTATAAACAATTGTCCTACCAAAAAATAGTAGGTTTGACATCAAGGACAAAAAAATGATTGAAACACATAATCTTCTTTAACAAACTCCCGCTAATAACCTTTCTCATCAATGATCTTTTCAATCAAATCTCAACAAGTGTGAGACAGTATTTACTAATTTATAATCTATATTTTAACATTTTCTATTTAAGAATTAGTTTGTAATTTTTGTGATATAAAATATTTTAAATTGTATTTGATTATATGAAGGTGTATGCACTGATTACAATATGATTTTTGTTTCGATCAAAATAAATTAGCAGTAATTTTATTTAGAAAATTTAAAGAAATATAAATTATTATGTATATAGTTGATTTTAATTAGATGTTATATGAATGGTAGTTAGGTTAGTTATTTTAATTAATTTTTTTCATAATTAAAATTATATTTTAATGGTTAGTTTTAATAATAAAAATTGAAAAATTAAATGGGTTTTTTTTAAATATAATTATTTATTCAAGAAATAATAAATCAAGTTGTAATAAATCTATTAATTACTTATTTACTTATTTTATTTCTTATTTTGAAAAGGTAAGTACAAATTATTTAAAAACATATTTGGTTATAAATCTTTCTTTGTGTTTTGTGTTATTAAAAATAGTTTTGTACCTTATAAAGAGGTGATTTTTAATTTAACTCTACCGAGCTTCAAAGTTAGAGACAATGTTGGAAGGAAACAGAAGACACTTGTCAATAGCGTAAACAACAATGAGAGTTGTATATTTGAGTCTAAGGTGAAAGAAAAGATAAGTGGACTTTTTAGTGGCATGTTGAGGAGTAGTTAGGGATTGGATATTTCAAAGCTTATACAATTATGTAGTGATGGGCTCGAGAAGGCAAGGAGAAATTTTAGGATTTCAGCAATAAAAATCCACAAAATCCGAAGAACACTTGCATGCAAGAACCTCTCACAGAGAAGAAAAGACAAAGAAGATGCAAGGGTTTTGATCTAAGAATATGAAAAATAAATTATCACACTAAAAAGATGGGATTAAATTTATAATTGATCAATCCTTATAGAAGGAGATTGAAAACCTAAAAGGGAAACCCTAAGAGTAATGAAACTTGATATAAAGAAAGGATGTGCATAAAAGTATCAGTGTACAAACATGTATTAGTGGAAAAGACAAATTCTTGTAGATAGTGGCATCTATTTTGAATATGAATTAATATTGCAGTAGATCCTACTATGTTTATTTGAATATCCTCTCTTACATTATCAAAAGTGCATGGAAAACATTTGAAAGTGTTGTATCTGTAATATAAATCTTCTCTTATTTCCTCTTATTAATTAGTAAGTGTGAACTCGTTGAAGAAAAAATGCTATAATTTCAATGAGTGACAAAGAAATTCATGAATTGAAGAAAATGAATAATTTAAATTGTAGTACCTAAAAATTAGTTGTACATGTAACTCGACATGCCTAGACTTATTGCATGATCCAACTTCTTCTACTTTCATCCTCCTAAATTGTAATATTGTTACCCTTATTTACGTGATCCTTGAGCTTATTGGATATCTTCATCATAAAATATTCTCAATTTTCTTTGAAATATATAAATGGTTCAAGCTTCATTGAATACAACACAACATATATAATTGCCAAATGAAAGATAGTTTTTGCTACAATTACACTCCATTTTCAAGTGGAGAATGGACAATAGGAGTCAAGAGAAATGAAAATTTAAGACAAATTACCATATATTTCCACCAACGAAAATTTCTCTCTCCATGTATATTATAGACGTTTTGTGTTTCACATGCATTTCAAAAGGGAAGTCAACAATGAACCTCAATTCTTGCACACCCCAAGTGCAACCAATTATCAATAATATAATTTGATAATCAAATACAAAATTGGTGGCTAGTCATGTCTTCTTATGATCTTTGCATGTAAGAGTGTGTGAAAAGAACATTGATGATAAGTTGCAGAGCACACATTGTGACAAGGTTTGATAAATCTAGTAGGTCTAAGAAGGAGCAATATTTTTTAATCTCCCAGTGGACCTGACTTGGGACTTCCCTAATGGCCTACAAGCCCCTCCTTCATCCTCCACTTCTTTGACTTGGTCAATAGTTCTAAATTTTGTCAATTTTTATGATTTAATGGCAATTTTTTCATCAGTTTTTGGCACCAAATCACATGCTTAGTTAGTGCCCATTCCTCTGGCCACCTCAACACTTGGGCCTCACCTATAATTTTTCTTGCATTCGATGATTTATGCCTTCCTTAGTTATGTATAGGGTATTATTAGTGGTGTTGTGGTTTAGTGGGTGGTTTTATTTTACCACATGCTTTATACTATGGACGAAATTCTTCTAGCTCCTGCTTTCTTTCTCTTTCCTTATTTCACCTTCTAATACGAGCAGTGTTATCTAAGGACACTCATGTAGATTATTGTATTCTTTGGGTATGCCATATCTGTTAGAGTAAATAATTAATATTTAATTATTTATTCTATTGCGTAAGTTTACTTAGGTCATGCATTTATTTAATATTTCATATTTAATGCATGTTGTGACAACACGGGAGTTTGTTCCCTTCTAGTTGTCACACTTATCTTCTAGCTTGTTCTACAAGCTTCCATGAGCTCTTTATATTTGGGCTCTCTCACATTGTAACATAACATCATTTCTTATTGTAAATACATTTCTTCTTGTGTTTGCATTCATGATGTCTCTCATGTCCGTTTAGGGTTTTTACCCGTGCTCCATGCTCCTCCCCTTCTATGGCTTCTCTTTGACAGGTTCGCATGCAGGTGATCTTGGCATCTTCGGAGTTGGCTTTCCTCAACTCCAACATGGTATTAGAGCCTTCCTGCTGCAGCTTCGTTGAAGAAATTTTGAAGCCGTGATTTGAAGTCACAAACCCTAGTTTGTTTGTGCATTTTTTCTTCAAATCAGGGGATCAGCGATTTTACGAAGCACTTTGGGCCCAAACGGACATCACCATTGGATCCGAAAGGCCGTTTGCAGTCAGGATTCATATAAAACTTGTCATTTTTGGAGACAGGGCATTTTTGGTGATTTTTTGAGGCCTCCAGGAGTCTGTCGTACGGTCGTACGGACGCAGCGTGGATTTTTTTTTTAAAAAATACATTTCCGGCAGCGCCGCCGCCGCGCCACTGCCGCGCCACCTGCGCGCCACCCGCGCTCCGCCGCTGCCCGGCCGCCTCCTGGCCGTCGCCCTCCACCGGCGGCGCCTCTCCAGCCCGCCACTCGTCCGCCGCCCTGCGGCCACCTCTGCCGGTTCCGCCGCCTCCGCCCGCTCTGCGCCACATCTGCAGGGTTTGCTGACTCAGCACCAGCGGGGGTGACACGTGGCATGGGCGCCACGTGGCACCTTGCCACGTGGACCCGCCACGTCACCCCTGCCACGTCAGCTGCCACATGGCACTCTTTTTTTGCTGCAACGACCTCCAAACCGTCAAATTTAATCGCATGACTTGCTGACGTCAGTGCTGCATCATCATCCTTGCTTGCACTCTTCTTCAAGTTCTCTTTTGGACCTACTTGTGGTTTTTTGGCCATAACTCTTGCATACGGAGGTATTTTTCCGATCCAAAAGAAGCACCAAAAAGCTGGTTCCGAGACGGAGATTTTGGTGTAGGTATTTTTTGGTTTTGATGCATTTTTATTGCTCATTTTTTCTGTTGAAGTCTGAAGTCCTATTTTTGACTCCGGCATGCATATCTTTTGCGTCCCATGTCAGTTTTTTGAAAACTTTATATTTCTGGAAAGCTAGTTCTGTGTTCTTTTTAGAAATGTAGTCCTTTTTCTTTGTTTTTGGCCTCTGCTCTTTCTATCATAGTTTTGGCGTTTTTGCTCTATGGTTGATATTTTGAGTGTTTCAGGCCCGAGGATCGTTTTCCTGGCATGGTTTGCTTTCTTTTCGGCTGTACTTTCTCTTGGTTCAGCTCTTTTTCAGTTCTGATCATTGTAGCTATCCTTTTGAAGCATTTTTTTTTCGCACTGAGATAAATTGTCACTTTTGCATTCTGGGAGTCATGAACGTTGTTTTGAGTCAGGTGTACTTGCACTATTTTCATAAAGCACCATGGGGGGGATTATTTGTTTGTTGTTTTAGGCATTCTCCCTTTGTCAAGTGAGTGTCCCTTCCATGACATTAGCCCATGCAGAGTCAGTTAGACCATGTCTTTATCGGTGTCTGTACTTCTTTTCCTCTCTCCTTGTTCTTGGTTCGTTTGCAGGAGATTTTGGCTCACCTTCTCAGTTGTCTGTCATCACACCCCGTCTGCATTAAGGGGGGATTATGTTGTGTTCTAATGCATCCATGGTTCGATGGTTTGATAGTGTGAACTATGTATTCAGTGGTTGATCCTACATACAAGGCGATTGCAGTGGCTGGCTACCTATGCATTTCGGTGAGATGGATCATCTACCATATAGACATGCTCGGTTCGTGCCTTCTTCTTCCATGGAGGTTTCTTCAGATCAGCAGTTTGACAGATTTGCGGCTCTTCATGCTTCAGTGATGCTGCTTCTTCATGATCACTCATTGTTCATGTTTTAGGGGACATTTTCCCTAGTTGGAGACTTCTTCAGCTCTTCACTGGGTTCTTACCTCTTTTTAGGGGAGGGTTTTTCCCATGTGGTTTTCTCTCTTTCCCTGCTTACAGAGGTTTCATTTTTCTTGCATTGTACTTGGGTACCTAAAATGGCCTCGTTGCCGGGACCCATTATGCATTTCATCTTAGCTTTGTGAGCTTAAGGCATTTCCCTAAGTTGCACTTAAGGGGGGGTGTTAGAGTAAATAATTAATATTTAATTATTTATTCTATTGCTTAAGTTTACTTAGGTCATGCATTTATTTAATATTTCATATTTAATGCATGTTGTGACAACACGGGAGTTTGTTCCCTTCTAGTTGTCACACTTATCTTCTAGCTTGTTCTACAAGCTTCCATGAGCTCTTTATATTCGGGCTCTCTCACATTGTAACATAACATCATTTCTTATTGTAAATACATTTCTTCTTGTGTTTGCATTCATGATGTCTCTCATGTCCGTTTAGGGTTTTTGCCCGTGCTCCATGCTCCTCCCCTTCTATGGCTTCTCTTTGACAGGTTCGCATGCAGGTGATCTTGGCGTCTTCGGAGTTGGCTTTCCTCAACTCCAACAATATCTTGTGCCTTATTTTACATGCATTACTCTAATTAAAGTGCCATAGGGGGTTTATGATTTTACCTTTTTTGTCATCTTCCTTTTTCTAGTAATTTTTCTATTTTGCTACATTAGCCTCATGACATCTTTGAGATTGATCACCTCAATACACACATATGTATTATTTTGTGGATCTTGATTTTGGTTCCTTGACATTTAGTTCTTTTGTCCCACTTTTCCAATTGCCTATCACCTCCCCCTTGTCTACATTAAGGGATTCTTCTATTGGTTCTTATGCTTCCTTGGTTTGATGGAGTGAGCTATGTATTCAGTATTTGTTCCCATGTACTTGGTAGATGCAACCACTAGGTACCTATGCATTTTGGTGAGATGGATCATTTACCATATAGACACTCTTCTTTTTTTTCCTACTTTGGATGTAGTCTTCATGTTTGATTGATCAGCTCTTTGGGCTTTATTGTTTTATGCCATTTGTATCTTTGAGTTTAATTATTTGTCTTTGTGTGCCTTTGATTCAAGTAGTGGGGTAAAAGTACAAACTTGTGTCACCTTTTAGGTTGACTTATTAGAATGATTGAATTTGATTATTTCAATCTAAAAATCACTTTTGTTCAAATATATGATCTAGATAAATCCATTCTAGCTAAGTTATATATCTAGTGTCAGACTTTTCCAATTGGAATTGTTAATTAAATGCATGTTTTATACTAGTTTGTATCCAATTACTATAAAAATAAACTTATTTCAGAAAAGTAGTGTTTCAATAACTCTTACTTTTTTTATGATATTTTTTTTAATAACATATAAGAACCATTTTATAGAGCTCAAAGTCAAGAATATTCTCATATAGAGTTTATAGTGTTTTGATTAGATATAGTACATTGTAATTAAAAAATTCTACAAGCACGTATTTTAACACTAAAAAATATGTTGGTTTTGAAAAAGAAAAAAATAGAAAATCATATCAAAAAAATTTATATATTATATGGTGTTCTAGAGGAGAGAGTCCTCTTCTAGATTGCATAATTTTTCTCCTAGTTAGAATAGATTTATTTTGAAAAATGTGGTGGGAGATGAAAACTATTGATTTCATGTGAGTTTAAATTTGAATCATTACAAAAGAGAAAATATAGGTCTAAAGCTAATTTTTATTTTTTATTTTTCTAGCTATATATGTTATCTATAACATAGTCTAAGATCAAAGGGAAATAAGCTTATTTCCATATAATTTTGTGGTGGGAACTAAACCCCTAATTTTCAGCATTTTTAAGTAGCTAAAAAATAATCTATAAAAATTAAGAAAATATATCAATTCTATTCAAAATAATTATTAAAAATTATAATCCTAAATTTCATCCATTTCTACACATTTCATGTGAGTAGAAATTTGAATCATTACAAAAGAGAAAATATAAGTCTAAAGCTAATTTTTATTTTTGATTGTTCTAGCTATATATGTTATCTATAACATAGTCTGAGATCAAAGGGAAATAAGTTTATTTTCACATAATTTTGTGGTGGGAACTAAACCCTTAATTTTTAGCATTTTTAAGTAGCTAAAAAATTATCTATAAAAATTAAGAAAATATATCAATTCTTATTCAGAATAATTATTAAAAATTATAATCCTAAATTTCATCCATTTCTACACATATCATTAGTTTATTCATTTTCAAATTCAAAATAATAATACCAATTTTATGTCATTGAAGGTGAACAACTATAGTTTTGTTAGCCTTTTCCTTTACAAAAGGGTGATAGAGGTTTGTGCTTTTACCCAGTGTCTAATGAGAGCAACTGTGCAGATTATAGTCTTCTCTACCTAGTCAAGTTCTATTTCAATGGAGATTTTTTAGAGCAGTAGTGACATTTTGATAGAGCTTTGTAACTTCTAAATGCTCCAATGGTGTTCTTCATGATTATCTTTTGTTCTTATCTTCTAGCACATTCCCTAGTTTGGGGGCTTCTTCAATCCACTCGTTCTTTCAACATTCTTTCCATCTCTTTTTGGAGTAGGATTTTTCCCTTGTGGTTCTCTCTATTTCTCCTTTTTACAAAGATTTTTTTCTGATTGAGTACCTCATTAGGCTTTATTTTTTGGGACCCAAATCTACTTTTAGTAGTAATTTCTTGTTTAGCTACTCCCTAAGTTTATCTTAAGGGGGGTGTTAGATTAATTAGATGTTTTCTAATTAACTCTATTTTACTTAAGCTAAAATTTAGGCATATAATAATTTTAATTCTTTTATAATTATTACCATGCAACCTAGGTTAGATTCCTTTTAGGGTTTTTGTCTCCTTGTATAAGGATTGATCTCTCATTGTAGTTTATAACACATTGATTCATTTTTTGATTATTAATAGTTTCCCTTTTTGCTTATCAAGAATGTCTCATGTGTCGATCTATGAAGTCTAGGCTCCATAGTTTTTTCTCTTGTCATTGTGTGATAGATTCTTACGTGCAAGTGATTATTGAGAGGTTTGGGGTTGATCTTTCATCAACTTCAACAAAAATGATATAAATAAATATCTCACATCTCAACATTAACAATATCTAAAATGTTTACATATCATAAAGCATAAAGAGATGCAGCTACTTCCATGTCTTTATAACCAAACTAAGCTCTAAATTGACAATTTAAATATCTACAAAATAAAAATATGTTAAATGACATAAAT
The DNA here is from genome assembly GCA_028749045.1 of Cupressus sempervirens. Classification (NCBI taxonomy): domain Eukaryota; kingdom Viridiplantae; phylum Streptophyta; class Pinopsida; order Cupressales; family Cupressaceae; genus Cupressus; species Cupressus sempervirens. The sequence goes on from CM053788.1 coordinate 693,179,366, forward strand.
TGGAATTTTTTCTATGTGAGCCATGTTGTTCCTAAAGAGAACAAAACAAAAGAAACTTATAAAATTATGATATATGTTCCAAGTAAATAAATACAAAAAATTAAAGAAAAAAATCTTCTTAAAATCTTTGGGGTAGGACTCTCAATTGCTACACTTAGGACATGATAGGCTTTGACCCTAGCCTCTATAAGGAAGGTTTGAAAATTCTGTAGGATAAATGAAAGATAAATATTGGATGTGTTTCCTTCAAGGTATTAGTAAAGACTATTTTGATCATGACTAGTTTAGTCATGGAGGGAAAGCCTATACCTAGAAATGGAAATGGACACTATAAATATGGTCTCAAGATATTCCTTGGTCATAACAAATTTTTATTAGAATTCAAAATAGTTTGAACAATGATATTCTCCCTTGTGAATGAAATTATTTCTCCCTAGTGGTTATAAAATTTGCCACCCTCAAAGGCGAGTTTAAATATTTCAATTCCCATTTATTTCCTATACTTAACTATTTGTGGCACAATCTTAAGCTTAGTTTCTTGTATTGGATATTTTTATCTCTATCTAAACTAGTTAGTTACATAAAATAATAGCCCCCCTCCCCCCCTTACATTAGGGTTAAATCCTTTTCCTCTACAATTTTTATGTAGCTTAATCCCTAGAAATTAGCCCTAAAGATCATAATCTCTTGAAAAGGACCTCTTTAATTATGGAACTTAGTGAACTAATGGTTAGCCACAAAGGTAAAATAAAGCTCATGGATTTAATATTATTGTTGCATCTAAAAACACCAAGTCATCTTGGTCCATTCAATTGGCTTGGTCCCCCAAAAATTCCCTCGCCAACATTATGGGTTGCACACAAGAACTCCCTTCCCCTACTATATAGAAAAAGGTACCCAAATGACCCAAATTTAATCCTCAGTGTTTCCTTGCCCCATTCAAAAAAACCAACTTCTCAAATGTTTTCCCTAAGTATTACTTCACGGTGACAATAGTGGATAAACTATACATACTCTACAACTAGAAAAAATAAAATACCTAATCAAATGGTTAATTATCAAGCTATACATTGCAATAAATAAAATTAATAGATTGGGGACCATTTTTGAGGCTAGAGCTAATGATGGTGATTGGTCAAACACCAAAATGGACACTAGTATGTGGAATGTTGCAGAGGAGTTAGCTAAAAATTTGAACAATTGGAGCATCATGAAAGATAAACTTGGAGAACTAAAATCCCTCATCCCATTGGATGATGAGATATAGGAAATGATAAGGGCATTGGAGAATGTTAAAGCCAACCAAAACTAGATAAACAAGAAGATAGCTCAGGTTGTAAAATTCAATTACAACACAATGGAAAGAATAAACTCCTCATTTAATACCCTATAGGAAGAGTTGAATTACAAGAAGACCAAAAGAAGGAAGTGGGAAAATATCAAAATCATTATCACCTAGTAGATAAAAGAGGGACCTTGCATGGTTAAAGAAGGACTTGGTTGAGATACTACAATCTAGACCAGTCTAAGAAGTCTTCTTTTCTAGACACTCTTAACGAGCTTAATTTGAGGATTGGAAGTACACCCAACTTCCTCCTATCTAATTTCTTGTTTTAATTTTCTAGACTCTTGTTAGGTTTGTTGCTTGTCTTTTTGCAAATTAGTCACTAGTTGTTTCTAGTTTGTGGACTCTAGTTTGAATTCACTACTAATGAATTCATTTTGATTTATTGTTTGACTTGCTCTTATTTTGATGGGTTTGGGTCCTCTCTCATTTGAACTTAATCAAAATATTTTGAGATAAATATATTTATACTATTAACTATTATCTATAAAAAAAAAAATTGTAACTAAATAAATAATTAGTACCCTAGCAATATAAATATATTATTTATGTCAAATTTGCATTTAGACATCAAGTGAAGGTCCCATGCAAGTCAACTTATTCCTACTAACAATGGCGTTTCAACTTTTTTAGAAGCAAGTTGTAGACTTGGTGGACCTATAGATAGTAGTATAAGTAGTTCTCTTAAGAGGTGATTTAATAAGAATTTAATACAAATAAAATATGAATGTAAAAAGGATGGTAAATAAAAACAAGAGGAATGAATATGATAAAGTCAGGCATCATTTTTTCACTAAGAAATTGTAGCTCCTCTCTCCCCCTCTCTCACATTTTTTTAAAGTTTATTTTTTACTTTTAAGAAACTATGATAATGAAAGGATTATGGCTTTTCCCTTTCTTGTAGTTAAAATTTGGAGTGAGAACATTCTAGCTGCTTGAATTTAGAGAAAAAAATGTATATTCAAATAGTAACATGGAAAAATAAAATGTTTCTTCTATCCTATTCTAACTAGTGATAATTAGTTCCATCATTATCAGTATCACTTTGATTTGCATTCCTTTCCATAAACGCAATGCCCTGAATCTACTGAATTTGTAATTGCATCTTCCCTTCTAACATTAGCACCACTTGCCCCATGCTTGTCTCACCTCTTCATCCTGTTCAATGCATAACAACCCTACAATACTTACCCTTCTTACCTCTTCAATGCATCTCTCTTTTACAATACCTTCCTCCACAATATTCATTGTGTTTGCATTGTAAATTTGAGTAGCAACCCATATAGGAAATTAATACTTACTTGAATCTTGAATGTTTAAGTCCAAATTTCTTCGACCAAAAATGATTTCCAGGAGCGTCATATGAAAATTGTACACATCAACCTTGGTAGTGATGGGAAGACCAAAGATCAACTCTGGAGCCAAGTACCCTCTTGCACCTCTCATTGTGGCTAGGACACGGCTAAAATCTCTACCCACAAGCTTTGCTAATCCAAAATCGCCCAATTTTGGTGAAAAATTATTGTCGAGAAGAATGTTTTCCAGTTTTATGTCTTTGTGAATGATTTGATCTCTGCACTCCTCATGGAGATAACGTAAACCTCATGCAGTGCCTAAGGCAATATGGAATCGGGTCTCCCAATCAAGCACATTTTTTTGCATTTGGAATTACTATTGAATAGTATGGAATTCAGAGAGCCATTTGGCATATAATCATTGAGCACAAAACCCTCGAAGTCTAATCAAGTTGGCATGTTGTATCTTTCCAAGAGAACTAATTTCTGCTTGGAATTGCTTCTCATCTTGTCTTGAGCCCTCCATATTCTTTATAGCCACAAGCATGAAGTCTAATAGTTTTCATTTGAACATAGAACTGAATCCTTCGCTTTCCAACTTGGACTTGAAATTCCTAGTTATAATCTTTAACTTGATGTAGCTATACATTCTTAGAAAAGAGTCTAACAGATCTGGATGTCTCACCATAGATCATTGTAGAGCACTCTTCCGATGCCTCCACCATATTAAAATTGAAAAGACACTAAAAGAAATGATGAGAGGACCCACAGGGGACCTGAAACCCAAATGTTTTTAGAAAGATATTAAATTGAAAGTCCCAAAATGAAAGAGAGATCTGACCAAAAGCGTGTCTCTTCTCACTTCCTTTTGGGACTAACTAGAAGACACGCTCTGATCTATTACCAACTTAGCCTCACTGAAGCCAACACCAAACCTAGAAACACAAAGAAGGAAAAAGATAGCCTAAGTAAAGAAACCAAAACAATACAAACACAATAGAAATGAGGAAGAAGCTACACTAAATATTCCACCTTATCTTTCAACTCTTGTTGAATATATTTTATCTTCTCTATGACCTATTTGATGTATTTCTAGTTAATTTTAATCTCTTTCTTATATTTATTTGTTATGTTAGAATGAGTGCACTTACCAAGTCTAGCCTTTGCTTCATCGTTTTCAATATCCTTCAGGTTGAGCACCAACTTTGCCAGTATCCTTTTGAATAGGTGATGAATTAAAATTATTTCCTATTAAGGTAAGATAGGTTTTGAATGGATCCCAAAAATATTTACAAGAAAAGGCTATCACCAACAAAATAAAATAAAACTAGACTCAACAAAGAACCATTAGGAAAAGGATAATAAACCTGATAGAAAGGAAAACAAGGTCAAAGACCAAACTAGCCTACTAAAGTTCCTTGAAGATTTTGGAATCTTTTAGATTTTTTCATTTATAGAATCATGCATATCCATAGGTGTCATTAGTGATTAGGAAATACTTCCTAGCAACTATCAAATGAATATGTTTCCTATTTGAGAGCATCTACATACTAGCATAAAATTTTCTATCATGATTCTATATCCTTGTCAATTCATCAATGCCTTGGAGTACATATTATCCTTAAATGAGGAACAAAGAAAAATCCTTATAGAAAAGTATGTTCTGAAGGGACTTATAACACTTACATAACCAAACACTCCAAGAAAAATAAACTAAGAGTTACCAAACACATGACCATAATAAATGTTAAAAACATGCAAAAAGTTAAGCCCTAGAAAACTTATATGTTTTTAGCAGACTTGAATTATGCCATATGTGTTTCTTATATGGATTGCTCGAGCTGATTTCCGCAATCAACGACATGCTTTCCTCCTTAGGCATGGATGGTGTGAGGCCTCACCCAATCCATCATACTATAGATGACATATTTGCATTATGTTTGATGTTTTGATATGCTTTTGAGACTACAAGGTTATGTTATTTTAATATTTGCATTTTGATGATCTACACTTATGTCTACACATTAAGACCTAAAAGGTATGATTAATGATTTCATTCGTGTACTAAACTTTTTCAATTTCTTGGATAGAAGTTGAATTGCATAAATTCTTGCAATGTATAAGTAGGGGTATGTTACTTGCTTTTTGATATTCAAGACTTTGATATTTTGGTAGCTAGTTGAGACTTAAGTGGACAATGGATTATTCTATCTATTGATTTTGATATTGCAGTAGTATTTTATATGATGATATACACTAAGAACTTGATATTGTGAATGAAATGATCAAACACATATGGATGCAACTTTATGATATGGTAGAATTAGATTATAATGATCTATGATCTAAAGATACATGTTAATTTGATTATGATGATTTGTGATATGTAGATCCTAATATTTTAACACGTTGAATGATTTACTTGAAACAAATGGGAAAGGAAAATTAGTTTAATTATGTTAATAAGATTTCATAACGTTTGAAATTATATGCATTATGATATATATATTTATATAACCTCCTTGGACTACTGATGCTCGACTTGAATGTGCAGGAAGTGGAACCATGGAAATTCTTGGGGGAAATAAGTTCCAAACCTCTGTGAACATAGTTTAACCAAGGCAAATCTTTGGAAGATTCAAAGGCCTCATTGTGAAAGTATTTTTTTTCATAATTTAAGTTTTCTTGTAGAGATGTATAATCATAAAGATGCATTAGGAGTATGTCAAGGTAAGGTGAATGTGTTTTTATGTGTCACTTGACACTTGTGAAATTTGTATGATTGACATGTCATTTTAGGTTTGAACATGGTGGCAATTTACCCTAAAACTAATTACCCTGTTAATAAGTAATTAAATCCACTTGACAAGGAATCATGGGTCTCAATCATAAGAAATTCGAAATTGGACTTGACTAGAGTTTTGAGGGGTCATTAGGTGGTCCCAAGGTGTCCTTTATGTTAAAATATGTTAGCCATATGATAGTATATGAAGTTAGGAACCTAATTTTGACCATGTGAGTGCCTAGGTAGCCTAGGGAGCCCCTTGACCCATGCATTTTTCCATCAATTCGAATCTGGAGTTGTCATATGTGTTTTCTCCCATGTTCCCACTAAGTCAAAAATAGAAAAGTTAGAGGAGACAAGTTTGTAAGAAGAAGTGGCTTAGTGTTTTTACTAAAAATAGCTAGTGAGAAGGCCTTATTAGGGGGCCTTCAAAAAACTAGTGGGGTATTCACCCACTTTCTAAGTTTAGAGACAACTAGACTTTGGAAGGCAAAAGGGAGCTCTACTACAACTATCATTACCCTAGCTTGGACCAAGGTTGGTGTTCCAAACCGTGCTTCATTCTCATTCTTGAGTATAGTAAAGTAGATCTGCAAGTATGAGGAATGTGTCGAGGGAGTATGCATTATAGCGGGAGTCTTGCATCTTGGATTGATATTGTGTTGTGGTATTTTGAGAACATGTTGTTGCATTATGGATTTTGATATTGTGATGTGGCATTGTGAGAATGTGATGTGATCTTGGAGATTTCTTCTTGGTTTTTGCTTTGCTTGTTTCTTCTCTTTTATTTGTTGATTGAATGTAAGTGTTGAATGTGCTTATGGGTGTGAAGGGCATAAGTTGGGCTTGACATTGCAGTTGAGAAAAATTACCTCATGATGAGGATTGTTAATATCATGGAGTATGGGCTCCATTAAGGCCATGAATCTTGATTGTTTGGGAGGTACAAGGAGGTTTTGGTGAATGAGGAGGAGATTATTTGTTGAAGGCCTTGAGAGGAAAATACAATGGCAATATGTTGTTTATGTTTATGGTGGCCTTGAGAGGCAAAATGCATTGGCAATATGTTGTTTATGTTGTTATAATATCTCCTCTTTGAAGAGCCCACCTTCACCCAATGTTTTATGATTCCAATGGAGAAATCATTGTGCAAGCCATGGGAGGGTGTTGATTGTGTTTTTTGTTGTGTTTTCATGTAGAGTTTGGTGAAGTATGTGTGTGACCTGTTTGGCTCTTGTTTCCCCTGCTCGGTGGGTGGCTTCATAGAAGCCTAGGTTGGGAGGTGAGCCTCCATGGTTCCTATTTGTGTGTGATATGTGCAGGTCTTGTGAAGATGCATGCCATGAAGTATTAGGTTTAACCCTTGATTAAGTGGAGAAGATTCCATTTGTGTGAAGAAAGTTCAATGATCATGTCATCATCATTGGGTTGTAAATTTGTAAATATCTATTGATATTCATTGTGATGTAAGGGATTGTATCATTGTTATCAAATGAAAACTGTGGAAGGAAGATTTAAAAGGGTGTATGCATATATCCTTACTTGTAATGCATTCTTTCATGTTATAATTCATGTATGTATTGGTAGATATGAATCTCATGAATGACATGTAGGAGAATGTTATGAATAGTGTTAATAAGATTCTGAATATAGTAGTTGCATTGAAAGATATAAGTTTTGCCTTTCATAACTTGAATTAAAATTCTTAAGTGATAATTCATTTTATATGTTTAATAATCTATGTATTTGGCTCTTAAGTTTTATTAATTTTCTATGAAGTCTAGTTCTTTCTATCAACAAATATATATATTCACCTAAAGAATCTATGATGGAATAGTCAAACACAAAAAAAAAGAATCCAATTGAGAAAAGTATACACTTAGACAAAATCTTGGTAGTATTGTTGTAGGTGGGAATTTCACCTTTGGAAAATGTATGGGGAGTGAAAATAATCCACTCCCCAATTACAGAAAAATAAAATATTAAAAAGAATATTCTAGGTACCTAGCACGTAAAATAGTAATAGAAGAACATTTATGAAAAATAATAATAATAAAAGAGCAAGTGCAATAAGTACCTATCCTAAGGCAAATACACAAAAGGACTCACTAGAATCATGTGACCCCTTGTCACCATCAAAAAATCCCTTTACAAATAACATGGATTCTTAATTAACTAAGTTAAAATAAATTTAATTTTCTAGAAAAAATATATATATAATAATAAACTAAGCTAAACCTACCTCTCTCTACCCGCATATACCTAGCCAATAATGTAAACATCATCTAAGTCTTGGGGAATGTCCAAAGGCTGACCACCTTGGGAGCTCCCCATTTCTTCTCCCTTTGTTATACATAGAAGACTAGGGTGGCAAAAAAAGCTGAAAAATAAAATAGCTTTTGAAAAGTTCAAAAAACAAATTTGGGAAGATTAAGTCAAATCATCCTCCAATTGAAACAAAGGAGTACACTTGCATGAGAATACGCCACCAGCTCCCTTGTCACGTGTACCTAGGATGGTAGCTACCTAGGGAGTAGAATAGGTGGTCGTTAGTGAAAAGTGGGAATGGATAGAAAATTCAAATGTATTTGGATATGAAGCATAAACCAATAAATGAAAATATATGCAAGACAAAGAGGAAAGAAAAAACAAAGAAGGCAGAACTATAAATTTTAAAGGAGAAAAGTCACATTAAACTCACAAAACTTAGAGCCATTTATTACTTAATTCAAATTCATCCTAATAGGTAATGAGGGAAGTTTACGTGGACTTTCACAGGGCAAGTAAAGGTCACTCAAAATCCCAAAATTATAGGAGGAGATAATAAGAGGAATATGCCATCATTTTATTAAGAGATTTTCTTATAAGAAAATATATTCTTATTGTTATTAGTATTTGGTATAGATATTTATTCTATAGTTTTTTACTTCACATTTTTGATTAGATTATATATTGTTAAATCTGAAAATAAATATCAATTTAAAATAATATTTAATAAGAGATATTATATTTTGAAAGAATTAGTTGACAATTCTTTGTAATTCCATAAATCTTGTGGACTCATTAGCTCTTGTTTTTAATAATGATATAGGTAGGACATTAATTGAGCATAAGCACAACCTATAAACTAGAAAAGATACAACCCTGTATAGTTCTCATCTGAGCACCCCGTAGCTAGGGTACCTTATACCGTAACCTAAATCGAACATTGAACATAATGAATAGAGTATGTAGTACAATGTAAACGTTATTATACTATATATATCCATCTAATTTTATTTGCAAATATGATTGACAATGAATTTAGAATATATGGATATAGTTTCTCTTTGAGAGTCGTGCAATGTGAAATAATCTCTTCGTATATAATCTAAGGAAACTACTAGAAATAAAGAAACCAAATATATAAGTATACATAAGCGTTCAACCTAGTTAGAATAGTGGGTTTATAGTTTAATGATTCTGTGTCGTAGCTATTGTCAACATTTCAGCTTATTTGTTTAACCACTAAATCCATTATCATCATAGTTGTACATTTTGATTTACATTCAACTGATTTATTATTACAATATATAGCATGGACAGTTATTAAGAGGGTTTTAAAATGAAGCTATAGGTATTAGATAAGTTAACAATGTATGGTATGTAGCAGTTTTAACTTTAACGTTGTCAGGATTAAATGACATATGTATGTTCATGATTTGAAATTAAGAACTTAAATTGTGATGTTAGAGAGTTAGAGTTAAATAAATAAATAATAATGAAAGGAAAGATTATAAATAAAATGGAGTATTAATAAACAATTAAACAAATGATAGAATAGAATGAAGTAAGAATAAAGGAATAAAAAATAAAAAATTTAAAAAAAAATTGTTGTGTTTTGGGCATGACAGATGGCCATCGACTGCATCACATTTTTTCAATTTGACAAGAATAGAAAAGATCAAGCTTGCACTTTTTTCTCTTCCACTTCCTTTGTGCAAGGTCAATGCAACTTCCAAGTTACCACTCACAATATTTAACAAACTATTTCTCCTAGAGGATTTCATGCAACCTTGTCGAGCAACCAATCTTCTAAGTAGCTAAAGAATCCATGTTTCTGTAACTACAATTTTTGAATGGGCAGAGCAACAATTCTTCTTGAGTAATAGATGACTCGGACATTGAAGGAATTAAAAATATGAGCTTATTCATATGGTTCAAACCCACAAAGGGCTTGACTACAAGATTTATAATTGTTTTTTTCAGCGTGAAGTGTTGGAGTTTTTCTAGCAAGAGAAGTCATGGCAACTACATTGAGTCCCCTGGTTTTTCCCCTTTATGAGAAGGTTCTCCTTTTGGTTATATTGATTGCAAGGAAGGTTAAGCCTTATACTTGAATTCAAGCTGGCATTTGAGCATTTTTCTTTTCATGTCAGTGGGTGGGCTATTCAAGATGAGTTGCATATGAACTTGGAATTGGAAAAATACAATAGCAGTAAAGAAGAAGAGAAAAAAGAACTTTCAACTTATTTTTATTGAATAATAGATACCAATTTATACAATAGCTTGACTTAACAACATTCCTAAATGATTGCTAATTAGATTGACAACAAACTACTTCATGATTGAAACAACACACATAAACTTGACACTAATTGAAACTTATGGACACCTACCTCAACACATCTACAATAAGAGCTTGATTCAAGCTAAAACTCTTTGACTCAATCATAAACTAAACTTGTGTTGCTAGTAACTCAACAAGGCTTGCCACATGTTCAAAAATTATTATTAACTATGGTTGGAACATTAACTCCAACACCCCCACTTAATGTGACAACTAAAGGAAACATTAATTAGAAATTATACTTTGGAAATATGTCATAGAGGAGTAAGACTTTCTCATAGTTATGTAGCTATCATCCAAATTTGAAACACCATTGGACACACCATCTCTTCAAAAAAGATACCAAGCTTCCAGACTTTTAGATCTCCCTAAATTATTGGACACACCATCTCCACATGGAATGCCTAATAACCCTTGTAAAGGTATAGCTTCTTTGATCCTATAGCACCTCAAACTATTTGAGCATACATCTAGCCTCTGTCACATCTTTTCTATTTTTAGAGTATAGACTTCTTCAAAATAAAACAAGATCTTCATTTTCAATGCTATCATCATCACTAATAAGATCAGTTGATTCAACATGAACAACTATATTCGTTGAATCTTTAACTTTACCTTTGAGAAGGTCATTTACATGAATTTTACAATTCATTGCAATATGTCCTACCTTTTTACAATAGAAACATTCAATTTCATTCTTACCATACATTCTCTTTCTCATATTGTTCTTTGAGTTTAATGCACGAATGAGTTGAGTATTTTCTCTTGAATCTTGTATAATTGTTCTCTTTTCCTCAATCAAGAGTGCTGAAATCACATCTTTTAAAGTCTGTGAAGACATTTGACTAAGAGTAAAAATAGCATTTCTATATTTTGAAGCAATATTATTTAGCAAGATAGCTTTAGCATCATCTTTATCAATTACAACACCAACTTCAGCAAGTTGTTTGATTAGGGATCTCAAATTACTAATGTGCTTAGACATAGTAATTTCATCAAACATTTTAAAACTAAATAACTACAACTTTAAAGAAACTATTGCATTTTCACTTTCCATGTATGAAAATTTTGACCATTATATTTTTCTACAAGTGTATATATTTTTAGAATACCTAAAATAAAATTATGAAGGTACCTTCCAATGTTGCACAACAACAAAATCTGTAGTAGCACAAGACTTACATTCTCATAGCAGCAACTTCTTTTGAAATGGAGAAGGCTCTAAATCTGAAAGAGAAAGACCAATAATGGACTTAGCTTTCTCATCTCTGCTTTCCCAATCAATCTTCATTTTAGTATCTGTAGGTACTATTTTAGTGTCATTAACTATAAAAATAGAATAGCAGTAAAGAAGAAGAGAAGAAAGAACTTTTAGCTTATTTTTATTGAATAATAGATATCAATTTATACAATAGTTTGACTCAACAACATTACTAAATGATTGCTAATTAGATTGACAACAAACTAGTTCATGATTGACACAACACACATAAAATTGACATTAACTGAAACTTATGGACACCTAACTCAACACATCTACAATAAGAACTTGATTCAAACTAAATCCCTTTGACTCAATCCTAAACTAAACTTGTATTGCTAGCAACTCAACAAGGCTTGCCACATGTGCAAGAATTATTATTGACTATGGTTGGAACATTAACTCCAACACTTGGAGCTTTCAAACTAGTGTTAGAAATCTAATTGAAAAGCTCATTGTTGAAGATCAAAGAGGGAGATTTTTGCAAAGAAGGAAGATTGTTAAAAGAATGTTTTCAATCATTGTTTTGTCATTAATGTCAAACCTGCTATTTGTAGGGATGATGTTTTCTTATAAGATCCAAGTACTATCACTTAGTTGATTGATGAAGAGGATTTGATCAACAAGATGTAACAAGAGCACCTAAGGGAAAGGTTGAGTTATGATGTTGTAATGAAGTGCAATAATTAGTTAAGACAATGGTTAAATGATGCATTGATAGCATACTCAAAGATATAGAGGTTGGTCACACTTCAAAAAAGTTGTAACAAGGGTGACTATAAAGCTTAAACTAAGATCATTAGTGAGTGCCGAGAAAGTTAGTTGAAGCTGAGCAAATTTTCAATTGGAGCCGAGTAACAGGAAATTCTAGTGTGTGTCGAGTGATCTTCAAGTGCCGAGTGAAGATTAGGTGTTGAGCATCATAAAATTCTTAGTTGGTGCCAAGTGATCTTCAAGTGCCGAGCATCAGGAAAAACATAGTTGATGCTGAGTAACACAGTATGTGTCAAGCACCAGTATTTCAATAGTGCTGAGCTATTGCATTATTTCCAATGATGAAGATTTGCCAAATCTGAGCCGACAAAGTCGTTACCTTGAATTTTGTGAACAAGTTGGGAGATAAGGATGATGAGCTAGTGGCACAGAAATCTATGTAAACCATTTTTAGGCGAACTCAAGAGGATTATTCAAGAAGTTTCTAACGAAAACAAAATATGGGTTAGAAGCAATGAATCCTACCTAATCCATACAAATTGAAATTAAAGAATGGAAGGATTCAGTGGGAAAAGGAACTCCAAGATTTCTATTTAAGGAGTCATAGACCAAGAAGAAAACTTTGCTGATACTGTTACTACTAAAGAGCCAAATCTGTGAAGTGGTTAGAAGGGTGTCAAGGAGAAGACATCTAGGAGAAGGAAGAGCATAGAGGCTCTTCTTCTATAAGTGGTCATGAAAATATGATTACACTGGTACATTGAGCATGGAGACTCAAGGAGACTAAGCTTGAAGGCCAGCTGAGAAGTGATATGAGATCTGGAAGATAAGTTGTATGTTGTCGTCAAGTCAAAGATTTTCTAATACTCTCTAGCAATTGTATTAGATATGAAAATCCTATGGACTTAGGTTGGTTTAATAGCCATTTGTAAATCCTTTAATAGGGTGGCATTCCAAGTGAATGTTCTAAAGCTCTCTAACCAGGCCTACTTCTAATAGGGTGGCTAAATCCTCTAACAAGGTCACATTTAATAGTGTGTTGTAAGCCTTTAACAAGGAAAGCCTTTCACATGGCATCACTTCAGAAGAGTGAGAATGGAGTAGCATGTTACTGGTGGTTTTTTTCAAATTGGATTTCCATGTAAATCATTGTGTTATGTGTTGATTTCTTGTGGGTTCTACTTGCATGTTGATTTATAGTAACTTGTTGGTTAGAAAAGTTAAAGCTTGGATGAATGAATAGTTGAATGGGCTCACTATACATAGTGAAAAGTTTGAATAGGACATTTGGACCTTGAATGACTGATTCACACCCCCCCTCCCTCTCAATTATTCTAAAGCATTTCTAAAAATTGGTATTAGAGCCATCTTTTGATTTAATTTCAAGGTACTAGATGTAGGAAGGTCAAGATGTCGAAGAGAGAAGTTCCCAAGCTCGACAAAGACAACTTTATAGCATGGCAGAGTCTGATGAAATTGCACCTTGGATCAATAGGTGACTATGCACAAACTTCAATTGGAATAGAACATGTAAATCTAGTAGGACCTCTTGTTGTAGATGATTTGAATAAAAAGAAGGAGCACAATCAAGAAATGTTGGAAATTACTCATGCACTCAATTATGTAGAATATGATGACATCAAAGATTGTGACATTGCATTCAAGATGTGGAAAGCCTTAACAAATATCTATGGGGGAGATTAGAATGTCTAGAGAGCAAAGAGAGAAAGCCTACGAGGAAAGTTCGATGACATGAAAATGGAGGAAGGTGAAAATGTTGCTAAATATGTTGCAAGAATTAAAGAAGTGGTAAATGCAATAAGAAATCTGGGTGGTCAATTGGAAGAAGAAATTGTCATCAGCAAATACTTAAGAGCTCTACTCCCTATCTATGCTATTAGAGTTTCAGCCATCCAAGAGCTGAGGTGTGTACAAGGAAACACACTAACCTTTGAAGGAATAGTGGGAAGACTTACTACATTTGAATTGTCCAATTTTGATAACTACAAACCTAAAAACCTTGAATTTTATTTCAAGGCCAAGATTACAATAAAAGACACCGAGGAGAAGACATCAAGCAAGAAGAGAAGAAAGGTAAAACATGCATCTAGTGATAGCAGCATAGATGAGGAAGATGTGGAATAGTTAGAAGCACTACTGGCTAGGAGATTCCATAGAGGCAAAGGTAAATTCAAAGGTAAGCTCTCTATCATATGTTTCAGTTGCAATAAAGTAGGTCATATTGCTCCAAGATGTGCACAAAAGAAGAACTACAAAGAAGGAAACACGTACAAGAACAAGAGAGAAGATGATAGTAAAGACTATAAAGAAAAAATGAAGAGATGCTATATTTTTGAAGAAGATTCTAATGAAAATGGTGATGAAGTAGTCTATGTGACCATGAAGGATGAATCAGATAAAGAAGAAGATGAAGCAACAACATTGGTTACCTGTGTGAACAAGAATGACAAGTGGATCATTAATAGTGGATGCTCACATCACATGAAAAAAGACTAAATTAAGCTCATTACCTTTACTCAATATGATGGAAATAGTGTTAGATTTGGTAATGATGCTCCATGTCAAATCAAATGAAAAGGCTCTATTAATCTCATAGAGAAAATTTCATGTGATAATACATACTATGTTGAAGGATTAAACTACAACTTGCTGAGTGTATCACAGTTAGGTAATGTAGGTTGCAAAGTTGAATTTGGAAACAAAACTACCAAGATCTATGGCACTGATGGAAAGCTAATAGGAAAAGGTGAACAAACTAGGAGTAATTTATTTTACCTAGATATGGAAAATGCAACATGTCTTGTTGTTAGACTTGATGATGTGTGGTTGTGGCATAAAAGGTTGTGTCATGTTAACTTTGATGATTTGATCAACATTAGCAAAAAGAACAAAGTTAGAGGGTTGCCCAAATTGAAGAAACCTAAAAACACAATGTGCAAACAATGTCAACTATGAAAGATAACTAAGTCTAGCCTCAAAAGCAAAACATACACTTCCAAAGAAGTACTGGAACTAGTCCATATAGACTTATGTGGTCCAATAGAAATGCAAAGCTACCTAGGAGATAGATACATAATGTTATTTGTAGATGATTATTCCAAGATGATGACTGCTATGTTTTTGAAGTAAAAATTTGATTCATTTCAAATGTTCAAGTGGTATTTGGCTAGAGTTGAGAAGGAAATAAGAAAGAACTTGAAATGCCTAAGGTCGAATAGAGGTGGTACGTTCACATCAAAAGAATTTGAAATATTTTGCAATGACAAACGTATTTAAAGGCAAACATTAGCACCAAGAACTCCACCACAAAATGGTATAGTTGAAAGAAGGAATAGATCAGTGATTGACTATGCTAGAACCTTGATGATGGAGAAACATGTTGCACTAAAGTACTGGAGAGAAGCTGTAAGTATCGCAGTCTACACACTGAATAGAGTTCAAGTCAAGAAAGATACAAATGCAACACCTTTTGAATGATGGTATGGTCACTCACCTAATGTTAAACATTTCAAAGTATTTGGTTGTAAATTTTATATTCTAAAAGATACTAGAAATGGAAAGTTTGATGCAAAAAGTGATGAAGGCTTATTCCTTAGATACTCCACTAGAAGTAAGGCATATAAGTGTTTGAATACTAACACTAACAAGATTGTGGAGAGTGCAAATGTAAATTTTGATGAGCATGCAAAAGTCCAAGTTGATGAGTCCAAGCAATAAGGGGATTATAGATCCTTTTTATACTTCTATGAAGGAGTAATTGTTTAAGACAATGCAGCAAATCAAGTTGGGAATTAGCAAAAAATTTCAGTGTCTGCCGAGTCTCAACCAGTGAATGTTGAGTTGCATTCAGAAGCCAAGTTGTAGAATGTAGAAAATGCACATTCTAGTTCTAAAAATAGTATACATGAGAGGAACGATGAAGTGCCAGATGAGGAAGAACAAAATGACTCTGAAGCTGAAGGATCAAAAATGGAAAGAAGGACAGAACAAAGATTAGCCAAGTATGTGAGAAGACATCACCCTGCAGAACAAATCATTAGTGACAAGGATGCTAGACCAATGACAAGGAATCGACTAAGGAATGAATTATGTTTGTTGAGCAAGGTTGAACCTAAAATAGTGAAAGATGCACTACAAGATGATGACTGGTATAAAGCCATGGAAGAGGAGATAGATCAAATTGAGAAGAACAAAACATGGATCCTAGTTCCTAGACCAGTTGATAAGAATGTGATTGGTACAAAATGGGTGTTTAGAAAAAAACTTGATGAAAATGGTGAGATAAAAAGAAATAAAGCCAAACTAGTTTGCAAAGGCTATGCACAAGAAGAAGGACTGGATTATGGGAAAACATCTTCCCATGTTGCAAGAATGGAAGGAGTAAGAACATTAATTGCATATGCTCAATAAAAAGGTTTCAAAGTGTACTAGACGGATGTTAAGTCTTCTTTTTTGAATAGTATACTAGAAGAGGAAGTCTACATAGAACAACCAGAGGGATTTGTTGATGAGAAGAACAAGGACATGGTCTGCAAACTACACAAAGCATTTTATGGATTGAAGCAAGCACCTAGAGTATGGTATGAGAGGTTGCACAAATATCTTGTGAAGATAGGATTTGAGAGAATAGATAACAACAACAACTTGTACATCAAAGCTGAAAAAGGGAAAGATGTTTTGATATCAGAAATATTTGTTGATGATATAATATTTGGAGGAAAGGATGTTCTTTGCAAAGATTTTGCTAATCAAATGAAGCATGAATTTGAGATGTCAATATTTGGAGAAATCAAATTCTTTGTTGGATTACAAGTACATCAATTGAAGCATGGCATATTTGTGAACCAATCCAAATACATCAAGGAGATACTCAAAAAATTTGGATTAGAAGACTCAAAACCAGTCAACACACCTATGGCAACTGGACATAAGTTATCTAAGAATGATGAGTCTTCTAAAGTGAATCAAACATTGTATAGATCAATGATTGGAAAGATGCAATATGTTGTACATAGTATTCCAAACATTGCATTAGCTATTAGAATAGTGGCAATATTTTTTGCAAATCCAAGAGAAAATTACTTAATGGCAGTAAAGGGAATACTGAGATACTTAAAAGGAATTGATGACTTTGGTTTGTACTATAAGAGGAGTGAATATTTTGAACTAAGAGCCTACACTGATGCAAATTGGGGAATTAACATTGATGATAGAAAAAGCACCAGTGGAGGAGCACTTTTCTTGCGAAAAATGTCGATTACATGGACTAGCAAAAAGCAAAGTTGCACCTCGCAGTCTACTATTAAAGCTGAATATGTTGCAGTTGCTATAAATTGCACCAATATTGTATGGATCAAACATTTGTTGCAAGGTATGAAGGAAGAGGTAACTAAGTCTATGATACTTTATTGTGATAATACAAGTACTATCAACATATCAAAGAACCCTATAATGCATGCTAAAACCAAGCATATTGCAATCAAGTATCACTATGTAAGAGAGTTGGTGGAAGACAAACAAGTGAAGATGGAATATTTTAGCTCAAAGGAACAAATTGTTGACATCTTCACAAAAGGACTACCTAAAGATACTTTTGAGTATCTTAGAGGTAAGTTAGGGGTGATACCCCTAGCCAA
Source organism: Cupressus sempervirens (assembly GCA_028749045.1). Lineage (NCBI taxonomy): Eukaryota > Viridiplantae > Streptophyta > Pinopsida > Cupressales > Cupressaceae > Cupressus > Cupressus sempervirens. The sequence goes on from CM053788.1 coordinate 693,197,032, forward strand.
GGCTACATGAAGTAAAAGTAAGAATGCCCTACATCAAATGAGCTGATTATAGAAGATTCTATACATTGATGCAGATGATGTTTACTTTAGGATTCATGCCTAAAGTAGTAAAAGTGCTAAAGTTCCTAATCAATCACAAGTAAGGTGACAGAAGGGGAAATTGAATGAACCTGCATAAGCAACACTTGCATATTAAGATGCTAATATGTCTTTGCCATTGTTGTCAAAGAGGAAGAAAGTAGACAACTGATCAACAGGGGAAGTTGTGAGAAACTAATCACATGATTTGGTAATCAAAAGTATGAAGGAGATACTGATCAAAAAAAGATAGAGGAAGAAGTTGATAAAAATAATTAGAAGTTGATCAGAACAGAAAAAGATGAGCAATACAGAGGGAGAGAAACAAAGAATAAGGATACAACAGCCGAGAGGGAGAAGTAGAAATGAAGCAATCAGAATAGTAGAAGGAGATGTGAAGTTACAATTACTTTTTGGCATTTGACTTACTGTTCTAACCTAGTTAGCGTGTGGTTGAATAGTTTAGTTTGATGGTTGATCAGCTTGGTTTGCCATCAATGCCAAAGAGAAAGATTGTTGGAAATCTAATTGAAAAGCTCATTATTGAAGATCAAAGAGGGAGATAATTGCAAAGAAGAAAAATTGTTATTAAAAGAATGTTTTTAATCATTGTTTTGTCATTGATGTCAAACCTGCTATTTGTAGGGATAGCATTTTCTTATAAGATCCAAGTATTATCACTTAGTTTACTGATGAAGAGGATTTGATCAACAAGATGTAACAAGAGCACCTAAGGAAAAGGTTGAGTTATGATATTATAATGAAGTGCAAGGATCAATTAAGACAATGGTTAAATGATGTATTAATAGAGGTTGGTCACACTTAGAAACATTGGAGGAAGAAGTTGTAACAAGGGTGACTATAAAGCTTAAACTAAGATCATTAGTGAGTACCAAGCAAGTTAGTTGAAACTGAGAAAATTCTCAATTGGAGCTGAGTAATAGGAAATTCTAGTGTGTTTTGAGTGATCTTCAAGTGTGGAGTGAAGATGAGGTGCCGAGCATCAAAAAATTCTTAATTGGTGTCGAGTGATCTTCAGGTGCCAAGCATTAGGAAAAACACAGTTGATGTTGAGTAACACAGTATGTGCCAAGCACCCATATTTCAATAGTGTTGAGCTACTGCATTATTTCAAATGATGAGGATTCACCAAATCTAAGCCGACAAAGTGGTTACCTTGAATTTTGTGAACAAGTTGGGAGATAAGGATGATGAGCTGGTGGTACAAAAATCTATGTAAACCATTTTTGGATAAATTCAAGAGGATTATTCAAGAAGTTTCTAGTGGAAACAAAATATGGGCTAGGTGCAATGAATCCTACCTAATCCATACAAATTGAAATTAAATAATGGAAGAATCAAGTGGGAAAAGGAACTCCAAATTTTCTATCTAAGGAGTCATAGACCAAGAAGCAAATGTTGATGATATTATTGCTGTTGAAGAGCCAAATCTGCAAAGTGGTTAGAAGGGTGTCAAGGAGAAGACATTTAGGAGAAGGAAGAGCATAGAGGCTCTACTTCTATAAGTGGTCATGAAGAGATGATTGCACTGGTACATTGAGCATGGAGACTTAAGGAGACTAAGCTTGAAAGGAGGGCAAGCTGTCAAGAGTTGTAGTGATTGAAGGCTAGGCAATGGTATGAGCTGAGATGTGGTCTGAGATTTGCAAGATAATTTGTATGTTGTAGTCAAGTCAAATATTTTCTAATACTCTCTAGCAATTGTATTAGATATGAAAATCCTATGGACTTAGGTTGGTTTCATAGCCATTTTTAAATCCTTTAATAGGGTGGCATTCCAAGTGAATGTTCTAAAGCCCTCTAACTAGGCCCACTTCTAACAAGGTGGCTAAATCCTCTAACAAGGTCACATTTAACAGTGTGTTGTAAGCCTTTAATAGGGCAAGCCTTTCACGGGGCATCACTTCAAAAGAGTGAGAATGGAGTAGCATGTTATTGGTGGTTTTTCCCAAATTGGATTTCCACGTAAATCATTGTGTTATGTGTTGATTTCTTGTGGGTTATGCTTGTATGTTGATTTATAGTAACTTGCTGATTAGAAAAGTTAAAGCTTGGATGAATGAATAGCTGAATGAGCTCACTATACTTAGTGAAAAGTTTTATAGGACATTTGGACCTTGAATAATTGATTCACCCCCCACCACCCTCTCAATTATTCTAAAGAATTTCTAACAACTAGCATATCAAGCCTTCAAGGATGACTCTGCATCGATGGGGGAACACTTATTGTAGTACTTTGTAGTATGAGTTCACTTATACTAAGGCAAAAAAAAGGGGTTTGACTATGGAAAATTGCTTTTGTGTTAGGATTTAAGTGTAACAGTCCAGTCTGTAAGGCTCTCATAAAGGTCTCAATGCACTCATGATGGCTTGGTTCCTGCTATTACTACTGATTAGTTAGTCATTACTATGTTTTGGATTGTTTCTGTGTTTGATCTCTTGAACATCATAAATACTTTCATTACAACATCTTTATTTGGTATCATCAAGATTTCAATATTCTAAATATAATTTGGTGTTATTTTTTCCTTTCTCCATTTCATTTTCAACAAGTCTAGGAGATAAGGAAAACAATGTCTTTGTCTCCCAATCGTAGAACTTCAAATGTTTTGCTCATTTGGTTTGGTGGGTAAGAAGCTTTATAACTATCCTTTCCTGGTGTGAAATTTTGAGATCATTTCCTTCCCACACAATTCTTTCTTGTCAATAAACAATGACAACAATAAATATATGTTTCTTTTGGCTTCTTTCCTTCGCAACTTGTCCGTAATAGATTATAATGCAAAATAGTCATATAAGATAAACAAAAATGATTAAGTTCAAGACAGTATTTAGTAATTTATATTTTACATTTTAGCATTTTCTATTTAAGAATTAGTTTGTATTTTTTGTGATATAAAATATTTTAAATTGTATTTCATTATATGAAGGTTTATACACTGATTACAATATGATTTTTGTTTTGGTCAAAATAATTTAGCAGTAATTTTATTTAGAAAATTTAAAGAAATATAAATTATTATGTATATAGTTGATTTTAATTAGATGTTATATGAAGGTAGTTAGGTTAGTTATTTTAGTTAATTTGTTTCATAATTGAAATTATAATTTAATGGTTAGTTTTAATAATAATAATAAATTAAAAATTAAATGGGTTCTTTTTAAAATATAATTATTTCTTCAAGAAATAATAAATCAAGTTGTAATAAATTTATAAATTACATATTTACTTTATTTTATTTCTTATTGTGAAAAAGTAAGTCAAAATTATTTAAAAATATATTTGGTTATGAAGCTTTCTGTGGGTTTTGGGTTTCGTACCTTATAAAGAGTTGATGTTTAATTTAACTCTACCGAGCTTTGAAGTTAGAGACAATATCGAAAGGAAAGAGAAGAGACTCGTCAATAGCGTGAACAACAACAAGAGTTGTATATTAGAGTCTAAGCTGAAAGAAAGCATAAGTGGACATTTTAGTGGCATGTTGAGGAGCAGTTAGGGATTGGATATTTCAAGGATTATATAGTTATGTGGCGATTGGGTCAAGAAGGCAGGGAGAAATTGTAGGATTTGAGTAATACAAATCTTAAAAATCTAAAGAACGCCTGCATGGAAGAACCTTTCACAGAGAAGAAAAGACAAAGAAGATGCAAAGATTTTGCTCTGAGAATATGAAAAATATATTATCACACTAAAATGATGTGATGAAATTTACAATTGATCAATCCTTATAGAAGGAGATTGAAAACCTAAAAGGTAAACCCTAAGAGTAATGAAACTTGATATAAAAAAAGGAAGTGTGTAAAAGTATCAGCCTACAAACATGCATTAGTGGGAAAGACAAATTCTTGTAGATAATGGTATCTATTTTGAATATGAATTAATATTGCAGTAGATCCTACTATGGTTTTTTTAATATCCTCTCTTACATTATCAAAAGTGCATGGAAAGACATTTAAAAGTGTTGTATTTGTAATAAATATATTCTTTCATTTCCTCTTATTGATTAGTAAGTGTGAACTCGTTGAAGATAGAATACTATAATTTCAATGAGCGACAAAAGAAATTCATGAATTGATGAAAATGAATAATTTAAATTGTAGTACCTGAAAATTAGTTGTACATGTAACTTGACATGCCTAGACTTATTCCATGATCCAACTTCTTCTACTTTTATCATCCTAAATTCTAACATTGTTACCCTTATTTCCTTGATCCTAGAGCTTATTGGATATTTTCATCATAAAATATTCTCATTTTTCTTTGAAATATATAAATTGTTCAAGCTTCATTGAATATAACACATAATATATAATGACCAAATGAAAGATAGTTTTTCTACAATTACACTCTATTTTCAAGTGGAGAATGGAGAATAGGAGTCAAGAGAAATGAAAAGCTGATAGAAAATTACCATATATTTTCACCAAATTTTTTTTCTATCTTCGTGTATATTATAGACATTTTGTGTTTCATGTGCATTTCAAAAGGGAAGTCAACAATGAACCTTAATTCATGCACACCCCAAATGCAACCAATTATCAATAATATAATCTGATAATCAAATAAAAAATTGGTGGTTAGTTATGTCTTCTTATGTTATTTGTGTATAAGAGTGTGAAAAAAACATTGATCATAAGTTGTGAAGCACACATTGTGACAAGGTTTGGTAAATCTAGTAGGTCTAAGAAGGTGCAATATTTTGTAATCTCCCAATGGACCTGACTTGGGACTTCCCCAACGGCCTACAAGCCCCTCCTTCATCCTTTGCTTCCTTGACTTGGTCAACAATTCATAATTCTATTAGTTTTTGTGGTTCAGTGGCAATTTTTTCGTTAGTTTTGGCACTAAATCACATGCTTAGTTAGTGCCCATTCCTTTGGCTACCTCAACACTTGGGCCCTACCTATAATTTTTCTTACATTTGATGATTTATGCCTTCTTTAGTTATTAATGGGGTATTATTAGTGTTTTTTGGTTTAGTGGGTGGTTTTATTTAACCACATGCTTTATACTATGGCCGAAACTCTTCCAGCTCTTGCTTTCTTTCTCTTTCCTTATTTCACCTTCTGATTTGAGTAGTGTCATCTGAGGACACTCACGCGGATTATTGTATTCTTGGGATTTTCCATCTTCCTTTTTTAGTAAGTTTTCCATTCTATGACATTAGCCTCATGACGTCTCTGAGATTGATCACCTCAGTACACACATATGTATTATTTTGATCTTGATTGTGGTTCCCTAACATTTAGTTCTTTTGTCCCACTTTTCAAATTTCCTATCACCTCCCCCTTGTCTACATTAGGTGGATTCTTCTATTGAATCTTATGCTTCCTTGGTCTGATGGAGTGAGCTATGTATTTAGTATTTGTTCCTATATACTAAGTGGATGCAACCACTGGGTACCTATGCATTTTGGTGAGATGGATCATTCACTATATGGGCACTCTTCTTTTTGTTCCTACTTTAGAAGCACTCTTCATGTTTGATTAATCAACTCTTTGGGCTTTGGTATTTTATGCCATTTGTATCTTTAAGTTTAATTATTTGTCTTTGTGTACCTCCTTATTCAAGTAGTGTCTAATGAGAGCACTTTTTTAGATTATAGTCTTCTCTACATGGAAAATTTCTATTTCAATGTACTAGATTCTTTAGAGGAGTAGTTACATTTTGATAAATCTTTGCAACTTCTACATGTTTCAGTGGTGTTCTTCATGATCATCTTTTGTTCCTATCTTCTAGAACATTCCCTAGTTTGGAGGCTTCTTCAATCCTTCACTAGTTCTTTCAGCATTCTTTCCATCTCTTTTTACAATAGGGTTTTTCCCTTTTGTTTTCTCTATTTCTCCTTTTTACAAAGATTTTTTTGTGATTGGGTACCTCATTAGGCTTTGTTTTTCAGGACCCAAATCTACTTTTAGTAGTAATTTCTATTTTAGCTCCTCCCTAAGTTTATATTAAGGAGGGTGTTAGATTAATTAGATATTTTCTAATTAACTCTATTTTACTTAAGCTAAAATTTAGGCATCTAATAATTTTAATTCTTTTATAATTATTATCATGCAACCTAGGTTAGATTCCCTTTAGGGTTTTTATATCCTTGTATAAGGATTGATCTCCCATTGTAGTTTATAACACATCAATTCATTTTTTGATTATTAGTAGTTTCTCTTTTTGCCCATCAAGAATGTCTCCTCTATCAATCTATGAAGTCTAGGCTCCATATCTTTGCTCCTCTCATTGTCTGATAAATGCTTGAATGCAAGTGATTCTTGAGAGGTCTGGGGTTGATCTTTCATCAACTTCAACACAAATGATATATAGAAATATCTCACATCTCAAAATTAACAATATCTAAAATGTTTACATATCATAAAACATAGAGAGATTTAGCTACTCCCATGTCTTTATAATATGACTAAGCTCTAAATTGACAATGTAAATATCTACAAAATAAAAATATGTTAAATGACATAATTCTTGAATTTGGAAATTTCTCTATGTGAGCCATGTTGTTCCTAAAGAGGAAAAAACATAAGTAATTTACAAAAATGTGATATATGTTCCAAGTAAATAAATATATTTAAAAAAGAAAAAAAACTTCTTAAAAACTTTTGGATATGACTCTCAATTGATACATATAGGACATGATAGGTTTTCACCCTAACTTCTATAAAGGAAGTTTTCAAAAGTTTGTAGGTTAAAAGAAAAACAAAGATTGGATGTGTGTCCTTCAAGATCTCAGTAAAGACTACTGTGATCATGAATAGTTTGGTCGTGGAGGGAGAGCATATTCCTAGAAATACAAATGGAGACTATAAACATGGTCTTAGGATTTTCCTTGGCCATAAGGAAAATTTTTTGGACTTCAAAATAGTTTGAACAATGAAGTTCTCCTTGGTGAATGAAATTAATTCTCCCTAGTAGTTATAAAATTTGTCACCCTCAAAGGTGGGTTTAAACATTTCAGTTCCCATTTATTTCCTATAGTTAACCATTTTTTCCACTATATTAAGCTTATTTTCTTGCATTAAATATTTTTATCTCTATCCCAACCGATTAGTTAGCTAAAAAGATTAGTCATCCTTCCACTAGGGCTTAATCATTTTCCTCTACATTTTTTATCTAGCTCAATCCCTAGATCTTAGCCTTAAAAACCCTAATCTCTTGAAATGGACCTGTTTACTTATGGACCTTAGTAAACTAATGGTTAGCCACAAAGGTAAAATAAAGCTCATGGATTTAATATTATTGTTGCATCTTAAAACATCAAGTCATCTTGGTCCATTCAATCGGCTTGGTCCCCTAAAAATTCCCTCACCAACATTATGGGTTGCACACATGAACTCCCTTCCCCTACTATGTAGAAAAAGGTACCCAAATGACCCAAAGTTAATCCTCAATGTTTCCTCACCCCATTCAAAAAAACCCACCTCTCAAATGTTTTTCCTAAGTATTCCTTTATGGTGACAATAGTGGATAAACCATGCATACTCTACAACTAGAAAAAATAAAATACCTAATCAAATGGTTAAATTTCAAGCTATAAATTGCAAAAAATAATATTAATAGATTGGAGACCATTTTTGAGGCTAGAGCTAATGATGGTGATTGGTCAAACACCAAAGTGAACACTAGTATGTGGAATGTTGTAGAGGAGTTAGCTCAAAATTTGAATAATTGGAGTGTCATGAAAGACCAACTTGGAGAACTAAAATTCCTCATTCCATTGGATGATGAGTTATAGGAAATGATAAGGGAATTGGAGAATGTTAAAGCCAGCCAAAACTAGATAAACAAGAACTTAGCTTAGGTTGTAAAATTCAACGAGGACACACTGGAAAGAACGAACTCCTCATTTAATACCCTATAAGAAGAGTTGAATTACAAGAAGACCAAAAGAAGAAAGTGGAAAAAATTGAGATCATTACCACCTAGCAGATAAAAGAGGGACATTGCATGGTTAAAGAAGGACTTGGTCGAGATACTACAATGTCAACCAGTCAAAGAATTCTTCTTTTCTAGACACTCTTAAAGAGTTTAATTTGAGGATTGTAAGTACACTCAAATTCCTCCTATCTAATTTCTTGTTCTAAGTTTCTATACTCTTGTTAGGTTTGTTGCTTGTCTTTTTTCAAATTAGTCACTAGTTTCTAGTTTGTGGACTCTGGTTTGAATTCACTACTCGTGAATTGCTTTTGATTTGTTGCTTGACTTGCTCTTATTTGGATGGGTTTGAGTCCTCTCTTGTTTAAACTTAATCAAAATATTTTTAGATAAATATATTTATACTATTAACTATTATCTATAAATAAATATTTTGTAACTAAATAAATAATTAGTACCCTAGCAAAATAAATATATTATTTATAATCAAATTTGCATTTAGACATTAAATGAAGGTCCCATGCAAGTCAACTTATTCCTATTAACAATGGCATTTCAACTTTTTTAGAAGCAAGTTGTGGACTTGGTGGACCTATCAAGTATACATAGCTCTCTAAAAAGGTGATTTAATAAGAACTTAATACAAATAAAATATGAAAGAAAAAAGGATGGTAAATAAAAAGAAGAGGAATGAATATGATAAAGTCATGTATCATTTTTTCACTAAGTAATTTTAGCTACTCCTATGTCCCCTCTCTCACATTTTTTAAAATTTTATTTTTTACTTTTAAGCAACTATGATTATGAAAGGATTATGGTTTTTCTCTTTTTTGTAGTTAAAATTTGGAGTGAGAACATTCTAGCTGCTTGAATTTAGGAGAAAAATTGTACATTCAGATAGTAATATGGAAAAATAAAATGTTTTTTCTCTCCTATTCTAACTAATGATAATTAGTTCCATCACTATCAGTATCACTTTGATTTGCATTCCTTTCCATAAACACAATGCCCCAAATCTGCTAAATTTGTAATTGCATCTTCCCTTCTAACATTAGCACCACTTGCCCCATGCTTGGTCTCACCTCTTCACCCTTTTCAATGCATAGAAACCCTACAATACTTACTCTTATTACCTCTTCAATATGTCTCTCTTTTACAATATCCTCCTCCACAATATTCATTGTGTTTCCGTTGTAAACTTGAATAGCAGCCCATGTAGGAAAGCAATACTTACTTGAATCTTGAACGTTTAAGTCCAAATTTCTTCAACCAGAAATGATTTCCAGGAGTTTTATACCAAAACTATACACATCAACCTCTATAGTGATGGGAATACCAGAGATCTGCTCTAGAGCCAAGTAAACCTCTTGTTGTATTCAAGACAGGGCTGAAATCTCTACACACAAGCTTTGCTAATCCGAAATCGCCCAATTTTGATGAAAAATTATTATCAAGAAGAATCTTCTCGAGTTTTACATCACTATGAATGATGAAATCTCTACACTCCTCATGGAGATAACATAAACCTTGTGTAGTGCCTGTGGAAATATGGAATGGGGTCTCCCAATCAAGCACATTTTTTTTGCATTTGGAATTACTATTGAACAGTATGGAATTACTATTTCATTTTTTAGGATGTAATGAACTTTTATGTTTCTTATGGTTCTAGTTCCCCCTTTCATTCCCAACTGGGATGGTAGGATAGGACTAGACTAATTTTATTGCTCCCTCCATGTCCTTTTAAAAACTTCTACTTAGGAACATTCCATAACTTGCAAGAATGTCTTCCCCTAGGATGGTGAGTTTTAGCCTTTTAGAAGGATAGCTAGCTAGAGAAACTTAAGCATCCTTTATTTTTCCAAGGAAGGATACTTTTTTGCATTTGTTTAGTAACAATGACACAAAATTTTAGTCTGTAATAGATCTAGAGCTTTAGCTACAGAGACAGGCATCACATTTTCAGAAGCCCCTAAGTCTATGATGCAATTAGTCAACCTATTTCCATTAATCAACAAGGAAATGTGAAAAGGATATGCTTGTAGTTACTTTATGATGGTTAGATTTTTGGACACTTTGATTTGGGGGTTTTTGAAATTAAAAAGGTGGGTAGGTTAGTATGTGTTGCTTCTAACTTGTACTTGTTCTGTAACATTTTTTTCTAGGTCAGCCCCCATTTTTGGCTACTTTTTAATTTTGAAAATAATAAGTTATGTAACAAAGACATTATTTTAGTTCAAATATATAGCTATTTGATGGAAAAAAAAAAACCATTTTCTTTATTACATATAATTCTATAACATATGACATACTCAATATGATAGGATCTCTAACTTATCTTTCAATAGACCAATAAGGACAATGAAACTTGTAGATGGTTTGAAAGATTTTGATACTTATGAGGATATCTTAGTTTGGTCTAATGATATTTTTTTCTTAGTGGGTATGATTATATTTTAAAGCATTAACTTCAAATAAGAATTTTAACTTTTGAACCTAATTAAAATCTAGTGAATGGTGGCATAATAAAAATATAATGTTTAAAGTTAAAATACCTATGTGCATAAACTACAATGTTTATTTAAAATACTATAAGAAGAAGGCATCAATTTTCACTTGCTAATTCTTTATGAACTTATGTCAGTTACACCATCTTCCTGATATATCTTAAGTGTTAATGTAATTCCATGCAAATCTAATCAATCTTACGTAGTTTCCTCTCATTCTTCAGGAGTATAGATTTATAGATTGCTAAGGGTACAACTAAATTAGTTTTGACATCCTAGTCAATAATTATATCATTATGAGTTTTGCACGATTTATAATTGTTTCCTATTAAGGTAAAATAGGTTTTGGAGGAACCTAAAATTTGTTTACAAGAAAAGGCTATCATCAACAAAAGAAAAATTGAAGTTTCAAGAAGATTATGAGAGAGAAAATAACATCCAATGATAAGAATTTACTTTGAAATTTGTACATGTCATTGAACACAACATATAAAACTATAATTATTGCCTTTAATATTGAGTTGTGAGTAAGTTATTTCTTTAAAATAAGTCCCCTCAAGCAAGAATGTTCTTTATATAATATAAATATTTGAAAACTAGTTTACAAATTTAATAAATAAGAAAGGATTTTACTCTAAAAATAATTGCATTCTGATTATTAGCCTTAATATCATATCATTGGTCAATACTAAAAGTTTAACTTAACTCACAAAGTTGATTACTAAAAAAAAAATATTAAACTCTTCAATTGCTCAATTTTCGATATCTCATGGAATAACTAATTTAAACTTGTCTACCATGATGTCTTGCACAATAAAACATGTATAGTTGATTTCATTATTTCTTGACTATTCATTTTGCACCCACAAGCATGCAACTACTAGATATATCTTATTTTGAACAATTTATCAAATAATGTAATAAATCATTGTGTCAAAAAATTTCATGATAATAAATTAATTAATTAAAATAATAATAATGATTTACATATCAAAAAATATGGCTAATAATAATTTATGAATACTTCAATCCTCTTTATTTTTTCTCACTATTGAAGTTGTAAGAATATTCTTCAACATAAATAATATTATGTATATTTTCATACATCAAACCCATAAACAATTTTGTTTAAAGTATCTATAGAGGTAGACTCTATCTTTCTTGTCTATCTTTAGAATCCTTGTCTTACTCCATTTGTCAAAATTGATAAGATGAATAAGGAAGAGAAATGAAAGTTAATTAATCCAAGTGAGACATGTGAAGAAAAGTTACCATAAAATAACCAAGATTCAAGATCATACACCAATCAAGAACAAAGGAGACATAGGAGACATAGATGTTTGAAATGAGAAAGCAAATAAAATGCCTTGTGAGTAGTATGAATGGAAGGAAAAATCTCTACGAGGAGAGAGAGAGAGAGAGAGAGAGAGAGAGAGAGAGAGAGAGAGAGTAGTGGAGAAAATAGATCTCATTACAATAACATCAAGATGATGTGTAGAAGTTATATGGAAGAATGAGTGAGAGGCATCTCTTTTGTAGAGATGAGAAAGGAGTTGCATGTGGTTGCATGTATAACTCCTATTCCTATGAATTCCACATTCATAATAAGTGTGTGCAAAGTGTCAAGATGCTCTTAAGGAGAAATAACTATTTTCCTTAATAAAGGAATTACAAAAAATGAGTTGTCCTTACACATGGACAATAGGACAAGAAACTAACATGTCCTCCACATGTGGACTAGAGGAAAAAAAACATAAGGGATACCTTGGTTTATCCCATAATAATAAATAAATAAAACCAAGTAAAGATTACTAATTCTAACATTCCCCTTTAATCTTTACTTAGGGAGATTACATCAAAGGGTATCAAACCTTATTCTGCATACTAGAACTTGATTTTTTGAAATATCCTCAATTGTGCAAGAGGTCTCATATCAGTTTGGGTACATTGTTGGAGAGCCAAGAGAACTGGATAATCCTTCAAGTGTGTTAGATCTTCAAGTGGGTTCATGTGGCATGGGATTTGCACAAAAAATAATGATGTTTGGTATGTGCCTTGTTGGATTAACTTGAAACATAGAAACAAGAAACAAGGAAATTATGCATGGGGAGAATATCATCTCATATTCAAGTAAAAAAAATTATGAGTTTAAGTAAACTCTCATAGAGTAAATTGGAATATAGAGTGATAAATGTAAATGTAACTTGGTACCACAAAGCAATCAAGATAAATCATATTCTTCAAAGAACAAGTTTGATAAGAAAATATGTTATCAAAGATCTCAAGAAAGGAATATACAAGGCACAAATGACCATAGACAAGGTCAACTAATGAACCCAACATCAACAGTGCATCAATCATGTAGATATAGACAGTCCATTAATAAGTCATCTCATTGCAAGTTAATGGGTGATCAATCCATAACCTTCTGAACTCAAAATTTGAGCAATCAAGTATGTCGAACATTATATGTCATGATTTCAAAGATAGCAAAGGGAATGAGTAAGAGTATTAACAACAAATTGTCTTCAAATAAGAGTAAAGTCCCTTCAAGATGGGTCAAATTAATTGAAATTGGAGGGAAACTCCAAGAATAACATGCTCTTCACGAGGGACAACAACATGGAGTGAAACTCCATGTACATGTTAGACTTTCAAAGTAGAACACATATAAGAAAATAGAATTTATCTCTCATTCTAGTTTATATCACATTGATTCAATTTTTTGATTATTAGCAATTTCTCTTTTCTCTCATTAAGAATGTATGCTCTATCAATCTATGAATACTAGGCTCCATAGCTTTTTCTCCTCTCTTTGTGAGATAGGTGCTTGCATGCAAGTGATTCTTGAGAGGTCTAGGGTTGATCTTTCATCAACTTCAACAAAAATGATATAAAGAAATATCTCACATCTCAAACTTAACAATATCTAAAAAAATTACATGTCATAAAACATAGAGAGATGTAGCTACTTCCATGTCTTTATAACTGGACTAAGCTCTAAATTGACAATTTAAATATCTTCAAAATCAAAATATGTCAAATGACATAATTCTTGAATTTGGAAATTTTTCTATTTGAGCCATGTTGTTCCTAAAGATCTAACCAAAATACAAGTAATTTATAAAAGTGTGATATATGTTCCAAGTAAACAAATATGAAAAAATAAATTAAAAAATCTTCTTAAAAAAATTTTGTAGGATAAAAGAAAGATAAAGATTGAATGTGTTTCCTTCAAGGTCTCATTAAAGACTATTTTGATCATGACTAGTTTAGTTGTGTAGGGAAAGCCTATCCCTAGAGCTACAAATAGATAGTATAAATATGGTCTCAAGATTTTCCTTGGCCATAATGAATTTTTATTAAACTTCAAAATAGTTTGAAGACCAAAATTCTCTGTGGTGAATGAAATTATTTCTCCCTAGTGGTTATAAAATTTGTCACCCTCAAAGGTGAGTTTAAACATTTTAGTTCCCATTTATTTCATATACTTAACCATTTTTGCCACAATCTTAAGCTTAGTTTCTTGTATTGGATATTTTTATCTCTATTTCAACCAATTTTTTAGCTAAAAAGGTAGCCCCCTCCATTAGGGCTTAATCATTTTCCTCTACAATTTTTATGTAGCTCAATCCCTAGAACTCAGCCCTAAAAACTCTAATCTCTTGAAATGGACCTCTTTACTTATGGACCTTTGTAAATTAATGGTTAGCCACAAAGGTAAAATAAAGCTCATGGATTTAATATTATTTTTGCATCAAAAAACACCAAGTCATCAAGTGGTCCACTCAATCGGCTTGGTCCCACTAGAATTCCCTCACCAACATTATGTGTCGCACACATGAACTCCCTTCCCCTATAATGTAGAAAAAGGTACCCAAATGACCCAAAGCTAACCTTCAATGTTTCCTCACCTCATTCAAGAAAACCGACTTCTCAAATGATTTTCCTAAGTATTCCTTCAAAGTGAGAATAGTGGATAAACTATGCATACTCTACCACTGAAAAAATAAAATACCTAATCAAATGGTTAATTGTCAAGCTATACATTGCAAGAAATGATATAAATAGATTGGAGACCACTTTTGATGCTAGAGCTAATGATGGTGATTGGTGAAACACTAAAGTGGAGACTAGTATGTTGAATGTTGCAGAGTAGTTAGCTCAAAATTTGAACAATTGGAGCATCATGATGACCGACTTGGAGAACTGAAATCCCTCATCCTGTTGGATGAGGAGATATAGAAAATGATAAGGGCATTGGAAAATGTTAAAGCCAACCAAAACTAGATAAAAAAGAAGTTGTCTTAGGTTATAAAACTCAATAAGGACATAATGGAAACAATGAACCCCTCATTTAGTACCCTGTAGGAAGAGTTCAATTACAAGATGACCAAAAGAAGGAAGTGGGAGAAGATAGAGATCATTACCACCTAGCAAACAAAAGAGGGACCTTGCATGGTGAAAGAAGGACTTGGTCAAGATACTACTTTGTGGACCAGACCAAGAAGTCTTCTTTTCTGGACACTCTTAAAGAGCTTAATTTGAGGAATGGAAGTACAATCAAATTTTGCCTATCTAATTTATTGTCTTAAGTTTCTATCTTGTTAGGTTCGTTGCTTGTCTTTTTGCAAATTAGTTGCTAGTTGTTTCTAGTTTGTGGACTCTGGTTTGAATTCACTACTCATGAATTCCTTTTGATATGTTGTTTGACATGCTATTATTTTGATGAGTTTGGGTCCTCTCTCATTTGAACTTAATCAAAAAAATTAGATGAATATATTTATACTAGTAACTATTCAAGTTTATAATAAAATTATAAACTCTAGCAAAATTAGTACATGATTAGTACTCTAGCAAAATAACTATATTATTTATAATAAAATTTGCATTTAGACATTAAGTGAAGGTCCCATGCAAGTCAACTTATTCCTATTATCAATGGCGATTCAAGTTTTTAGAAGCAAGTTGTGGACTTGGTGGACCTAGTAGTATAATTTGTTCTCTTAAAAGATAATTTAATACAAATAAAATATGAAAGCAAAAGGGATGGAAAATAAAAAGAAGAGGAATGAATATGGTGAAGTAATGTATCATTTTTTCCATTAAGCAATTGTAGCTCCTCCTCTCACCCCCTCTCTCACATCTTTTTAAAGTTTATTTTATATTTAAAGCAACTACGATTATGAAAGGATTATGATTTTTCCCTTTCTTGTAGTTAAAAATTGACATGAGAACATTCCAGCTGCTTAAATTTAAAGAAAAAATGTACATTTAAATAGTAATATGCAAAAATAAAATGTTTATTCTGTCCCATTCTAACTAATGATAATTAGTTTCATCACTATCAGTATCACTTTCATTTGCATTCCTTTCCATAAACACAATGCCCTGAATCTGCTGAATTTGTAATTGCATCTTCCCTTCTAACATTAGCACTACTTGCCCCATGCTTGGTCTCACCTCTTCATCCTTTTCGATGCATAACAACCCTACAATACTTACTCTTCTTACCTCTTCAATGTGTCTCTCTTTTGCAATACCTTCCTCCACAATATTCATTGTGTTTCCGTTGTAAATTTGAGTAGCAGCCCATGTAGGAAAGTAATACTTACTTGAATCTTGAACGTTTAAGTCCAAATTTCTTCGACCAGAAATGATTTCCAGGAGCGTCATACCAAAACTGTACACATCAACCTTGGCAGTGATGGGAAGACCAGAGATCCACTCTGGAGCCAAGTACCCTCTCGTACCTCTCGTTGTGGTCAGGACGCGGCTGAAATCTCTACCCACAAGGTTTGCTAATCCAAAATCGCCCAATTTTGGTGAAACTTTATTGTCGAGAAGAATGTTCTCGGGTTTTACGTCACCGTGAATGATAACGTAAACCTCGTGGAGATAACGTAAACCTCGTGGAGATAACGTAAACCTCTAAGGCAATATGGAATCGGGTCTCCCAATCAAGCACACTTTTTTGGCATTTGGAATTTCTATTGAACAGTATGGAATTCAGAGAGCCATTCGGCAAATAATCATAGATAAGTAAGCGTTTGGATCCTTAAGCACAAAACCCTCGAAGCCTGACCAAGTTGACATGCTGTATGTTACCAAGAGAACTGATTTCTGCTCGGAATTGCTTCTCATCTTGTCTTGAGCCCTCCATCTTCTTTACAGCCACAGGCGTGCCGTCTAATAGGCGTCCTTTGAACACAGAACCGAATCCTCCGCTTCCCAGCTTGGACTTGAAATTCCTTGTTGCAATCTTCAACTCGATGTAGCTGTACATTCTTAGAAAAGAGTCTGACGGATCTGGATGTCTCACCATCGATTGTTGCCGAGCCCTCTGCCGACGCCTCCGCCATATTAAAATTGAAAAGACACCCAAAGAAACGACGAGAGGACCCACAATACCTAGCACGACTCGAATGAAAACATTTGAATTGCTTTTTGATGAGTATGTTGGATGAAATTGTGCAGAGGCAGCCACTCGAATGAAAACATTTGAGTTGCTTTTTGTTGGAATAGAGTTACGCATGTTCAACAATTCTCTAGACCAGATCTGGCAGAGTCTCGTCGACGGACTGAATGTAAACGCTGTGCAGGAGCAGTTGAGGAGGCAGGCTTTTTCGCAATCTTTCTTTGTGGTTGCATCAGGATATGACGAAGCAGAATCATTAGGTAACGTGACGCGCAGCTTCAGGAATCCGTCCGTGTTGCCGTTTTTGGCATCACAGTTCAACGAGCTCTGCCGAACACAACCACTCGACCACGACTCTCCCGACTCCCAGACGCGAGTGTCTTTTGGGATGAAGCCTTCAACGCAGCTGCAAGACTGAAGATTGATGGAATTGCAGGTTCCGAAAGCGCCGCAGAGACCATATACGGAACATTGGTCTGTTGGTTGAGACCAGATCATGCTCCATTCCCCATTATCAATTAGAAGATAGAATTGCATCCCTCCAGACTTTGTTAGGACGTATCGTGACAGCGCGTTCTTCATATTCGTCAATGAAAATGTGAAATACAAACCAGATTTAGTATCTTCAACACTGATATTGTAGAAGTCTGTGGTCGTCATTTCTGGGATTTGACTGAAAACTTTGCCGTCCCATGTTCCGGTTGTCCAATACTGCACAGAATTGTTCCATTTTAAGATGAGCTGTTTGGTTCCAGATGGATCCAGCTGAAAAGAGAAAAGCCCAGGAGAAGGATCCAATGAGCTTTTCCAGGAAACCATCTTTTGCTGTTGACCGAACCTCATGCCTGGCAAGAAAGTGTCGACTGGATAGTCGAAACTCTGCCATACAGTTTCAGATTTGTTGCCACCGGTGACCATTACAAAGTTACCAGACTCTAATATCACAGCCTTAGAAGACCTTTTGGTCACATTGACAGACCAAATAGAAGCACCCGTTTCGTCGAACAGTCCAAGATCACCTCCGTCTGAAAGCTTCAAAACGCCAGGTCTGTTTTTCGCGGGAGTCTCCCTGTTGGCCACCCACACATATGTTCGCTCTTTTAAATTGGCATACCAGATGCCGATATACCAGCTATTGGAATCATTTGGGCTGAAGAAGCCCAGTTCAAAAGTACCATTCTTTGAAATTATTGTCCGATTTCCAGTAATTGAGGTGCCCAGGGAAAGAGTATCCCTACCCTCCACTGCAGCAGCACAACTTTTCAGTTGAATACACACTCCAAATAACAAAAGCATGCTAAAGCAGAACTTTTCCCTAATTTTCTCCATTGCGCAACCGTTAACGATCAAGAAATCTCACTCTAGAGTTAAATACAGGAGGCATGCTCAAGCGGAAAATTACATGTTCTGTACGAGATTTTAAAGAGAACCTCTGTTCAAAACATTTAGTGTTACGGTCAGAGTTACTGTTCCAAACCGCGTGGAAATTTTGTTCTTGTGTTGCGTGTGAAGGGGTTACACGTTGCGGGTCAACTTTTGAACGTATGCCAAGAAGTCAGTGGTCGTTGTAAAGATGCAAGAGGAAGGAGCATGTTAAAGACCCCGATGTTGTATTTTTAATTGATTGTAAGAGAGTTTCTACTATTGATGTTTCGTATCATATCACAATATATCACTATGATTGAAAAATATAGGGGAAAACATAGGGACTCTCCTTAAGTTTAATTTAGATTAATCAAATAAAATACAACACATCAACATACCTTAATCTAACTTAATTAATTTGATTATGGTATATTAATAATTAAATAATCAATTTGTTCCATTAAAATTAATACAATACATTAGAATATTGGAATTTGAGCATGGTGATAAAAGAATAATTCTATTCTAATGTTAAAATTTGTTAAGAGTTATTTCTTGAAAGATAATCCAAATGTGCTCTATATCCTCAATTTTACACATAACTTCCAAATTTTGGGGGGGTCAATGCTCTTACCAATGTGTGCATTTCATATGCCCAAGGATTTGAAGTATAAAGGAGGATAGGCTTCAAAATTCAAGAGAAACAACTTGGGGAAGAGGAGCTCGCATCAATACTAAAAACCTCAAAGTCATTTGCATGAAATAAAAAAAAATCTTAAAGTTCTATAGCTTCATGGTTATTCTACAAGATTTGCATCAAAATAATAGTCTATGACAAAGACATTAACTTAGTTCAAATATATAGCCATCTAATGGGAAATAATCATTTTCTTTATTACATATATAGCTATAAATAACCATACTCGTTAGGGCATATGCACCGAGTTGTGGTGCCAAAAAGGTGACAAGTAGTTTTCTTTTTCCTATTTTAAATAGCACGTGCACACTATAGCGTGTACGCGCTATTACCAAAACAAAAAAAGTATATATGATGGGCTGCAGACCCGCAGCCCATCATTTTCATTAGTATTTTGTTCTACTCCTACAGTGAGCAGCACGTACGCGAATTGAAAACTTAACATTTTCACTACCATTTTCCAAAATGCCTCCTCATCGACGAAATCCAAGACCACAAGTGCACCCATGACGACGCCGTAAGTGATATAAACCTAACTTTACATTGTTTGATATGTTTTTCATATTGTTTTGTAGGTTTTTTATATTGTTTTGTAGGGTTTTTACAAATTTCATTAAGATTTGTTTATTTATTTGGATTTCAATTGATTTTTAATCAGGAAATGTCCATAATCAACCAAAAAATCCACAAGAACGTCAAAACCCTCAAGAACCTCAAAACCAAAATCCTCCTCAAGAAGAACAACAAATTCCACAACCCGAACCAATTGCAAGACCTCCGCCAGGTACACAAGAAAATATAATAAATGAAATAGTGAGAGACAAAATTAAATTAGAAAGACTCATTGCTCAGTTGAAAGAATCCGGACAAACCAATCCAATGAGGGCTCAATTGGCATCATTCGTCGAATCCATCAACACTCAGATAGCCTCAGTTAGTGGTCAATTAGATATTTTGCGGGTTAAAAGGGATGAACAAAAAAGATTTTATGCAAATAAATTGTCATATGAAGATGTTAAAAAAAAAGAAATACCAAAAGATAGTATATGTGCATTATTTAGAAAACCTGGTGAGAAAAATACTGTTAGAGAGGGTACTAAATGATTCCCCATCCATTGGTGCATACACGATGCTATTAGAAATAATTTTTGGGATAGATGGTGGATGGTTTTTGATGCCCCTCCTTGCAACAATCACGAGGTCCCCATGTATTTTTTGAAGAAATTATATTGTGAGTTTGTCCTTGGGGAGATCCCCAATTATTTTGATATATTAGACTCCTAAGGTAGAGGTGGGGGGTCATCATTTGAGAGGTCAGAAGCACATCATGACCCTAATGTAGTTAGGGCACCTGTGGTCAAGCCACAGCGCGAGCATGTGACTATTCTTTCAGTTGTGAAGGAAAATGTAGAGGCTAACACTCTAGGGACCATTAATGCTTTAACACAGACCCTCATCCATTCCACGAGCCCATTAGTTGAGGGGGAGCCTTCTGTGCATCGTGGTCACATGTGCACTTCATGTGGATCCCTATGCACATTTGGCACTCATGTTGGAGATGGTGCAGATGATGGGCTTGTCATCGATCAGCTACTGAGCAACACATTTGGCATTGACACACATGTAAATTACAATTATAATTTACTAATTTGATCACATTTCATATGTATAGTGTATGATTAATTAATTAGCATCTATTGACATTGTTCAAAATTCAGGGTCAGAGTGTTGTTGGGCCTAGCAGCTATCCTCCAGGCCCATTTTTTGTCCCTTCCATGAGTCTTGACGTATGTATCGATTTAATCATTTTAATTAATACATATATTTATTATGTAATCATATTAAGGATTGACAAAAAAAATTATGCATGTGCATCAGTTCTCCACAGGACCCTCAACCTTTACCACAGACTCGGAGCATAGACATCATATGAGCTTCACACAGGTACAGTTGTTTCATGTTAATTTAATTCATTTGATTATATTTATTTTATGTTTCATGTTAGATGTAACGTGTATTGTACGACATGCAACTCATGATGTCGGACACACCTCCTCATCTGCGACAGTCTGTTGATAGTGGAGTGGCCATAGCTGTGGCTAGCTCATGCCACTGGCGGAGGTATGAAAGAATTTTCTTCATTTTAGTTGTTATTTATAATAGTTAATCTCAAATTTTCTAATGTTAACCTTTGTTTATATATTACTATAGCTTTTATGGTTTTTACACAAGCAGTATGTGTGTTAGGCCTACTGATACTCTTTTAATTATGGATCGAAACCTTGTTTTTGTTTTAGTAAGAGGTAAGGGGTAGGTTTGTTTAATGGTTATCTGCTAATAGTAGGTCAGTTTGTTGTTAAAGGGCCAACCCCCTAGTTTTGGCTACTTTTAATTCAAAAACTAGGAGTGAAGGTAGAAGTGGCAGTGAAAGAATTAGATAAAGAAGAACTAGGAGCACATATTGAAGTTAGAAGTAGAGAAGAAGTAGGAAAATCAAATAAAGGTATGAGGACTAAGAGTAGGAGATAATGAAATTAAAAGTAAAGATAGGAATAGAAGATTAGTTGTATTCCAAGTTGATTGCAACTAGGAGTAGGACCTACAAGATGGAAGTTATATTTTTTCTATAAATAATAGTCAAGTTTAAAGATATAATTGGTGATTAGATATACTCACCTTGGTCTAGTAGAGTCATAAGTGCAAGAGAATTTGTGCTTTAAATTAATATTATTTATAGGCCAAAGTCAAATGTTGAACTTGATAATAGAACTAGGCATATCCTTAGGATTCAAAGAAACTATAGTTTTTGGAATCAACACCATCAACTCTCCTTCACTATTTCTTTGGGATGAATGGAACTAGTATAACAAAATTCTACATTCTTTCATTCTTGTCCTCCTCCTCCTCTCATACAAAATAAACTTGGATAAGATAACTTACTAGACTTTTGGATTCATGGCCCTTCTCTCTTCTTTTCATACTCTTATAGCTATGCTAGTGGGATAAATCATTGAGTATTTTCTTATCTTTTATTTTTGCTCTTTCTTTTCTCAAGTGACCACTTGAGCTTTTGCTATAGCTTTTTCAACACGATGCTTGAGATTGAGACATTTTCTTGAGTGAGGTCTCTTCAACTAGTTGACTTAGAATCTTAGTAAGCTTTAGGATTTTGTTGTTCTTTTATGTATCCTTGCAAATGAATGTAATAGTTAATATTCTTGGTTTGGGAGCTTTTGTCCTTCAGCTTGGTTATATTTAATCTCCTTGTAGTTTTCCCAAAATCTTTACCTCTTTCTCTTTTTTTCTTCTACTTTATTGTGTGCATGAGGTGGACACATGCTTCCAATAAAGTGGCAACTACATGTATCATTTGAAAAAGTAAGAACACTTATTTGGTATTAATTTTAGCTCCATTTTAATATACATTATGGGTTCCTACATTGATTTCACACTCTCCTAACACTCATTGGACCTTCAAATTATTATTTAAGTCCTATATTGATTCATTTTCTTTAAAAACTCAAGGTTACCCTTATCTATAAGTGTGCTTCTCTATTTCAACTTCAATCAAATAATTCCTTTCATTTATTGGACCTTATCTTACCATTTATGACATGTATTTTCTCTCTAAACCCAAAAATAAGTTGTTAGATCAAATTTCACAAGCTCTAAATATCTTGGACCCACAATCAAAACTTGGGTTGGAATTGGTGGGTATAAGATGACTTTGGTGATATTTACTTGGGTACAATATTTTTGTTGGTGATATGTGTATTTGTAAGTGATTATATTTATTGAATTGTTGTAGGGTCTTTTCATGCCTGATGATCCACGAGCATTTGAGGTGAACGTACAGAGTGACTATTTGTTGGCAGTAAGAAAATAATTGATTTTGTGTGTACATATATTTGATTTCAACGTATAATAAATATTGATTCATATCTACTTTCTTTGTATCAGTTGGAGCTGGAGAAGAGCCTCAACAAGAGGTCAAGTGAGCATGTCAGGAGGGCCTCGTCATTTCCACTATCTCCCTCCACACAATGGCAAAGGACATTGAGAGACTTGTTTCCTTCTCCTCGTGGGAAGGAAAAGATGTAGTTGATCTAGACATGTATATATATAGGCATCAATGGACATATTCGATACACATTTGATGTATATGATATTTTATATTTGATGTATGACATTTATTTGATGTATGACATTATTCAACTTATGACATTATTGGTTAATATATGATATGTTTGTTCATATACGACATATGATATGATATGTTTGTTCATGTTTGTTCATGTATGACATTAAATTAGATATGTTCGTGTATGACATTAAATTAGATATGTCCATGTATGAAATTAAATTCAATACCTAATCTATTCAAAACTTTGATAGAATATTGATTAACAATAAACTTTATCATAGTTTAAGCATAAGTTAATCATTTGCAATATGTCATTGTCATATGATTTATGATCTTGTTCATGTTTAAAGTTTTCCTTCTCTATCATTTGTTTATCAAGTTTAATTCAATACCTAATTAGTTTGAATTTTTGATACAATATTGATTGGCAATAGACTTTATTAGGCAATATTCGTGGACCTCTTGGCAATTGGTCACCTAAATGAGAACCTTGAGATTTATTAGGAACTCCATTAAAGAAATCAGTAGTTTGAAATTACTCTATCCAACAAAATAGTGGTCTACAAATATTAGAGAGATAGAGTTAATATTTACCAAGTGGCCATCCAATGCCAAGTGTTGTGGATGTATCTCCATTCAAAGTTCAATCACATGTTAAATAATAGACATTTTAGGAGTAAGAATAAGTTATCTAACCTTATTAACATTCTTTTGTATGAGTTCCAAGTAAGGTATCAAGAGTGCTTGAAATTCAAGCCTTTGTCTTCTCATCTTGTCCATGTCTTTACTTAAGTCAACTTGGATTAACTAAGGTACCTCAGTTAACTTAGAAACACTATTCTTTAAATCCTCATCAATATTTTTCAACTTTCTTTAAAATATATTGTGTCAAATGTAGTACATCACATAACTATTGGAGTAGGTGGATTATCTCCTTAAGAATATTTTCTAGCTCGGTTGTAATACCACCAAGTTCAACTTGTAGAGCAGTAATGGACTCATTTAGTTTCTCCATAATCTTCTTCTCTATTCTTTTCTCTTCTAATTGTATCAAATTTTCATTAACATCAACATCAGGTGCATTTACCTATTTTACAAGAAAACTTAATTGATCAATCATTGGAAGTTTGTCATTGGCTGGTGCATCTAGAACAATTTGTAATAAGATGTCCTTTACATCTTATAATAATTGTTTGTACTTCACTTCCTATATTTCTCTTTTGCATCTTTCCCCTTCACAATTCTCCATAATTTATCATAGCATCAGAATCCAATTTTGTATGATCATAGATTGAAAGTATGATAGCTTCATCTAATATTACCTGATCTCTTCTACTCTTTTTCATCTTTTTCTTGTCTTGTAATGTGATTGATCTTGTACTTGGTGATATAATTGGTCGCACTAAAGCCATCTCCTTCTTAGATTTCTTATTTTTCTCATCAATTAAAGGTTTGTCTTACTTTACCCACTTTTTGTTGTGCAAATATTACGCTATTTAGCTAGTGTCCCTATAACAACATTTGAAACAACAATTTTGTTTAGTTTTGGCTATGCGTATACAATAGTGTTCATTATTATTTAAGGGAATAGTGATAGTTACTAATCCATGTAACCCCAATAATGTTTCCTTTTATTCATTACAATCCTATAATAGTTGATAATTTCTATAAGGATTTAACTAATTCTGACTTGGTTGTGCATAAGGTGCCTATTAGTAAGTCATATTTTGCGAATAAGGACTCTAAGAAGAATTTTGATCCTTTGCAAAGCTATTCTCCACATAAAACTCCCATGCATGATTTAATACAAGTGTCTACTTGTAAGAGACAACAAAGCAAACCTAATGCTTAAAAGATTAAGGAGAAAATTGACCTTGGTATTCAAGCTACTCTAGATAAAAATTTGATAGATAGCAAAAGAAAGAGTGCAAAAGGCACTCCTTAGAAGAATGAGGGACCTTTTTTGAAATGTCAGACAAAAGATCTGCACTCTAATCTAACTTGATGCAGTTGGTGCTGATGTAATTTTGCTTCAAAAAACAAAATTGTCTCAATAATCATATTCTTCTATAATTGCAAAGTTGACTAAGTGGAACTCATTTCATGTTCATGTTGCAGGTACTTCGAGTGGTTCATGTATTCTTTGGAACCATAAATATTTCACTGCTATATATTCAGTCTTTTCCTAACTAGTGGCAAGTAGTTGTTACTAATTTTGGTATGTCATTCGCAGTGCTCAATATATATGGCCCTACTTCTACATGTGATGATAATATGAAACTTTGGATTCCTATTCTTAGGCTATTTCCAGAATTGAAGATGATAAATTTATTGTGCCTAGGGATTTCAATGGCATTCTATCTCATGATGAGAAAATTGAAGGTATATTCCCCCTTTGATTGTTTCTAAATAGAAGGGGGTTTATTTTTGGAAGAGAAACTACGGATGGTGCATTAGTTTTTCATGAGGTATTGCATTCCATTAAAAAAAACTCCCTTCCCTCATGTGTCATTAACCTGACTATGATGAAAGCTTATGATAGGCTTCAAAGGGATTTCTTGCACAAAGTTATGATAAAATTTGGTTTCATTAAGAAATGATGTAAATGGAATATGTCTTTTTTAGAGGGTGCAAGATTTTTTGTAATTATCAATGGCTCAATTTGTGATCATTTTCATGCAACAAAAGACATTTGACAAGTCAATAGAGAGATCAACTTAATAGTGGTCTACAAATATTTGTTTAATAGGTTGAGGATAGGGTTTACCTGGTCACCTAGAGCTAACAGAGTAGACAGTTCAATCCCATGACGAAAGGTGAGAGAGATTTGGCAATTGGCAACTTTGTACTAGCCAACACTACAAGTTTCAGCATCACCCGAGATGGCATTGTAAAATGAAAATAGAATGTGATATCCAAAAAGTGAGAGAGGTTATTGTAGGTCTCTGCAACATGGTCATACAGGAACTAGAATCACATCCATACCTCCCATGAGATTTGGGATATGCCCCATCAAAGATCGCAGCCCTATGGGATTTAGTGACCCTTGGGGACATTTCGGTTCGGCATGCCCGAGAATGTTCGAGCGCTGAAGGGGATAGGACAAGGTTGAGGATAGGGTTTACCCGGCCACTCGGAGCTAATAGAGAAAATAGTTTGATCCCATGATGAAAGGTGAGAGAGATTTGGCAGTTGGAAACTTTGTACTAGCCAACACTGCAAGTTTCAGCATCACCTGAGATGGTGTTGTAAAATGAAAAATGAATGTGATCTCTAAAAAGTGAGAGAGATTATTGTAGGTCTCTGCAACATAGTCCTATAGGAACTAGAATTGCATCCATACCTCACACGAGCTTCGAGATATGCCCCATCAAAGATCGCAGCCTTGTGGGATTTAGTGACCCTTGGGGACATTCTGGTTTGGCATGCCCGAGAATGTTTGAGCACTAAAGGGGAAATGACAAGGTTGAGGATAGTGTTTACCTAGCCACCCAGAGCTAACAGAGAAGCAATTCGATCCCACGATGAAAGTTGAGAGAGATTTGGTAGTTGGCAACTTTGTACTAGCCAACACTACAAGTTTCAGCATCACCCGAGATGGTGTTATAAAATGAAAATGGAATGTGATCTTCAAAGAGAGAGAGGTTATTGTAGGTCTCTGCAACATGGTCCTATAGGAACTAGAATTGCATCCATACCTCACACGAGCTCCGAGATATGCCCCATCAAAGATCGCAACCCTGTGGGATTTAGTGACCCTTGGGGACATTCAGATTTGATGTGCCTGAGAATGTTCAAGCACTGAAGGGGACATGATGAAGTTGAGGATAGGGTTTACCCAACCACCTGGAGCTAATAGAGTAGACAGTTTGATCCCACGATGAAAGGTGAGAGAGATTTGGCAGTTGGCAACTTTGTACTACCCAACACTGCAAGTTTCAGCATCACCTGAGATGGCTTTGTAAAATGAAAATGGAATGTGATCTCTAAAAAGAGAGAGAGGTTATTGTAGGTCTCTGCAACACGGTCTTGTAGGAACTAGAATTGCATCCATACCTCACACGAGCTCCGAGATATGCCTCATCAAAGATCGCAACCCTGTGGCATTTAGTGACCCTTAGGGACATTCAGTTCAGTGTGCCCAAGAATGTTTGAGTGCTGAAGTGGACAAGAGGAGGTTGAGGATAGGGTTTACTTAGCCACCCAGAGCTAACGGAGTAGACAGTTTGATCCCATGATGAAAGGTGAGAGAGATTTGGCAGTTGGCAACTTTGTACTAGCCAACACTGCAAGTTTCAGCATCACCCGAGATGGCATTGTAAAATGAAAATGGAATTCATATCAAAAAAATGAGATAGTTTACTGTAGGTCTCTACAACATGGTCTTGTAGGAACTAGAATCGCATCCATACCTCGCATGAGCTCTGAGATATGTCATGTCAAAGATCATAGGCCTCTGGCATTTAGTGACCCTTAGGGACATTCCGTTCGACATGCCCGAGAATGTTCGAGCGCTGAAGTGAATACGACAAGGTTGAGGATAAGGTTTACCTGGCCACCCAGAGCTAACGGAGCATACAGTTTGATCCCACGACCTTTTTTCCACTAAGTTGCAAATTTGAGCAACTTTTACAACTTTCAACAATGCAACTTTGCACAAAAAGTGCAATTTTTACATTTTTCACTTGATTCCAATTCTATGACTCAGAAAAGGTTCAAAAAAAGTAAAACCTCAAAGGAATATAGGAACATAGATAGTTTTATGTTTATTTCCTAAAATTTGGTAAATTGTTGCAAAAGTTGCTAATGCAACTTTGCAATTTTTGCATTGACAACATTTGGGTGAATTATGCATTTTTGCTTGGAGGGTATGGAAACTGAAAGGTGTTGATGGGAACATGCTAGATAGGGTAGAACGAACCTATTAAAGCCTAAAAAAATCTTAGAGTTGACTGTTTGTATAATTTTCCCACCAAGACCTAGAAGGGTCACTTGGCACATTATTACAAATTTGCTCATTTTGAGTTGTTACTTGGGTCCATCACCCTATCCTCTACATCAAGATTGATCCTAGGTTAGGGGTGGATAGAAAAGACCTATAAAGGTATTAAATAATGTAATAAGGCTATCGAAGCCTCTAAAAGATGTAGAAGGCACTAAATGTGCAATATTTTGTAAGTTTCATTTGGTTTTGAGAGTCTAAATGAGTTTAAAACCTCATTCCCACGTGTGGGAGACAAGTTTGGGTAGTCGAAATTGATTGCTCCAAAGGTGGATTTAGTGTTTTCTCTAAACAAGAGTTTCATTTTACATTGGAAGTCATCTAATATAACCAAAGTGAAGGTGTTTGAACCATTTTGGGATTCTAGAGATGTTCCAAAGTAAGAGTTCTAGAAAGCCCTAGGGTAAAGGGGCTAGAAAGGAGGGTTTTGTAAAAACCATTGTAAAGTTGATCATGAGACACAAAAACTAAAAGAATCCTTGCATTTGAGTCATCTCTTAAGACTGTTTTGGGTCATCAGAGTTCCAAAAGTCAAGGGATTGTGAGTTGCTTTGTAAATGGCCTTAAACTAGGCCTAGTTGGCAAACTAAAATAGCCAGTTTTGAGTCTTTATAATAGTTGGTATGTACTAGGTGCATGGTGCATGGTAATCTAGCCTTCTGGTGTTGTTAGTTTTGATTGTTCTAGAAAATCAATTTCAGTTTGGTATTGGAAATAGTTTGGAGTTGGAGGACAAATGATGGGGAGGATCTTGAACAAGGTTCTAGCCTCAACTACTAGAACTCACTCCAAGCTTTCTCCTAGCCTCTTAGGGTATTTCTCTTATACCCTATTCCAAGGGAATCTTCTCTCTATTCCCTTATTACACTAATCCTCACCAATCAACTCAAAACTCTATTTCACCATGGGGTCTCCCTTGTGCTCTCATTGCACCGTTCTTCAAAACTAGCTTCCAAGAGTGCATTCTTGGCTATATTGAATTCCAAGGCTTGTATTAGGTCTCATTCAATAGTTTTTAGGATCACTAAGTGGATTGGAGTATTGGATTTCCAATCAATTTGCAGATTTCATAGTTAAGAGGGCTACTAGGACTAATAACAAATTAGGCCTCCAAAATTGATTTTTGGCTTATATCTCCTAAAACCCTTAAGAAGAACTCAAAAAAATTTATGATTTGGGTACCCTTTTGGCTCCCCTTGAAGATTTTTCAGGTCTGCAACACCCAGGTCAACCGTACAAGGGATTCCCAAAAATATGTCTATTTACAAGAGTTTCTTGTTTGTATGAATAGGAATATAGAGGGTTTTTCCTTCCACCACTCAAATGGACTCTAAATGACTAATCTTCTAGAATTAATTTCCTTCACTCACCACTCTTGCCTTCCATGAATTTGTATTGCACCCAACTGATAGGAAGAGAAGGGATGAATCAACCATTGATTCATGTTTCTAGTCTACCTCTGAGACTTAGGGTGTCCTCCAAGATCACCACATGGATTTATAGTATCTTTTTCAAGAAAATATCCCCCAATCCTAAACCCTTCTCCACTATCTTGAGAAGTTTTCACTTCTTGCTACGTGCCAGGTTGTCATTCTCAATGAAGATCATTCAAAACCTTCAATCAAACTAGGTCTTCTTGACCAATCTTACCAACCACTTGTAGTATCATGGAGGGAGTCTCACACCCTTGCAATTTACTCCTTTATCATGTCAAAATATGTTGCTCAAGCCTTCTTCTTTATCAATTTCACCAAATTGCTCCAAAATAGAGCTACAAGGAATCAAAGGACAACCTGCTATCCTATCTTGTTTGTTGGCCAAATGGATTGGTGGAGCACTATCCTTTCACCCCGAAGAATCTCCTTTCACTCCTCTTCCAACCTGCTTCAGAAACTTGCAACAAAATTCACAATCTTGCAATGTAAAATGCTTATTTATGCAACTCTTCCCTAACCAGGCTTTCTTTGGCTCACCTAGGGCAAGAGATGAAAAATGCTTGCCAGCATTTTGAAGGGCCTTGCTTTTTCCTGAATATAGTACATTGAGTTTACTCACTATCCCCAAAAGTTTGTACAATTCTTACGGTGGGATAGTGAGTTATCTCATTTTCTTTACAAAGTGTTGTAAACTAGACAGCAAACTACCTAAAAACAAAAGATTTTTATAACTACCAAACAAAATGCTTTCAAGCCAAACTTCCTAAATAAAAATTGTTCTAAATCATTCCATATAACATTATATTAGGTACAGCATGCAAAAAAAATGAAGGAAAACCTCAAAACTGAAAAAAACCAGTCTTTTTGCTCTCAAAATGCATGCTACAGCACTTGTTTTTTTTCAAAATGACAACTTTTTCCTCACTTTAGGGTTTGGGAAGTCATTTATACTTCCTCCTAGGTCTTTTCCTCCCCTCTTAATTTTTTTCATCAGCCTCTTTATGTTTTAAAGAAAAAAATTCCAATTTCTAGCAAAGGACAGCATTTTTTTCAAAAATTGCAAAATTGCAATAGAGCAACTTTTGCAATTTTTCTTGCTTACATGCCTTTTTACACTTCCAACTTGTAAAATAGGTCACCCCTTAGAAATTTCATGCTAGAGACCCTTTCCTAAGTTATTTACTCATCACTTAAGCTACTTGTTACCCCATGGTAAAGTATACCTTGCCTTTTAGGCCATTTTGCACTCTACCTAGGACATTTTGACTTCCTACACCCCAACTACCACACTTAGGTCCAATGACCCTTATTATTATTTACAAGAGCTCTCTTGGAGCACAAGACAAAAAAAATAAAAGGTGAGAGACCTATGTTTCAAGGTGCCCTTGCACCACCAACACCCCATTCTATGCTCATTTCAAACACTTATTTGTTGATTTCATTGCCTAGCCGGGTATGCAAACTCGCCTAGGGCCTCTTGGAAAAAAAAAAAACCTCTACAAAACAAGACCAAAATAAATATTTACATTGTTTATATAGTCTATTACTTTATTCAAAAATTCCATCATGCTTCCACCATTGGAATTCAAGTTATAGAGATTTCTTTGTTGATTGCTTTGTATAGACCAGTGAACTGGCAACTTTAAAAAGATTTTTCAAACTAATAAAGAAACTGATAAAAAAAACTCTGAATATTTACCAAATAATCTACATTCCATACACTATCAAACCACATGAAAATAGCAACCCTATCAATCCATTAAAGGTGTGGATGAAGGGTGAAATAAGAAAACTGTCATCAAAATGCTTAGTTTGCTCTTCATTCCAATTCCAAAATTCATACAAAAGCATGTGCCAACCCTCAAACTGACTTGTATTGGTCTTAAATACCTCTTAGCCATGTGAATCAATAGATCTCATAGGTTTCCAACTGATTCTTGAAGCCCTTATAAAGTTTTAGCACTTTTTGTTAATGTTGTCAAGCAACTTTGCAAACTTGCAAACTTGCCAAGTGCAACTTTTGCACTATTGTACATTTAATGGCTCCATGACCTCAAACATGGTTAAATGAACCTATTTCCATGTAATTACAACTTTTAAAATTTTTTCCATCTTTCCCATCCTCCTGGGGTCTTGGTCAATGTTTGACCATTCTAGGCTCTAACAAGCAATTTAAGCAATTTTGCCAACATAGGAGCAACTTGGGAACTCAAACACAAAAAAAAACTATTTAAAAACACAACTCACACACTTGGGGCTTTATCACATAGCTTTTATTCATGTTGTCTAGCCAAGACCACTACAAGCCAAAAATGATTTAGGAAACTTGGCATATTTCCTAGGTGCTCCTGCACCAACAAAGCTCAAAGCCAATGGGTAGAAGTCAATAGTAGGAAGAATAATTTCTTGACTACTATCCCCTTTTTTAACATGGCTACTAAGAGAAAGTACAAACCTAATGTGGAAGGTAAGAATTATTGTTTGGGTAGGAAGAACAATAAAGAAATAAGAGAATTGGCAAGTAAAGTTGATATAGTAAATGGGAGACAGTTTACCATCTAGGAGAGTTGTAACAAAAGTTATAAAGGAAAATCATATCATAGAATATTAGAGTATTTAATGCTCCTCATAAGAAGGATATTTTGCAGAATGTGGTTTGGTAGCATAAATAGGATGTGATTTTGGTGCAAGAAACTATGACTAGATATAAAGGGGAAATGCTTTCTTTCTTCAAAATGGAAATTGTTGGTTTGTAGGTGATATTTTCCTTTATAATATGTCATTTATGTTCAAGGAAAGGTGAAGTAACCTTTGTTTCAATTTGGAAGTGGTTGGAGAAGGCACTTTGAGAAAGCCCTAGTTTTGAGGGCATAAGACTGAGGGTTTGGTAGTTAGCCTATCAAATGCCCATGGCTAGGTAGATGGGTGTGAAAATATGTTGTTTTAGATCATGATAGAATATTACCATAGCCCGTATAGGGCCTTGGGTTAGAAATATTGAGAGTTTCTTCATAAGTGAAGGGTAATTAGGCCTATTTTGTTGAATCCATAGTATTGGATCAAATATTTGGTCCAAAGGATCTACAAATGAGATTGCTATATGTTTTCATACTCCAATAGTAGTATTTGTAACTATAATTTACTTGTATGGGATTTGGGAGAAATTGGTGAAAATAAGGAATTACCTGATTCATAGCGAGATCAAGCCTAGATAATGTCCAAGTAAGGGGCTTTGAATAAACCTATTAAAGATATGCATTTAGACTATTGGAACAACCTAATTGATATATTTGAAGACCTTAGAAAGAGTTGGGACAAGCCAATAAATTTGGTAACCCAATTTGAACATTTGGAGTGACCCTTGTGGAGAAAGGTAGCTATTTAATTTAATGGTTTGAATCTATTCTTGAAACAAGTCATTTGCTATAATTTTTATTACTTCTTGGGGATCTAGTTTGAGTCCTCAAATCATTGGTATCAAATCTAGTAGATCTATTGAGGGGTGCAAAATTAGTTACTTGTGTTGTAGATTGTTATATTGAGAAGATGCCTCCAAAAAAAAATATAGAAGGAGATACAAGAGCTGATATAAGCTACTAAAATAATGGATAGAGAGTTGAGGAAACAAAGAGACTAAGATGCAATAAGGTAAAGAGAACTGAGACAAGTAAGCAAGTAAAATGCAACCATCTTGGAAATCTCGGAAGCTTTGGAAAGGATTCCTACGAGGGATGTGCATGAAGAACAAGAAAGTGATGCTTAAGCACTTGAGAAACCTCATGGAGAGGATGGAGGGGACTTAGATCTTGAAGAAAGATGGATGATAAGGTTGTTGAAGATATTTCAATGTGGTAGAAGAAAGACAATAATTGATTTCCATATCTATCATGGCAAGATAGATAGTGAAGAGGTTTTGGGGTTGATAGATTCCCAAGAGAACTATTATAATTATGGAGATATAAGTGAAGTAAAATAAGGTAAAGCTATACAAAAAATAGCTAAGAGGGACAACATTGACATGGTGGAGTAGTGTAATGAAAAAGAGATTTTGTAAGGGTGGAACAAACATGACCAAATGGTGAAGGATGTGCCTCTTCCATCAAATAATACAATCCAAAAATAGAGGATAAGGAATAACTTGAAAGAAAAGGAGATGGGTTTGATGACCTACATAGAGGAATTTCACAAGTTGAGCATAAGAGGTGGATTAGAGCATAAAGATGAAAATGTTGCAAGGTATCTTAATGGGCTCATATAAAACTTGCAAAACGGGATTACCTTGATTTTTCCTAAGATGCTTAGAGATAGTTTCCAATTGGCTATAAGTGCATAAGATATGGTCAATAGGAAGAAAGAGAGACAAGAAGGTGGTAGAGGAAATGCAAACAGAGGAAGAGGAAGAAAAACCAATAATATAGGAATAGGACAAGGAAGAAATGACAAGGGTAATGAACCTTTTTTTCTTATCAAAGAAGAGGATATAGAGTTAGAGGAAGATTTTGTTTAGGTAGAGGGACATGGATGTTTACAGGAAGGGTAGAGAACACATCAATTAAGTGTTAATTAAATGATCAAGGTGAAAATGAAATTAAGAAGAGGGTCAAGAAGTTAGAGCATGTAGAGGTTCAAATCCTTATGTTTAACTAATTTTAGAGACTAAAGGATAAATGTTGATTTTTATAAGGAGAAAACAAAAAAAGTGAAACCAAAGCTATTAATTTTTAGAGCACAACATAAGAGTCAAGATAAGTTGTGAATGACAAGAATTCATCTAGGTTCCAATGATAGTTTAGTTTCATATGAAATGGTGAACAATTTATATTTGGAATGGTCACCACACAATAGGTCGTATAGAGCATCACATGTAAGTAGTGATGATTTTCTTAAAAGATAGATGACTATGAGGTGACTATCCTGAATTGAATGACATCTCTAGGAATTGATTGGAATCTAGTTATATATGATTGTGCTCTACTTTAAACAAATGGAAGTTCTGAGCATTGTAAATCTGTTTCAAGTCATTAGAATGTGACTTCCCAGAAGTATGTACTTATAACTATTTTAAACTATGTCAAACTCTTCATGAAAGCTATGACCCAAATGCATCACCATTGTGTTGAATCTTCTAATATACATCTCCATTAAAATATGTTTGCTGGTGTAAACCTGTGAGGAATTGTTGGTCCCAATTCAGTTGTGTGTCAATATTAGGAATGTGACCAGTTAATGCTACAAACCTTAGTATTGACATAATTTGACCATATTGTGGGTTGAATTCAATTGGGTTTAGAAATAAGTTATTATTAACATGTGTATGAACTGTCAAAGCAATTCTAAATATAATAGATAATAGCCTTCCATGTTTGATATTGAGGGATAATGTATGCACATGCTATAACAAAACTAGAGGATCATATTATATGCAGATTGAAATTTCTATTTGTCATTCAAAGCATAGTAAAAAAATTATTCTACGAATTCTATGCTAAAAACTATAGTGTACAAACAACCATTACTTCATAAATCACTTCAACTCAATCATTACATTGTACAAACAACCTCATTGAATATGTCACTTGAAAAAATTGATCATGTTACAATAGTATTAACCTCATGGAACACACATGGGATGAATATACATAATCAACTATTAACCCTTTCCAACACGCCAACTTTATGATAATAATGAGTCAAATTCCAACAAATTTGAATCCTTAGAGAGAACTATATCTGTCACTACCCCATTATCATCAAATCGAGACCTATTTTCCTTCTTACTTTTTGCTGATTGTGATCCTCTGCAATTCCAGGCATAAGATGATTAGCATACAATGGTACTTGAACAAAGCACACTAATAAATATTGAGGATGTGAATTGATAATACCATTTCATAGATGATTTTGGCATCTCACCCTTTATCACTTGTTCGTCAACTTTATTAGCCCTCTTCTTTGGTGACCTACAAATGAAGAATTAGCATAGTAAAAAATCTAAGATAAGATTAATCCACTAAGATTAACACACACGGGATGAATATTCATAATCAACTATTAACCCTTTCCCAACATTCCAACTTTATGATAATAATAGTCAAAGTCCAACAAATTGGAATCCTTAGAGAGAACTATATCTGTCACTACCCCATTATCATCAAATCGAGACCTATTTTCCTTCTTACTCTTTGATGATTGTGATCCTCTACAATTCCAGGCATAAGATGATTAGCATGCAATGGTACTTGAACAAAGAACACTAATAAATATAGAGGATGTGAATTAATAATACCATTACGCAAATGATTTTGGCATCTTACCCTTTATCACTTGTGAGTCAATTTTATTAGCCCTCTTCTTTGGTGACCTACAAATGAAGAATTAGCACAGTAAAAAATCTAAGATAAGATTAAAAAAATGGGTCATATTAAAGAATCTAATATAAATTCAAATAATGTATTTAGATTCTAAACAAATAAAAACTAAATCTCATCACTTACACATCATAACAATACGGTCCACCTTAGTCATACGATAGTCTTGGGGAAGAGGTTGTAACATTGTATTTGGATCCAATTGATCACTTTTTATCTCTCTCCCTCTCTCCCTATTCAATCTAATGAGCCAACTGGATCTGTTCAACATTTTAATGTCTCAAGTATTGCCTCATGGTCTGACTCGCAAACTTTCCAAAGAATCTTATTATGTGGTTTTCCACCATATTTTATCAAGTGAACATTTGATGCGACAACAAGGTTTGAATAGTGAAGAATCTTCCTCTCTGGTTGCCAATCCTCGAATAACCACAAGTTAGGATTCTTCATAGGATATCGTCTAAGCCATGTGCCTGTTACAACCACCGCACCGACACGGTACTCTAAACCTTCACCATCTATAACCGAGTGATCCAATTTTTGTTTGGCTTCAACACAACGACACAAATAATAATCTGTCCCTTCTTCATTGTCTTCAGGTGCAATAACAACAAAAACATGGCCTGTAGTGACAAATGTACAAAATGTGGTCATTAATTCAGAAAATGCTTGGGTAAAAGTTATAAAGTTACATATTGAAATTACAAAGATATATATATATATATATATAAATAGATAACCAAGTTGCACTAGATCTGACAAGCGGTCAAAGTCAATAGATGAATCCATCTCTACCATTTCTAGTGCTTGTGGGGGACGATAGGTGTCAATTGGGTCCAACACCCATATATCCCATTTGTCCACCCATTCAGTTGACTCACAGTCAACCCAATTTTCCTCTACACATGATGGAAAATAGCATGCCATTTTTCATGTGTGGATACTCCATGAACCTGCATCAGAGCTTCTGAAAGAGTGTAACTCACTAGATCCTGTTAGTGTGCAACAATCCTGATATAGTGCAATGTTAGTATTATCTATCAACCAAAAAAATCTACGAACTGTAGACTCACCTTCCTTACCTGGACCCATTGTAGTGTTACACCATTGGATGATGGATTTTTCATTTATCAATATTGCTCCATCTTTGTACTTTAGTTCTTCACAAGCCAAGGCTCTTTTAATGCATGCGCCTGCACCATCGTGCTCTCCCTTACCATGACCAGCCTCTATGAAATTCCACATATATTGAATTCTACACAACCTATGCATCCTGCTCAACTAATAGAACATCCGTGCATTCTTGAATTGAGATGCACAATTGTCTGACCAAATAATGTGTTGATGATATGATATGCCCCTGTTAGCCAAATCTCCATAAAATAGTTGAAAACAACCATGTATGAACTCCATAGAATGTGATCGATCATCGCTAATGTAAAATTGGTACTCCCTCAAAATCTTCCTATCATCCTCTGTACTTGTAGGTGAATGCATGAATGTTATGTGAACAAATATGAAAATCTATTGAGATGTATAATACTTTGCTTGCACCTCATTTTTTGGTTGTAGTGTGTAGTTCTCTACAAAATCTACAACCAAAACAATGGTATCTAATGGAAACGTATCCTTGCACAACTTGAGTTGCAAATCCAACCATCGAGCTCTATGGGTATGCCTTGCATACTCATAAATAATCTTTTCATGAAAAATCTTCATGAACTCATACATTGGAATCTTTTCAATGACTAGATCACATATTTTACCATGTTTCCCATCTTTTAGAGCATATGTCACTATCTTGAATTTTTTGTAATCTACTATTTCTTTTCCAATTGCATGCGTACTATCCATAAGTTGACAAGTTGATAAAAGTTGCAAAGAACCACAAAATAAGCACGTACAATCCAAGCATGATGTCTTGTAAAATTGTTGGTTGTCCCCTATTTCACATAAAATGTTGAATATGAACTCCCTTGAAGATCTTGGTGGCTCTTTTATGTCACAATCCTGCAAAACAAACTAAGAATGCAAAACTACGCATATATGCCTTAAAACATCAAAATGGTTAAAAAATTCAATATGTATCCTACAACAACAAGTTGTGTGTGTGTGATTTATCTTCACATAAAAAGGTTTACCCATCTCAAAAAATCTTTGACTTATTTGAATTTGAGGATACATACCAATAAATTTTGCAAAAAATTGTGTCTGAGTTGAGTCCAAAAAATGTTTCACATGTGGCTCATGATTATGGCTACCAATCCTCCTTCTTACAACATCTCTTTGATTAGGAGAAACATGTGTATTATTTTTTCAAAAAAATTCGATCAATGATTTCAAGGCTTCACTAATTTCTTTATCCTTTCACGGTAGTCTACCGCTAAATGTCCATAACTCATTTTTTGTTGGATCTTCTAATCTCTCACGCCTTAGCATGGCTCTCCTTAGGGTACCTCTACCAATTTTTAACCTTTTTCTTGTCTTTCTCATGAGTCGAGCTTTCTTCATTTGGCTTCTTACTATTGCCGATGTGAGTACTCGTCTTGTGATATTACTATCTTTGGTGCGTGATTTAGAACCCACTTTGTCATAAGCACTCATTAGATTCTTTACAATATTTCTTTCATTTGAATCGTCCATCATTCTTAGCCCAAGAATCTTCATGATAGGCCTAAATTTCAAATTTCTCATCATTTAAACAAATAATTGGCATTGACTTGTAATATTTAATTCTTCAAAAAAAATCTCCACATACTATTAACTTTTCTTTGACAAGTACGCTTGCTAATCTTGTCAGGCATTGATTTCAAAATGTTAGTATCAATATCAAGCAAATATTTTGGTCTTCTAAAACAGATTCTAGAAGGTGTTCTAATCTCTTCAATCCTCTCAATATTTTGAACATCAATATAAGGTTGAGTGTATTGCGTACCTTGAATCGAAGATGATGTACCTTGGCAATAAGATGTAAAAGATGGAATATCACCTACTTGATGTGTTGATGTTTTGCTTTCAACATGACATGATGGAGTGTGTATATCATCGGATCTACAAATCAGTGTCTCTTCTACATGAGAGGATGATATGCCTTCAACATTGGAAGATGGTACTCCAACATTGGAAGATGGTGTAGCGGACGATATGACTCCAACATTGGAGGATGGTGTAGCTTCACAATTTAATTGTCTTCTTGAGCATAAAAATCCCATTCGTTCTCTTTGTCTTTCTAATTATTCCTCTTTGTTTCTTTGTACTGGTGGTTCTTGATCCTCTTCGAAAGTCAATTCTTCATTATTGCTTTGTAATTTTCTTTGTTCACGTAGTAATTTCATTTTATCTCTTTTAATTGTCAAATCTCTCTCCCTATCTTCATTTGTTTTAATCTTTGGTTTCTTCCTTGGCATGATGACGATTTCTACATGTCAAATTATTCAAACATCCGAATTACTTAAAATGTGTAAATTACAAATTATTTAATTACATATAAAAATTATAATTATTTGAATGAATACACAATATATATCAAACGACTTGTCAAATTTCTAACCATTCCGAAATAACATTTCATTCAAACATACAATTTTTAATGAATTCATTATATATCAAATAACATGTCAAATTATAATCAAATTTGTATCCATATATTGACAAACAATATTTAAAATGGATTGCACTAACCTTTTCTATACAAGGAATATTCAAAAAGTCTTCAAATCACGTATCCAATGATTGAATTTGGTGTTTGCTAACTTCCAAAAGTGTTGAAATAGTGTTTTCTATGTTGAAACTAGTGATTTCTGTCAGAATAACAAAGTGCATAACAGATCAAAAGCAAGACATGGATGAAATGGGCCCCAAGGTTGGTTTTTTACCATTTTTAGGTGATTTGAGATAGTGCGCATGCACTATAAAGCGCATACGCACTATAGTGCGTATGCACTATGTGAAATCACAACACTCCCCATCCTCCCTACTCCCCATCCTCCCTACTCTCTAACCTTCCTACTCTCTCTCCCATGCCCTCCCTCTCTCTCTTCCTACTCTCTCTCCCCTCTCCCATCCTTTACTCTCTCTCACTCTCCCTCTCCCACCACCTACTCTCTCTACCTCTCTCACCCTCTCTCCTCTCCCATCCTCGACTCTTTAGATCTCTCACACACACTCTTATCCCCCCTATCTCTCTCCCTCTCCCTCTCCTACCACCTGCTCTCTCTCTCCTCTCCCATCCCCTACTTTGTCTCTCTTACACACATTCCCATTCCCCTATCTCTCTCCCTCTCCATCTCCCTCTCCTACTATCTACTATCTCTCTCTCTCTCTCAAGTTCTCTCTCTCTGTCTCTACTCTCTCTCTCCCATCTTGTACGAGCTCTCTCTACCACCACCTACTCACTCTCACACTCTCTCCCATTCCCTACTCTATCTCTCTTACACACACACTCCCATTCCCCCTCTCTCTGTCCCTCTCCCACTCCCTCTCCCACCGCCTACTTTCTCTCCCCCATCCCCTACTCTCTCTCTCCTCTCCCATCCCCTACTCTCTCACACTCACACTCTCTTCCATCCCCTACTCTGTCTCTCTCACACACGCACTCCCATTCCCCCCTCTCTCTCTCCCTCTCCCACCGCCTACTTTCTCTCCCCCATCCCCTATTCTCTCTCTCCTCTCCCATCCCCTACTC
This sequence comes from Cupressus sempervirens, assembly GCA_028749045.1. NCBI lineage: Eukaryota > Viridiplantae > Streptophyta > Pinopsida > Cupressales > Cupressaceae > Cupressus > Cupressus sempervirens. Next base: position 693,237,634 of record CM053788.1, read on the forward strand.
TCTCACACTCACACTCTCTTCCATCCCCTACTCTATCTCTCTCACACACACACTCCCATCCCCCTCCTCTCCCATCCCCTACTCTCTCACACTCATACTGTCTTCCATCCCCTACTCTGTCTCTCTCACACACACACTCTCATTCCCCCTCTCTTTCTCCCTCTCCCACTACCTACTTTCTCTCCCCCATCCCCTGCTCTCTCTCTCTCATCTCCCATCCCCTACTCTCTCACACTCACACTCTCTCCCATCCCCTACTTTGTCTCTCTCACACACACACTCCCATACCCCCTCTCTCTATCCCTCTCCCACCGCCTACTTTCTCTCCCCATCGCCATACTCTCTCTCTGCCACCCCCTACTCTCACACTCTCACACTCTCTCCCATACCCTACTCTCTCTCTTTCAGAGATACACACACTCTTATCCCCCCACTCTTCTTCTCTCCCATCCCCTACTCTCTACATTTGTCACACACACTCCCATCCCCCCTATCTCTCTTCCTCTTCCTCTCCCACTCCCTCTCCTACCACCTACTATCTCTCTCTCTCTCAAGTTATCTTTCTTCTTCTCTACTCTCTCTCTCTCTCTCCCCCCATCCCTTACTATCACTCTCTCTCTCTCCCATCCCCTACTCTCTCTCACAATCTCCCATTTTGTAATCTCAGTCTCTCTCTCTCCCATCCTATACAAGCTCTCTTTGCCACCACCTACTCTCTCTCACACTCTCACACTCTCACACTCTCTCCCATTCCCTACTTTGTCTCTCTTACATGCAAACTCCCATCCTCCCTCTCTCTCTCCTCTCCCATTCCCTACTCTCTAGATTTTTCACACACTCCCATCCCCCCTCTCTCTCCCTCTCGCACTCCCTCTTGCACCACCTACTATCTCTCTCTCTCAAGTACTCTCTCTCCCTCTCTACTTTCTCTCTCCCATCCCCTACTCTCACTCTCTCTCTTCCATCCCCTACTCTCTCTCACACTCTCTCCCATCCCCTACTCTCTCTCTCTCTCACCCCCATCCCATACGTGCTCTCTCTGCCACCTCATACTTTCTCTCAAATTCTCACACTCTCTCCCATCCCTTACTATATCTCTCTTATAAATAAATACACATTCCCATTCCCCCCCCCCTCTCTCTCTCGCAGTCCCTGTCCCACTACCTACTCTCTCCCATCCCCTACTCTATCTCTCTTACACACTTCCATTCCACCTCTCTCCCTCCCACTCCCTCTCCCACTGCCTACTATCTCTCTCTCTCACTCACTCTCTCCCTCTCTCTCCCATCCCTCTTCCATTGCCTACTCTCTCTATCTCTCTCTCCCTTCTCTCATTATCTACTCTCTCTCTCTTTTACACACACACACACCCATCCCCCCTCTCTCCTCTTCCATCCCCTACTTTTTCTCTCACTCGCTCTCTCTCTCTCTCTCTCTCTCTCTCTCTCTCTCTCTCTCTCTCTCTCTCTCTCTCTCTCTCTCTCTCTCTCTCTCTTTCTCTCTATCTCTCTATCACACACACATGGCCATTCCCTTATCCCCCCCCCCCCCCCCCACCTAGTTCTCTTATGCAATTTAGGTCTTAATAGTGTGTGCGCACTATAGTATGCATGCGCTACTAAGAAATTATATTTTAGATAGCGCATGTGCACTATAGCATGTGCACACTATAGGGCGCACACGCTATTGAAAGCTTATTTAAACCCAAGCCTAAGGCTTGGTTTTGCCTTAGAGATCCAACCCAAAGGTTTGGAGTTTATGAACAGGTCTGAGACGTGTTTTCTAGCAAACATACCAAAAATGATTTTTTTTGTCTTGTGTGCTCCCCTTCAAGATTCCTCATGGTTGGTTATCGATAAGATCAAGTTACATAGCATTATAGGTCTCTATGTTAGCTATCTAACCATATAATTTATTTTTAGTTTGAACTATTTCAAACCTTTCATCTATAATTTCTTTTGAGTGTATGTTCATTTTTTGTCAAAAACCACCATCTACTAATTGGGCTATAGATTTTAGCTCGTTCATCGAATTTTGCAACAACTTAGTTTTTTAGAAAGAAGACTCCATTCTACACACTTTGAAGAAAAAAGTTTTGATTTTAGATTAGTTTTCAATTATTTCTAGGGGGAGCACACAAATATTTCACGTTTTTGGGATGTGTCTAGTTAAAAAATTCATTAAAAAAAATACACATTATTAAGTTACCCGAAAAATCTGGGATAAACTACATAGTGTTAAGTAATTTTTGACTAGAGCAATTAAAGAATTTCAAAAAAAAAGGTTAAAATTTTAGGGGGGCCACACTTTGTACTATGTTATGTTTTTTTGGAATAAACAGTACCACTTTTTCTGGCCCCCTTTTTTGAGGACCTAAAACTAAACCATTTTGAAAAAAAATTAGTAGTTTGGAAACTAGATTCAAAGGACTACGACTTTTGTTTTTTTCATATCTTAAAATTTTGAGCGTAACTATCTTCAAATTCTTGTTGAAGTTCAAAATTTGTAGATTTAAGGAAAAAGGTGTCCACTTATACCCCCCTTTTGGCACCACAACTTTGTGCACTTACCCGTTACTCAATATGATAAGGTCTCTAATGTACACCTTTCTATCTTGAAAGAGGCCAATCCTAGTTAGGCTAGGGACACTATTTTTTTAGTAGTCATGATTAAACTTTAAAATATTGTCTTCAAATAAGAATTTTAAATTTGTAACATAATTCAAAACTAGTGATTAGTGGAAAATATATTAAAAATATAATATTTGAAATTAAAATACATACATCAATAAACTACATTATTTCTTTAAAATACTATAAGGAGAAGGCATACATTTGCACTCACCAATTTCTTAACAAACCAAAGTTAGTTACACCAACTTCTTGATATATATTATGTCCTAATGTAAGAGCATGCAACTTTGAGTTATCATGCATAGTTCCCTATCATTATTCATGAGTATAGATTTATCAATAGCTAAGGGTACAAGTAAATAGTTTTAACATTCTAGTCAATAATGATATCTTATGAATTTTGAGACTTACAATTGTTTCCTATAAAGGTAAAATAGGTTTTAAAGGCACCCAAAAAAATGTTTACAAGAAAATGCTATCATCAACAAAATAAAATAAAACTAGACTCAACAAAAAAACCATTAGAAAAGTGATAGGAAAGCTAACATATAATAAAACAAGCTCAAAGACCCATGCTAGCCTGTTGAAGTTCTTTGAATATTTTGGAAGCCTATATTTTTTTAAAATCATATAATCATGTGTATCCATAGTGTCATGGATGATTAGGAAGTGATCACTAGCAATTCTTAAACGATTGTCCTTCCTAGTCAGGGGGCCTTTATAGAATACCATAATATGTTCTACCTCGATCCTACATCCTTGGTAATTTATCATCACCTTGGATCACATATTATCCTTAAATGAGGTACAAAAGATTTTTTTTGTAATGAAAAATAAGTTTTGAAGGGACTTATAACACTTACATAACAAAACACTCCAAGAAAAAGAAACTAACAACTACCAAACATAGGAGCATAATAGAAGTTAACAATGGACAAAAAAATTAAACCCTGAAAGCTTTAATAATTCTTAGAAAAATTTATTTATTTCATATCACTTCATCATTTATAATTTTTACCCTCTTTGACCTCCCTATTAATTGGAATAGTCAATTTTGCTTGCTTAAAAGCTTTCTGGCTAGTTTGGGAAGACAATTAGAGGTCACCCCGGAGTCCACACTCTTCTTTTTAGACTAAACTCTTCCAAAAGAGGAATTAGCATTTAATCTCTATTCATGAGCTTCTAAAAATTTCAACCACCTTGGTAAGTTCTTAGATCATGGAAATAAAATTTTCAAAACTTTTATTATTCGAGTTAGTTACCCTACTATCATTGGGAGTATTAATATTTGATTAAATCCACATGAAAAGTGAATAGTAACCATATGTGGTATCCCTAATATTATTTCCTATTTTCACACTATCATTAAACAATGAACCTCTTTTTAGTTGTGCACCTTTTGTTATGGGGATCTCAATATGGAGGTCCAAATCATTTTCATTATTGATTGCAAATTCTTGGAAAGGATCCTTACCATGTATAGCATAGGTTTTTTTTTATTTTTCTGACATGGTAATAGTGACAAGCAATTCCTTCATTTTCACTTTTCATTTAACATTAAAATTAGGGCTAAATAAATCCAAAACACACTAAACACAAGGGGAGCAATCAAAGTCTTAATTGTAAAAGATGAAATAATTAAGGTAGACCTTAGCTTACCTCTTATGTTTAATATGTTTTCCCAAGAAAATCTTTATAGAAGAGCCCTTGAGGGTACATCTCTTAGCACTGAGGAATGTTCCTTATAAATGATTAAAAACATCCTTATGCCTAGATATTTGAATTTTTTTATGAATATAGAAAGCCTTAGAGAATTACATGTTTAGAAGAATATCACCCTCATGTAAAACTAGTTATGAAGGATTCTTCCTTCACAATTTAAGTCTATGAGATACAGATGGAAAAAGGTGGAAGGGTAGAAGAATGCATTTTTTAATGTCTAAAATGATTTTAAATGACAAAATAATAGCTATAAAAGCTACAAAATTGATTACCAAGAATTGTACACTTCTTAATAACTTCAACTACTTTTACCAGCAAGAGATTTATACAAGCCTCGATATACTAACCATTAGAATTTATTGTAATTTTATCACTTTCATTCCTTTCAAAGAAGATTCCTAAGGTTTCATCAGGTATCTTCTTATCCCTAAAAAACATTCTTCCTTGAAAAGAGTATAAGAAACCTCTATGACTGGCTATTCTAAAATTACCATCTCAATACCCAAAATTTGATCACTCATTCATTTCATCCTTCCACAACCACCATTGTAGCCTGAGGTCCAATCCGATAAAGTGTATGAAGGTAGGGAGTGAGGTCTCCTACATAAATATCACTTCAAACTTCAAAGATCTCAATGAGTTATAATTTAACCAATTTTATAATTATCAAGACATTAATTTATGGTATATTTTGTAGATGGTGCATTGATAAGAAAGAAAATAGACTATTGGTTTATATTAAGGACAATACATATATTATTTACTTCCAAGAGAAATAGGGGTTATTTAGGCCTTGGTACTATTTTAAAATATTTTTCTGATTACATTTTCTTAAATTTTAATAGAAACCCTAAATATATGACTAATTCTAAGGTCTAAGTCATTCAAGTCTATCTAGAAGAAAAACTCGAACTAATATAATGCGTGATGAGAATTTTATAGGATTCATATCCCCAACATATCTAAGGATGTATTTTCCAATTTGACTAAATCTTATATTTATGTCAAGCGTGAGACTAATCCACCACCTTCATGTAAAATATATCAATAGTCTCAAATAGCATTATCAAATCCATAGATCCTATCCCTAGATGTCCTTGAAGAACATCTTGAAAAATAAATTAAGTTTTAGAATAAAAAGTAGTTAAAAAGAAATAGAAATATACACATGTATGATATATAAAACATTGGAACAGAGCTTGAGATTTCAACCATGCAAAAATGTTTGATCTAGTAGTTCATCTCATATATATAAAAAAAAGTAACTTGACAAATGATTTAACTTCAATTTCTCAACCACTTATTTCTCTCAATTTTTACCTACCAATATCTCATTGAGTAGGTAACTTCGAGTAGTCCATGATGCCTTGCACAATAAAATATGCATTGCTTTAATTATTTCTCTTTTTCAAATGGAACCTATCAGATATTAATTTACCATCCACAAGCATGTAACTACTAGATATATCTAGTTTTGAGCAATTTATCAAAGAAAGTATAAATTAAAATAGTTACATATGAAAAATCATGTGATCAAAATAAAATCTGTATCAAAGTGAGTGTTTCATAATTTTTGAATATTGTAGTTCTCAATCATATTTAATTTTTCTCACTATTTGAACTTTAAGAATATTCTTCAATATAAATAATAATACATTTATCGGCGTGCATCAAACCCATAAACTATTTCCTTTAAAGTATAACCAATAGAGGCACACTCTACCTTTCTTGTTTATCTTTAGAATCATTTTTTTGCTTTATTTTAGGGAAAAACATCATCTAGAATATTCAATCCTCACATTATACAATCTTGTTAATATATATGTATAATGGATGTGTTTGATTAAGCAACTAGTTGATCAAATATAGTACACAAATGTAAACAAAAAATTGACCAAAACTTTCTCTTATTTCCCTCTGAAACTTCATTAGCATATCCATTGCACAGTAAAGTACAATTACCAGTTACTAACATTTGAACTTAAATATAGCGAAAAACATAGTGATTGTGTTGTAAATGAGAATAATATTTCTATAAGTTTAATTTAGATTAATCAAATAAAATACAACACATCAACATATGTTAACCTAACTTAACTAATTTGATTATAGTATATTAATAATTAAATAATCAATTTGTTTCATTAAAATTAATACAATACATTAGAATATTTGAATTTGAACATGGTGATGAAAGAATAACTCTATTGTAATGTTAAAATTTGTTAGAGTTATTTCTTGACAGATAATCTAAATGTGCTCTATATCCTCAAATTACACAACTTCCAAATTTTGAGGGGGGCAATGCTCTTACCAATGTGTGCACTTCATATGCCCAAGGATTTGAAGTATAAAGGAGTATTGGCTTCAGAATTCAAGAGAAACTACTTGTGGAAGAGGAGCTCAAGTCAATAATAAAAACCTCAATGCTATTTGCATGAAATAAAAAAGAATCTCAATGTTCTATAGCTTCATGGTTATTCTACAAGATTGTATCAAAACAATAGTCTATGACAATGACATTAGCTTAGTTTAAATATATAGTCATCTAATGAGAAGCAATCATTTTCTTTATTACATATATTGCTATAAATAACCATACAGGTTACTCAATATGATAAGGTCTCTAATGTATAGCTTTCTATCTTCAAAGAGATCAATCAGGAATAATTTACTAGTAGATTGTCTGAAAGATTTCAATACTTATAAGGATATCCTAGTTAGGCCTAGGGAGAATTTTTTTTTAGTAGTCATTATTATATTTTTAGATATTATCTTCAAATAATAATTTTAACTTTGTAACATAATTCAAAACTAGTGATTACTAGCAAATATATTAAAAATATAATGTTTGAAATTAAAATACATACATCAATAAACTACATTGTTTCTTTAAAATACTATAAGGAGAAGGCATAAATTGCACTCACCAATTTCTTTATATATATATATATATATATATATATATATATATATATATATATATATATATCATATAATCATGCATATCCATATTATCATGGATGATTAGGAAATGGTCACTAGCAACTCTTAAATGATTGTGCTTCCTAGTCGGGGGGCTTCTATAGACTACCATAACATGTTCTACATCGATCCTACATCCTTGGTAATCTATCATCACCTTGGATCACATATTATCCTTAAATGAGGTACAAAAGATTTTTTTGTAAAGAAAAATAAGTTTTGAAGGGACTTATAACACTTACATAACAAAATGCTCCAAGAAAAAGAAACTAACGACTACCAGACATAGGAGCATAATAGATGTTTTCCTTAGGAAAAAAAGAGGACAATTCCTTTGTTTTCATTTTTTATTTAACTTCAAAATTAGGGCTAAAGAAATCCAAAACACACTTTATACAAGGGCAGTAATCAAATTCTTAATTGTAACAGATGAAATAATTAAGGAGAACATTAGCTTACCTCTTAGGTTTTATACGTTTTCCAAAGAAAATCTTTATAGAAGAGCCCTTGAGGGTATATCTCTTAGCACTAAGGATTGTTCCTTAAAAATGATTAAATACATTCTTATGCCTAGATATTTGGAATTTTATATGAATATGGAAAGCATTAGAGCATTCCATGTTTAGAAGAATATCACCCTCATGTAAAACTAGTTATGAAGGATTCTTCCTTCAAAATTTAAGGGTATGAGATATAGACGAAAAAAGGTGGAAGGGTAGAAGAATGCATTTTTAATGTCTAAAATTATTTAAAATGACAACATAATAGCTATAAAAGCTACAAAATTGATCACTAAGAAATTATGTACTTCTTAATAACTTCAACTACTTTTACCAGTAAGAGATTTATACAAGCCTTGTTATACCCACCATTAGAATTTATTGTAATTTTATTACTCTCATTATTTTCAAAGAAGATTCCCAAGGATTCATCAATACTCTTCTTGTCCCTAAAAAATGTTCTTCATTGAATAGAGTACAAGAAACCTCTATGACTGACTTTTCTAAAATTCCCATCTCAATACCAAAAATTTGATCACTTATTCCTCTCATCCTTCCACGAACACCATTGTAGCTTGAGGTCCAATCCCATGAAGTGTATCAATGTAGGGACTGGGGCCTCCCACATAAGTCTCACTTCAAACTTCAAAGATTTAAATGAGTTATAATTTAACTATTTTTTTAAATATCATGACATTAATTTATGGTATATTTTGTAGAAGGTGGCATTGGTAAGAAAGAAAATAAAACTAGAAAATAGACTATTGGTTTATAGTAAGGATAATACATACATTATTTACTTCCAATAGAAACAAGGCTTATTTAGGCATTGGTAATATTTTAAAATATTTTTATGATAACGTTTTCTTAAATATTTAATAGGAACTATCAATATATGACTAATTCTAGGGTCTAAGTCATTCGGGTCTATCTAGAAGAGAAAATTGAACTAATATAATCCATCATGAGAATTTTATAGGATTCATATCCCCAACATATCTAAGAATATATTTTCCTATTTGGCTAAATCTTATATTTATGTCAAGAGTGAGACTAGTCCACCACCTTCATGTAAAATATATCAATATTCTCAAATAGCATTATCAAATTCATAGTTCCCATCCCTAGATGTCCTTGAAGAACATCAAACATTGAAGCAAACAATGAGATTTCAACCATACAAAAATATTTGATCCAGTATTTCATCTTATAAATATGAACAAAGTAACTTGACAAAGGATTCAACTTCAATTTCTCAACCACTTATTTCTCTCAATTTTTATCTGCCAATATCTCATCGAGTAGGTAACTTAGACTAGTATACCATGATGCCTTACACAATAAAATATGCATAGTTACTTCCATTATTTCTCTTTTTCAAATGGAACCTATCGACTATTCATTTACCATCCACAAGCATGTAACTGCTAGATATATCTAGTTTTGAGCAATTTATCAAAGAAAGTATAAATTAAAATAGTTACATATAAAAAATTATATGATCAAAATAGAATTTGTATCAAAGTGTGTGTTTCATAATTTTTGAATATTGTAGTCCTTAATCATATTTAATTTTTCTCTCTATTTGAACTTTAAGAATATTCTTCAATGTAAATAATAATATGTTTATTATCATGCATCAAACCCATAAACCATTTCCTTTAAAGTATCACCAATAGGCACACTCTACCTTTCTTGTCTATCTTTAGAATCATTGTTTTGCTTCATTTTAGGGAAAAACATCATCTAGAACATTCCATCCTCACATTATACAATCCTGTTAATATATATGTATAATGGATGTGTTTTATTAAACAACTAGTTGATCAAATATAATACAAAAATGTAAACAAAAAATTGACCAAAATTTTCTCTTATTTCCCTCTAAAACTTCATTAGCATATCCATTGCACAATAAAGTGCAATTACCAGTTACTAATATTTGAACTTAAATAAGTTACTTGTACTATTAGCCCCACCTCCCTAAGGCAGAGACTAATGTTTTCATCGCATTATATCCAATTAATCTACTTTTGGGGAATCATGCAATCTCCATTTAGTCTATGGTCCATATGAACAATATTTATTAATGTGATTTAAAAAAAAAATTTAAAAAAAAAAAAACTATTTTCCTATTGGGCATGTGTAATTTTCTAGGTGATACTTTCTATTTTTTAGTTATAAAATTAGGTTAAAAAATCAAGTCCATGAGAGAATTATGGATTCATTCTAAATTTGGATGTGGCATTCAACTAACGATTCACATGGTTTCATAATACAACTACATTTTTTTTTACATGCATACCAAATTAGCTTATTGCATACCATAGAAAGGGAAATAGCCATTATTATTATGTGGTTGTGTATCCATAGCCCGTAGAATAATAATTCCGATTGATTAATCACCCTAGGAAAAACATACACAAACCTTCATATACACCAGAACAAAAACTATTTCTATTTCCAAATATACATGTCCAAAACACTAAAACTTCAATAGACAACAAAGTTTTAGCAAAAAAAGTAAATGAGTAGAGAGAATAGGTGTTTTTTCCTCTAGGGAAAAGGACACTACTTTTTAATTAATTTTTAATATTTTTTGGCAGCCTGTTCTATGTCTTCAAACTTCTCACAGGATCAAGTTTTTCAAAAGCATCATCACCTCTTCATTGTTCAATTATTGCAATGGAAACAAATGTATATCTCACGGGTAAGTCTCTCCAACAAGTTTCACTTAGACTTTGGGATATCTTGACTCAAACTTTACTATTGCATATGAGTATGTAATGGATGTGATCTTAAGATAAAATACTATTCTTGATGATAACTCGTTTATTAAGTTGTGCTTCATATACTCTCAGATAGCGAACAAATGTATTGTTTTATGTTTGTTAGCAGTATTTATTTTTCTTTGTATCACAATGCATAATAAAGACAAAGAGACTCCATCTTTAGCTTGGACCATATGATTGGTCTATATAGGTAATAAACCTCTTAATCATAGTTTCTCTTGGCTTCATGAACTTGAATATAACAATATCCTATATTTCCATGGAAAGGCTAGAGGTAATCAAAATCCACAAGCATAACTTTTGTATAAACTCGCATAAGAACAATTAAGGTACTATCTTATCTTGATTTCTCACATTAATAGTGCAAAACTAATAGTTTGTAGGATATTGAAAAAGGTAAACATATTTGAATTCTTAGGGTTTAAGTTATTATATTGTACTTTAAAAATGTAAAAAGCTAATTAGATTGACCACTAATTTTAATTAAAACTCTCATAAAAAAGAAAGCAATGAATTCCAAGAAATATACTAGTATGGTACTAATATAGAGCCTACTAGAACTAAAACTTAGACATATTCTGATGCAGGAGTATCCTGGAGGTAAGAGAAATCTTGCATCACCCAAAAATATTTCCTTTATGTTTCTTGAATAAGATTAGTCTCAGTGCACAATTTTTGTTTGTGGAGACTTTCTACTTATTAAGTCAATTATATAAGCTTAGAATGTCCTAATTTCAAAGGTGGAGGTTCATCTTGGATATATCAACCTTCTAGTTGAGGCTTAGTTCCATATCATGAGTAATCATGAATTTATTGCCAATTTTTTGTGTGTAATTTTGGTAGGAAAAATTCAAGCTCATTTTTGAAGGACTTAAAGGCCCTTGATGGTCTTTGAAATGAGGATAAATGAAGCTTATGCACATCAAACCTTGTGTATCAGTAGATGAGGACTCCAGAGTGGGTTATAATGGCCTATTGGGTCAACATTTTGCAAGTTATGGTCTACAAAAGATAAAGATGTATAGGCTACTTAGAAAATGATGAACACTTTTGTGGGTGTCATTTCAAAAGATAACTTGTCTCCATAGAATAATATGGATGAGGAAGAATTGTGAGAATACATTAGGATTATTGATTACGATGATTAATTTGACCATGATTTGTATATTTCTTCAAAAGATTTGGAAGGGAAGGAGATTGAAGGCATGTCGCCTGATACAAAAAATATTGACCAAAGGGATAAAAAAAATTGTGAAGAAAAAGAGAAGAGGAAAGAGAGAATCCACATATTGCAAATTATTGATGAGGATGAATTTAATGTTAAGTTGAGTGAGGGCAATATTAAGGATTTGGTCACTGATCCACCTCCTGGGGTTTCGCTAACTACTAAAGTGACCTTCCTTTATTCACTTAGACTAGACAAATAGACATTTCATTCCCTCAAAATGTTGAATTTAAAATGTAGATCTTTAGAAGGGAAAATTGAGGTGATGCAAAAAAATTGACGAGCATTAGTAAAAGGAGAATATTAATGAGCAATACGGGAATCAAGAGATAATATAAGAAATGAAGAAGAAGATAAAAAAAAAATGGAAAAAGTGACCAAGAATGCCTTGAGGAAAGGTCATGAATTGGTGAATTCTTCTGTCAACTATATGAATAGGATGTTGATTAATTTGGACCAGGGAAAAGAGTTGAAGTTGGTGCTCAATCTAGAGGAAGATGAGTAGGAAGATATTGAGGCTAGTCCTGGCAAACATACTGGCTCCAATACAAAAAATAAGTAGAAGAACAACACTTAAATTGATTAGATAGACATCAAACAAGTCACATAAATAATGAAAAGCATTCAGTGAGAGCTGAAAGTGGAAGAATTAGTTTAGTTTCTTCCACCTTTCTATTTACTTTTTTTGGTTTATTTTGATCTATCTAGGTTTCTTGTGTATTTTGTTTTGTGTTGTTGGTTTTGGTGTTGGCTTTAGCCAATTTTTATTGGTTATGATTTTGGGTGTGTTTCATGGTTAGAACACTATTTCATTTTTTGTAATTTTAGATTTTTATCTTTTTGTAAAATAATTGGGGTTTAGGGCCCCTTGTTAAAAACTAGTTTTAGCCTTAATCAAAAACTCTATATCTAGTCAAATTTGTCTGATCCAATGCATAACATAAATCCAAATCAACTCAAATTTTCTATTGAAGTCTCATCATTTGAAGAGATTTTTGTAGTCATTTTAGGTGTGTATTACTTTGCAATATATATGAAGTCTTCTTCGTGTAATTACTATTTAGAAAAGAAAATAAAAATAACCTTTTTTTAATAGGAGAAGGGTTTTTTGCCTTTAAGATCTATTTTAATGTTGTATTTTTCTTTGATTTCTTTTTTTCCATAAAGTGGTTTGATTAATCTCATATAGTTGTAGACGTTCAACTCATGCATGTTACTATAAGGTTGTGAATAGTTGGACTGTATGTTTAACTTATTATTTTTGTCATCATTTTTTTTTCTTAATTGTAAAAAAGGTTTCCAGTGTAGATAGTGAAAATCTACTGGATCTTGATCATTTAAAAAAAAAACAATTGCATGTAACTTGAAACTTTCAAAGCTTATGCTCATTATATTGTTAGTGTGAACTATTAGAATTTTTACAAGATTGAATTCATTTGATGTTCTATTTGATGTTCTACTTGTAAAATGTAAAACTAAAGCCCACATTTGACCTCTTTCCTATTATGCATAGATGTAATTATTTATCTTATCTATGTGAATTTATTTAGTGTGAAAGGCATAACTAGTCTCTTTACTAAAAATATATATGTATATGTATTGTGTTCTTTAAAGATAAATACTTGTAAAATTGCATAGTTGATGAAAATTTAGTAATAGAAGAAACTATTTTGAACAAATCATATGCAGCTCTAAGGGCTTAAAAATTTTAATCCATGCAAGTCATGGTAGATCTGCACACTACAATAACACCCACAAATCTTACGATAGTAGGCATTCCAAAAAATTATTGATTTCAAACCCTTTGGATGTTGAAAATCTCATTGCTTCTTAGGTTTTATAGATGTCGAGGTTTTTTTGGGTTTCTTTTGATTTTTTTTGAGAAATACGACCAAGAATCTTAATACATAATCACATCAATAATATAGTGCTTGGTGAACCAACATGACTATATAAATACAATGAACATTTATATTTTTTAAGATTTTTATCTTGGCAAGAAAGTGCATGAAATTTGCTACAAAAGGTTTTCATTTTGCATTCAATCATCAAAGCTTATTCATGACATTAATTAAACATGATAGGAAATTAGAAGTGCATTAAGAATATGGGTCTACATTTGGATACTTTTCATTCCTATAATAGGTAGGTTCTCCCTAATTTCTTTTGAATGTTGATGTGCGTATCATTTATAGTATAAAAAAGTTTAGTTTTTAGAACAAATCTAATAGACATAGATTCAAGCTGCAGCAGCAGAATTCTTCCATTTTGACTCCTACTGCATGCAGCTCTTGTTTTAAAATGCTTCTCTTCCTATTCTAACTAATGGCATACCCATTTCTATCACTCTCATTGTCATTGTTGCTTTGGCATGCATTCTTGTCCATTACCACTGAGCTCTAAATCTAAAGTACTTGTGATTGCATCTTTCCTTCTAGCACTAGCACTACTTGCCCCATGCTTGGTCTCACCTCTTCATCCTTTTCAATGCATAAAAAACCCACAATACTTACTCTTCTTACATCTTCAATATCTCTCCCTCAATATCCTCCTCCACAATATTAATTGTGTTGTCAAATGTTGCAAATTTGAGTTGCAGCCCAAGCAGGAAAGTAGTACTGACTTGAATCTTGCACATTAAGATCTAGACTTCTTTGACTGGAATTGATTTCTAAGAGCATTATACCAAAACTATACACATCAACTTTAGGAGTGATGGGAAGATTAGAGACCCACTCTGGAGCCAAATACCCTCTTGTTCCTCTCATTGTGGTGGACATGGCTGAAATCTCTACTTACAAGCTTTGCCAACCAAAAATCAGCCAACTTTGGTGAAAATTCATTGTCCAAAAGTATGTTTTTAAGTTTTACATTGTTGTGAATGATGCGATCTCTACACCCCTCATTGAGATAAGCTAATCCTTGGGTTTTCCAATCAAGTACCTTTTTTTTTTCCTTTGGAATTGCTACTAAAGAGCAAGGAATTCAGAGAACCATTAGGCATGTAATCATAAATCAAAAAACTTTTCAATCCTTGTGCACAAAATCCTCTAAGCTAGATCAAATTCACATGTTGTATATTGCCAAGAGAACTGATTTCTAATTGGAATTGCTTCTCATCTTCTCTTTGTACACCCTCCATCCTCTTTACAACCACAAGTGTACCATCTATTAGTCATCCTTTGTACATGTTGCCGAATCCTCTACTCCCCAGCTTGGACCTGAAATTTCTAGTTGCAATCTTCAACTCCATGTAGCTATACATTCTTAGATAAGAATTTGAAGGATCTAGACTCCCCAACAAGGATTTTGGTTGATGACTCTATCGATGCCTCCACCACACTAAAATTGAAACAATACCAAAAACAAGTGTGAGAGCACCAACAATGCCTAGTACTGTACTTGCAATACTTTCATTTCTGTGTTCAAATGAGTATGTACTAAGGTCAAACTTTTGAAGTGCATAGGTAGCTACTCAAATAAAAAAAAAGTTGAAATGGCTTTGGGTTCATTTGTATGCATGTTGAACAAATCTCCTAACCAAATTTGGCATAGCCCTAGAGGGGTTTGGAAAGTATGTGTTGTGCAAGAGCAATTTAGGAGGCATGCTTTCTTGCAATCTTTCCTTTTGGTTGAATCAGGCAAAAGTGACACTCGGATCCAAGAATCTGTCCATGCAACCATTTTTGGGATTGCAGTTCAATGGGCTCTGAAGATTCCATAGGTGTCATAGATGAAGGAAAAGATACACAAATACATAGAAATAAAATTTATTTCACTGCCTTATTGCCTTGTTGAAATATATTACATTAAGCCTCTATATATAGAGGTCTAAGAACTATCTAGAATACAAACCAAACTTATTACACATGTTATAATATATTATAAAATTACATAGAATTAAATATAGGCTCCTATGTAAAGTAGCTAGAACAACTAGGATGGTGAACTGTCTTCTACCCATGATGATGGGAGGTGAGCAATTACTTTGGACAATTAGTGGTTGCCAGAAATTAATACCACCAACACTCCTCCTTATTTTTTGTCATTACCAAATTTTGCATGAGTAATACCCAATTTCTCTTGTAGATATTCATAGTTACTCTTTGGTAATGCCTTAGTGAAAATACCTGCCAATTGATCTTCAGATTTGTAGAATTCAAGGTATATTTCTCCATTCTTGACCAATTCTCTAATGAAGTGATACCTTGTATCAATATATTTGCTCCTCTTATGAAATACATGATTCTTAGATAATGCTATTGTTGATTTGTTATCACAAAGGATTGGTGTTGGTTCCTCCTTATGATGCTAAAGATAGAACAAAATTTGATGGATCCATATTGTTTGACATGTTTTGGAAGTGGCAGCTACATATTCTACTTTAGCTGATGAAATAGTCACTATAGGCTACTTCTTTGATGCCCATGACACGACTCCTAATCCAAGGTGAAAGATATATCCATAAGTTCTCTTCCTATCATTAATGCTACCTACAAAATCATTATCAATATAACGAATCAAACCAAAATTGTTAGCTTTGGAATATAGGATTCCATATCCTCTTGTTCCTATAATGTATCTCAATATCCTTTTTCCAACTTGCTAGTGAGAATTTTGTGGTGACTCCATGAACCTTGAGATCAAACTGACACCATACATGATGTCTAGCCTTGTAGCTATCATATACATTAAACTTCCAATAGGTCTTTTAAACATAGTTGGATCAACATTTGAGCCCTTCTCTTCCTTGCTAAGATTTGTTCTTGTTGCAAATGGAGTTGATGTTGGATTGCAATTCATCATTTCACATCTCTTCAAAACATCCTTTATATACTTGGATTAACAAATAAAGATACCTTTGTCTCATTGAATAACTTCAATACCTAAGATATATTTCATCAACCCCAAATCTTTCATTTCAAATTCTTTCATCATTTCTAACTTGAACATGCCTATTGATAGATTTCCAGTGAATATCAAGTCATCAACATACAAACATACAATCAAAATTTGACCTTCCTTAATAGTCTTGACATACAATGTGGGCTCATTATTACTTCTATTGAATTGATTGCTTATCATGTATGAATCAATCCACTTATACCAAGCCCTAGGAGCTTTTTTCAAACCATTAAGTGCCTTGTTTAGTTTATATACCTTGTTTTCATGCCCACAAAGCTCATAACTTGGTGGTTGTTTAACATATACCTCTTCATCAAGAAAATCATTCAAAAAAATTGATTTTACATCCATTTGATACACTTTCCAATCATTTTGTGTAGCTATTGCTAAAATAGTTTGAACTATGTCAAGTCTAGCAATTGGAGAAAATGTTTTGTTATAATCAACTCCATATTGTTGTGAAAAACCTTTAGCAATTATTCTTGCCTTATGCTTAACAATTTCACCTTTTGCATAAAATTTAGTTTTGTAGACCCATTTGACTCGTATACATTATTTTCCCTTAGGTAAATCCTTTAATTTCCATGTTTTATTTCTTTCAATAGAGTCAATTTCTTCATCCATTGCCTTGATCCATTTATCTTCTTTAATTGCTTCATCAAAATACAATGGATCACATAAAAGTAAAGAAAAATTTGAGTAAATGTCTACATTCTCTTCTTCTTGATTCTATATCTCTTTTAAGATTCTTGTCTTCTTACCTTTGTAACTTGGTCTTGAGAATGTAGAATCTAATTTATCACTTACATTTGAACTTGGAGGTGAGGCTCCTTGCTCAAAGTTTCTTGGTGGAGTATTGGGTGGTGATTGAGTCCTTTGTTCCTTCAATTCATCATCACTTTGTAATATCGGTGCTCCTCTTGTGACTTTTTTGTTATCATTGCCATGCCATGAATCTTCTTCTTCAAATTTAACATCCCTGTTCATGATGAATTTCTTTGAAATGGGGTTATACAATCTATAAGCTTTTGATTCTTCACTATAACCAATAAAGATACATTTTTCACTTTTGTCATCTAATTTCCTTCTCAATTTAGATGCCACTAATGAATAAGAAACACATCCAAAAACTCTAAAATGGGATACATTATGTTTCTTACCATTCAATGCTTCTTGTGGAATTGTGTTCTTAACACTCTTTGTAGGACTCCTGTTGAAGATGTATACAACACATGCTACTACTTCAGCCCAAAACTCATTGGATAGATTTTTTTCCTTCAACATACTCCTTGGCATTTAATCCATTATGGTTTTGTTCTTCCTCTCTGCAACACCATTTTTTTGTGGTATGTACCTTCTGATAAACTGCTTCTTAATTCCATGAAATCTACAAAATTCTAGAAACTCGTTAGAACTGAATTCACCACCTCTATCTGATCATAATACCTTGATGTAGAGACCCCTTTGTTTTTCAACCAAATTTTTAAACTCCTTGAACTTTTCAAAAGCTTCACTCTTTTGTTTGAGAAAGTATATCCAAGTCTTCCTACTAAAATCATCAATAAATGTTAGGAAATATATACTTCCTCCTAAAGATGGAGTTTGCATAGGTCCACATATATCAATGTGAATGAATTCCAATGGTGCTCTTGCTCTATATGAACCTCCTACTGGGAAGCTTTGTCTATGTTATTTTGTCAATATACAACTTTCACATGAACTTGATGGTTGCAGTATTTGAGGCAATCTTTTCACCATATTTTTCTTTTGTAACAAGCTCAAAGCATCAAAATAAAGATGACCATACCTCAAATGCCATAGCCATGATTGATCTGAGTATATTTTCTTGAAACTAACTTCTTTTCCTCCTTGAATGCAGTGAATTTAGAGGGGGAACATTTGATTTTGTGTCATGTTGACCCTTGCAATTAACCTACCACTAGGATTTCTATCCAAGATTGTGCAAACATCATTATCAAAAGAGACTTTGTAACCCTTTTGTACTAGTTGACCAACACTCATGAGATTGTGTTTTAATCCAGGCACAAAATACACATCACGAATATATCTTTATCCTCCATTTTTGGTCAAGACATTTATAACACCTTTTCCCATTACAGAGACTTTACTATCATTTTGTAGCTTTACTTCAGATTTTACAAAATCATCCAAGTTAGCAAACAAATCTTTATTTCCAGTCATATGGTTACTACATCCACTATCTAGAAACCATATATCCCTAGAACATTTTTGAGCAACATTACAAGTTATAAATAAACTTCCTAAATTGTTATCAGATACATCTAAGTAACTAGCACCATTCTTTTTAATCTCCTCTTGTTTCTTTCTACATTCACTTGTAATATGACCAAATCTCTTACAATAATGACACTAAATTTGAGATTTATCAAACCTTGATGATGGGTGTTGGAATGAACTTTTTCCACATCCTCTGTTCAAACTCTAAATGGATTTATTTGTTCTTTCTTCTTGATTTGGACTTCCATGTCCATCTATGCTTCTACCTCTTCCTCTTCCTCCGTAGTTTGATCTTCCTCTTCCTTTGTCAAAAGATACATGTGATCTAAAAGCATTCTCTAAAGAAGAATTGTTATTTTTGTTCATTCTTGATTCGTGAGATAAAAGTGAACCCATTAATTCATCAATAGAGAGTATTGTCAAATCCTTAGATTCTTCAATGGCAACAACAATGGCATCAAAATTTCTAGGAAAACAACGAAGTATCTTTTCAACAACTTTTTGATCTGTCAAATCATCACCATATGATCTAATCTAATTAACCACATTCGTTACTTGATTTAGAAATTGATCGACTAAGTCTAAATGCTTCATACACAAATTTTCAAAATCATGCCTTAAAGTTTGCAATTTAGCAATCTTAAATTTTAATGTCCCTTGATATGTTGTTTCTAAAATATCCCATGCAATTTTAGGCTTTTAGCTACAAAAACCTTATGGAAAATTGATTCATCTAAAGATTGTTGAATTAGAAACAATTCTTTAGCATCCTTTTTCTTGTTATCATGTAATTTATCTTTTTCATCTTGTGATAATGCAGACTCATCTTGTGGTTCATTAAAACCCTTTTCAATAAGATCCCATATGCCTTGAGAACAAAATAATGTTTTCATTTTTATAGCCCAAAACTCATAATTTTTACCAAAAAATAGAGGAATTTTTGGTTGAGCTATACTACTTACAGAAGCCATATTAATACACGGAGTTACAACTACACCTTACAATTTTAAAATGTTCATTATAAAGAAAATCCACCAAACAACTCTAAGCCAATGACATATAACTTAAAATAACAACAACATAATATTTATTTTCCCCTTCTAACAATTTTTTTCACTCATTAGACTTCACTCTATGAAATTAGCTCATACCTTCTCTCACATTAAACTGGCATTTTTTCTTCACTAAATTTTTGCAGACACTAATCTCCAACTTTAGAATCTTATGATCTACAATAAAGAAAAATTAGAAGCTCCATTCATTGCTACAATAGTTATACATATCAACAAATATTACTTTTCTTCCTAGGCCCAACTCTCTATGCTCTGATACCAATTTGAAGGAAAAGATAAAGAAATACATAGAAATAAAACTTATTTCATTGCCTTACTGCCTTGTTGAAATACATTACATTAAGCCTCTATTTATAGAGGTCTGAGAACTCTCTAGAATACAAACCAAACTTATTACACATATTATAATATATTATAATATTACATAGAATTAAATATGGGTGGCTATGTAAAGTGGCTGGAATAGCTAGGATGGTGGACTGTCTGCTACCCATAGCAGTGGGAGGTGAGTAATTACTTTGGACGGTGAGTGGTTGCCAGAAATTAATATCACCAATAGCAGACCCCATATACATTACATTGAGCCATTGGTTGAGACCAAAATGTGTTCCATGAATTTGTGTCAGTAAATAGTGAAACTTGTTGTATTCCTCCAGACTTATCTATGGCATAACGTGAGAGACCATTCTTGATATTCCTGTATGTAAATGTGACATACAAACCAAAGTTGGTATCTTTGACGCTGACATCAAGCAAACACCATGACTTTCTTGTCAATTCTAGAACTTGACAGAAAATAATGTCATCCCAATTTCCACTTGTCTAGTACTATTTAGAATTGTTCCATGTTAACATGAATTGTTTGGAATCCATATGAAACAAGAAGAGCCTAGGACTAAGATTGAAGGATTCTTTCCAAGAGACAAATTTTTGCTGCCCACCAAACCTCATCCTTGGCAACTCTACCAAACAATTTTAGATTTTTTGGCATCATTGACCATTACAAAATTACTAGAATCTAGTATCATGGCCTCGGAAGGCTTTTTGGTCATATTGATAGACCAAAGAGATGTACCCTCTACATCGAACAGTCCAAGATGACCCTCTTCTAAAAGATTCAAAATGACAGCCATGTTTCTAGTGGGAGTCTCCTTATTAGCCACCCAAACAATTGTCTTCTCTATTAAATTTTCATACCATATGCCAATATACCAATTATTGGTACCATTTGGGCTGAAGAAACCATATTCAAAGGTGTCATTTTCTGAAATTAATGTCTCATTTCTAGCAAGGGAGGCACCCAAGGATAGAGCATCTCTTCTCTTGACTACAGCAACACAACTTCTTAGTTGAATAAACACTGTAAAGACAACAAAAACCAAGCTTAAGTGAAATTTTTCCCTAATTTCTCACATTGCTAATGTTTTAGAGATGGGAATGATATAAATCTAATATACATGATCATGGTAAGGTGGAAAAATTATATATTTGTTCCATGGGCGTGGAAAATTGTGTTTTGTGCTAGGAAATGGGCATTCGAGAA
Source organism: Cupressus sempervirens (assembly GCA_028749045.1). Taxonomy (NCBI): domain Eukaryota; kingdom Viridiplantae; phylum Streptophyta; class Pinopsida; order Cupressales; family Cupressaceae; genus Cupressus; species Cupressus sempervirens. The sequence continues at coordinate 693,259,271 of CM053788.1, forward strand.
TACAATTATGTCATTACCAGGTGGTTCAGATTTCTTTTTTGAATTGCGATCATATTTGAATGATGTAGAGGTTTCATCACCTTCATTGAATTTGGGTTTCATTTGATTGAAATGGTATGTTGTTGGGAGCCTTGTCACATTATTAGGACACCCACATAAACCAAAGTGTGATTTCAACAAACATGACTCTACCATAGTACTATGATTAATATATAACTAGTATCTCCACCAAAACAAGGTGAGAGAAGTAAGTTGATAGGTTTTTTATTTGAAAGGTATAACTATTATATTTAATCTATGTCATTTTAATTCAATTGTTAGTTTGAAATGCATAAAATGTAAATGAAGTAGTTCTATATGTAAACATTATTGTTATTTGAAATAGAGTAGTTTTTGATGTATTAAAAAGCAGACAAAGGGGGGCTAACCCCAAAGTAAAGTAGGTTGGAAGATGGTAGTCACACCCCTATGATCAACCTATGTCTTTTGTAGACATCAAAAAAAATTTAACAACCCTAAAAATATCCAAGTTCATCAAACTAACAACATTAACATAAATACCCATACAACTAACAAGTCCGAACAAAAAATGACAGCATAAGATATGAATATTGTTGTATAACCAACAATAAGCTAACTTAAACAAAATTGTCTTGTAGGGTCCAAAGTGTACCATATGGCAAAATATACCAAAAACCATAAAATAAAATAAAGTACAAGACTTACTCTTTTCTTTATTATCTAGATCCTCTCTAGCCGGTTCGTCCTTCTCCTCCTTAACAGGTTCATTCAACAGGGTCTTGGGCCAGTCATCCACTAGAAAGTTGTAGAGGGAGTGGGTGATTTTACTTTCTTTTCCCTCTTCCTTCACTTCTTTGTTCACCTATAGGAAATACAAAGTGGTGGCCATCAAATGCATAACCTTCATAGTAAACTCAACAAGAGTTTCAAATTTCCAGTATAGGGATTCATGATTGTTAGTTAGATCATGCATAGACTTCTCTAGCTTATCTGTTCTAATTTTTCATTTATCCTCTCCCTGGTGGTGACTCCCCATCTTCCCCACACCCTCAGCAACCTCCTTCACTAGGGAGGTAATATCCTTACCCAAGCCCTTGGTCGAGGATGAATTACCTTCCATGGTATCCAAAACATGTGAAGAGCTATAGATATATTTACTCCCTGAGCTAGGGTGGATCAATTTCATCTCCCTCTTCCTAGTAGGTTTCATTTCCATCTCTATGCATTCTAAGATCACCTTTTCTTGGGGGTCATAAATTTCTCCATTTTGAGCCTCTTGTTGGATCTCCTAGCAATCTTATTGCTATATATAGTATCAGTATCTGAATCAATTAGCCCAATGTCCTTTCTAGTGGTAGGGGAGGTTTTGGGAGATCTCTTTGAAGTCATCCTAGGGCTTAGGTTAGTGGAGGCTTGTGGGATCACAATGGCAAGGGAATTAACCAAAAGAGGTGGGTTAAGGGCAAGCTAAAATTTGTAGAGTTTGAACATGAAGCCTTGATGCAAGATATAAAAGGCTTTCCCTTCTTCCCTCTTTTTCTAGACATTAAAGACACTATCCTCCATAGAATGTAAAATAAGTTGTAGAATAAATATTAAGTACATGTTCCTAAAGTGATTTAAGATAGGGAAATGATAATAATACAACACTTGGAACTAGTCCTGAAGATTAATGTTGTGCATGATGGTGTGGCACATAATGTGCTAAGGCTTCAACAGGTCTACAAGAGAGAAGCCACCACGTATATGCACAAGTTCGTCCTTAGGGAAAAAAAATTCATAGACTCATTTTGTCTAAGACTCTAGACTATTTTCGCCAGCTCTTGCCCTTGAGAGACATGCCACCCACCTTAGCAATGAGCTCCTTCATCATTTCAAAGGCCACCCCATTAATGGTCACCTAGGAATTCACAAATTGTAGGGAGACACACTAATTATACACTTCAATGCACTCCATGAATGTAAAAAGCCCTCATTCTTGCAAATAGACCCACACCGCCTCACTATCTTTGATGTAGGCCTCAATTTCATCCGACTCAATATGGTTTGACCTAACACCCATGTTTTCTTCCTAATCTCAATCACCAAACCCTCAGTTTGTAATGCCATTCCCTTGTTGCAAGATTGAAAGTGAAGGCCATTTAAAACTATTACATTGAGAATGATCATAATGAACTAACCAATACCCAATTATGATAATGAGGTATCACATTTTCCAACTTTCATCCCATCTTTGCACCTATGAACGATAACTTTCCTCTCATGTTAGAGAAGTGCCAGTTGTACCCCCTTCCCTTAGAATGATATTTAAGGGAAATATCATTATTATCTTCCAAAATGCCTTTCCTTTTCAACTTTACTCCTCTGACATGATCCTTGCAAATTGTCCTCTTGCCATCATCATAAATATTTGTGGTGCAAAAGTCCTAAAGAGAGATGATCTAAAAATCTCTATTGTCATTAAAACTTTTATGACCCTCAACCCGAAGAGCTTCTCACCTTTTAGGATCAATGAAACATTTCCACCTATTGTACTTCATCATATTATTCCATAATGAAATTATTCGCTATCCACTAAACTTTGCATGGATAGTGGGTTATGGCTGACATCATCCCATTCTTTTATACCCCACATAGCTATGACCCAATTTAGCTAGGTTATCAGCCACCCCATTGCCTTCCTAGTAAATGTGGTTCACGTGGACCTCATGGAACCCATTCATCAAACTATGGACTTCCTAGATGATAGCCTTAATCTTCTAGCTATTATTTTTATCTTCTCAAATAACCTTGATGATTAACAAAGAATCACCCTAGACATTTAGCCTATCAAATCTTCTAGCAATTCCTATCCTCATACCCCAAAAAAGGGCTAGGGATTCCACTTCATTGCTTGATTTGACCACAATTTAATACATATGCCACTAGCATCTTTCCCATACTATCTCGTATAAGCCCACCAACCACAGTCCTTCTAACTATACTCAATCCATCAAAGATAAGTTTCACCCAAGAGAATAGGGGAGGGTGCCACACTTCTTTACATATAGCATCAACTTTAGATTTGTCAAATCTCACTACCTTGGTGTTGAGGTCCCATGAAGTAGCCCATTCAATGTCATGATCAATCAAGAGGATTTGGGAGAGGCTTCTAACACTAGATATCGCTACATTCATTCAGGAGCCTTGTTAATTAGATAGCCACCATCAATGGGGAGAAGCTATATCACACAAAAATTGATTCTTTCATTCCTTTCAAATTTTCCAATGCACGAAGGGGGGGTGAATTACCAAAAGGTTTTAACAAACGAGTAGTTTGAGGGGCCATTCAAGTTAACAAACTAATAGATGTCAACATTGAAGCACCACTGAATCCCCCATTTAGAGAGAACCTCCCTCCACACATCTTAAGCATAGAGGCAATCTATAAAAGTATTTTGGATGGATTCCACAACTTTATACCATAACACACAACAATTAGCTAGTTGGAATCCTTTCTTTTGAAGGTTATCAATGAGGATGGCCCCATGCAAAGTTGTCCACTAGAAGAAATTGATATTAGGAAAGATTCAATGATGCCAAATATGCTTCTAGTACCTCGATGCTTCATTTCCCATGATACAATAATTGTAAGCCAACTTGACTATGAACACACCAGAGGGGGCTAGGTTCCAAACCAAGGAGTCTTCCATAGGGGTGGTCTCCACTAGTGATATTTTTTGTTCAATATTTTGGTCTTGAAGTCTTTTCCATTGGTTATTAGGAGTAACATAATCCTAAACCAAATCACCAAACTATCTAGAGCAATGCTCTCTAATATGTTGGAATTTATTAAGGGCGATTGAACCTCCCTCTAGCCAATAAGTCAATGGTGGCCCCATCCACTAAGATCTAGTGTATGCCCTTCTTCATAATTGTTTTGGTGTATAACACATTGTTCCATAGTCTAGATTTCAAGGGGAGGGTAGTGGTAAAGAGGTGATGATGAAAAGGGTCTCCCCTCAAGTACTTAGCTCTGAAAATATTGTACCAATTACACAAGGAGTTAATTAGTCTCCACCCTACCTTAAACAGGAGAGCCTTATTCAAATCTCCAATCCTTCTGATGTTTAGACCACCCAGAGACTTAAGCACGCAAACTTTATCCCAGCTTATCAATCTTATCCTGGTCTTCTCCTTAGTTATTGATCACAAAGAATTCCTTTGAATTTTCGTAATGATTTCCTTGTATCTTCTTGGAAGTTTAAAGAGGGAAGAAAGTACACAAGTATTCCTTGTAAAGAGCTCAAGAGGAGTTGGAGTTTCCTTGCATTGGTCAAGATTTTGCCTTTCCAACCCACAAGCTTTCTCTGTATGCATTCAACCAACCCCTTCCAATACTAGGAAGACACCTCCTTAACCGTGAATGAGAGACCAAGATAGGTGTCAGGTAATCCTACTTCCTAACATTCCAATATTCAAATCACCTTTCTCCTTAGGTCCTTGACCGTGCTAATTTATTTTATTTTTAAAAGAAACAAAGTAGTTGTATATGCAAACATATTGTTATTTGAATTCTCTTCATGGCAAGGCAATAAGAATTTGTAAGAAAAGAAAAGAATAGTTTAATTGGTAAGAGAAGCTAGATATGAATAAAGACCAAATATTTGGAATATATTGAGAAGGTAACTTCATATACATAGATTGTTTTGCAAAATGAATGTAGAAATTAAACAAAGAAATATTTGTGAAAGTTGAATTACCTTTTTTGTATGAGTGGTTCATTTATTATTTAAAAATTATTGAGTTAATAAATGTTTTTTCTTTCTAAAAAGTTAGTAATTAGTTCAATTATTTAACTTTAATACTAATAGTATACAATTATTGTAACATTTAAACTTAAGTATTGGATCAATTGTATTGATTTTTTGGTTCTCACAACAAATCTTGCCAACAATTTGTAAGAACTAGAACAATAGGTATAAGCAACTAAAAAATATCAATATTTGATAAACCATATAGAAGCTTGAAAAAAGTTAAACTAAATGATAAAATCTTAATTTTTATTCTTTAGAGATATGGAAGTTGACCAATTTTTAATATAGACTTCCCAAGATATAAAATTGCATTATATGTATGTTCATCAAGATATGTAGAACTTGTTAAAGGGCTCTTGGTCTATTGGTAAGTTCTTGAGTACAAGGGCCCTGACATCTAAAATAATAGGTACAATATATTATTTTAATTGGTTTGAAAATTATAAGAAATTTTTTAATGGTAAAACAACTCATGATTATTGCCCAAAGTCAATGAAGAGATCAAGTGGCTCTATAATTTTTTATTTTTATGTCAAGAATACAATAATCATCTTATCCCCCTTATCTACTAAAATGACATACATATGATGCATCTTCCATATAGGTTATACTATTGAAAGGAAAAACATGTAGTGGGCATCAACTTTGTATTGTATATAGATTTTTAGATCTTTTTTCTTAATGATGAATTATTGGATACAATTTAAAATGTCAATTAATTTATTTTTTTTATAATAACTCATGTACAAAAATAGGTATTATATTTTATTCATTGATTTATTCACTTTATCTATATTTTATTAATTAATTCTAATCTTTTAGAATTTATAATCTTTCCTTGGTTGTATTTATTAAATGGGATAAACCAAAGTATCCCTAAGTTGTTTGTCCTCTAGTCTACATGTGAGGATAAGTCTTTTTGTAATTCTTTTATTAAGGAAAATAGTTTATTCCTCCTTAAGAGGATTATGACACTTGTTATGCACACACTTATGAATGTGGCAATCATTCACTTGGGAGTTACAAATAACTCCTCTTCTCATCTCTTTATAAGAGATGCTTCTCTCTCATTCACAACACAATCACTATGTAGTTCTTGTAATGAGCCAGTGGCTCCATTTTCTCTCTTCTCTCTCCTTCTTTCATTCTTTAGGCATTTACCTCATTCATATTATTCACAAGGGGTTTTCTTTGCTTTCCCCTTTCAAAATCCTTGTCTCCTCTTTTTGTTGATCTTGGGAAGCTCTTATAAATGATGGTAATTATGTTCATCACAAACTCTCTTCGATTAAGTTATAATTCTTTATGTTTAGTTCATTTCAATTTTATTATTTCTAACATGGTATCAGAGCTCCTAATCCTTGTTTTGAGTTTGCGTGAAGGTTATTGCATTGGAGACTTTTTGTTGAGAGTGAAACTTGAAGCGTCATTTTCTAATTTTTTTGTTGCAGGATTTATTCAATCTATAAGTTCTTTTAAACTAATTCTCTTTGGATTAGATTAGATCTAACAAGTTTATTTGTAGGTTTTCCTTCTTTTTAAAAAAAAAATATTTTCCTTGATCTAATCTATTTTGTTGCAGGTTACTTATTCTATCTTCTTGCAAACTATTTACTTTAATGATTATGTGGTTTAAAATCTATTTTCTTTATATCTAATACTTATTTAAAATCAATATACTACATGTTCTTATAGATTTAAATTCTAGACATATCACTGTGCATATTTTTTAATAACATTCAAATCTATTTTATTTCTTCTTTCACCTTATAAGAAAAGTCATATTTTCTACTTTAAATACCAAATCTCTTTTGATTTTTCTATATTCATTAACCTTGACCTAGTGGGCCCCTCCACCCATTAGCTTGTGGCTTGTGTGGCCATGTCTTTTTACTATGGCGATGTCCATACTGTGGCAGTCGCATCATGGGAGGAGGCCCCCTTGGCTGAGTAGAAAAGGGCGGAGGGGGTCACATCTGCCCTGTCGGATAGGTCATGGGAGGTGCAGAAACTTGGGGCATAAGGGGCCTCGAGATTTCGGGTTGCATCATGTCGAGGGCCGGCCCACCCACGCCTTGCACTAGCCCTGAAAGTCTCGGTTGTGCTTGAACCAATGGCACAGTAGGTATTCCCTGTCAGGCAGCTCGCCCTTTACTCAGTCCGGCTATTGCTCCTCCTGTTGGCTTTGCTCGCATGCTCCACATGTGACAATCCACATCAATCATGTAATCTACGACCTCCTTCCTCAAAGGAGGCTCAGCCTCATTGCCTCAATGTTCATAGCCTGGTACCTTAGGCTTTCTATCTGACCCACACTCAATGGATACATTTAATGCATCCTGGGCAGCAGGAGCATGGTGTAGATAGCCATCATGTTAACAAGCGAGGAACATGTGAACTTCACATCCAATTGAAGCTCCCCAATTTTTTTTTCACTCTAGAGGGATGCAAAACTAGCAATGGGTACTAATGAGTATAAATCTTATCAGTCTCTAAGGTGGAGAGCCTAATCCTCACCTTCCCAATCTTAGCATCCTTAGACGAAGGCAGTCAATTGGGATGCCTCGTTTCGAACTCCTAACCATGTGCTCTGCAGGTGGACTCAAACCCTAGGGCTTGAGATATTTGAGAGCCCTAGATATCGCGAAGCCATGGATCAAGTCTACGAGCGGTTGGGGGTGCAGGAGGACTATGAAGAGGAAAGCTTGCAAAATGTTGTGTTGCGAAAAGGATGCGAGGCATTAGGGTTCCATGTGGGAAATATTCCAAGAAATGCATCAACGGATCATTACTGTGGATGGTGCAACCTCGGGTGCAGGAATGGGACGAAGTAGGAAACTTCTGAGACATGGCTCGTCGACATCGTCAACGTCGGCGCCATCATACTCACCCGTTCCTCTGCTCACAGGGTAGAAAAGTGATCAAAGTCGTGGCCAAAATTGGAGGCACAAAGAGGCAAGTGTTCATCAAGGACCAAGCCACGGTGGTCACCTCCGGTGCTCTACGTATGCCTCCATTGCTCCACACCAGCAGCCTGGAAAACTTCTGTGACCAAATCTTCGATAAGCCTTAAACCCTTTGGGACCCGATTTATGAACGTTGGGAAAATAGACTATGAGCGATTTCATAGCATCATGGAGAACCAGTAGGGTGTTGATCCTTTGTTTATGTGAAATGTGACATTCTTCCCTGGATACTTGCACAGTATCCTCCTGGATATTCATCAGTTACTATGATAGTAATAGGCTTTTCTGAGCATATCCCTTCTTGCATGCATTTCACCTTGTAACTCTCCAACTTGCGTGTTGGTGCCTTCACATGCACTCTTCTCCCTAGTTGTCGTGCCCCTTCTTTGAAATTGAATGCATGCACTATAATTAATATTCCTTGTGTTCAAAGGTTCTTCTGCTCTCTGCCAAACTTAACTCTTCTCTCTTTGCCAAACTTAGCCCTTTCTAATTATTTGGCATTTTTTTAAGCTACATAATTATCTGCAAAAAGAGGGGTAAAAATTTATTAAGACAGAAAGGAATACAACAAGGAGAGCTCAACAAGGAGCTCAATCCTGAGCAACAAGATCATCAAATTCTTGCACCATCTCAAAGGACAGTTGCCCCCTATCCCTAATATTCCAACCCGGATCATGACTAGAAGCCCATTTGGCTAAACAATCAACAGGTCTATTCCATTCTCGCAGAATATACTTGAACCTAATGAACTGAAAAGAGGAAGAGAAGAAAAGAATCTGCTTAACAACAGTGGCCAGCTGCCAACTAACATCCTCAAGCTCTTGCGAAGAAAGCATGTTCACCACCACCTGGGAATCAGACTCACAAATAATCTTACTCCATCCCCACAAGCAACATTGTTCCATAGCATATAAAATAGCCTAAGCTTCCATTAGATTGTTAGTATAATCACCCTTATGAATTGAGAAGAAAAATTTAACATTCCCAGAACTACAACGAGCCACTCCGCCAATACCAGCCGGACCAGGATTCCCATGAGAAGAACCATTAGTGTTAATTTTTAGAACTCCACAGGGAGGAGGAGTCCAGTGCCCATCCCAGTTAACCTAACCCTTCCTCTGATGGTGAAGCTGCCTGGACATAGAAGGAAACCTATGAGCCGCAACCCCATCCTACAGATGAAAATTGAGGCGATTACAGATAGCAAGATCAACTGGATCCATACCCCCATCAAGCTCACACTTCACAAGAATAGTTTCCTGGAGAGAATGTGATATTTTCCACCAAAGATGCAAAACACCAAGCTAAACATCTTGGAATATGTGATGATTCCTCTCCAACCAGATATGCCAAAGCATGAAAGATGGGCCAGCAATCCAAGCAGCATGGAGAGAAGAAGACTTGGAGGGAGCACTACCCAAGCGAGCCCAGAACTCAGGCAAAGAGGAAGCATGCCGACAAGAGAAATCCCAAGCACTCCACCAAAGGTGCCATATCTGAGTAGAATAGGAGCAATGGAAGAACAGATGGGAGATAGACTCCTCTCCATTACCACACAAAACACAATAAGAGGGGCCCTGAAATCCATGTTTACAAAGATTATCCCAGGTAAGACAATGGTTGTGAGCCACTAGCCACATGAAAAAATTGTACTTGGACAAAGAAACTTTATTCCAGACTTGCTTCCACCAAGGGACCTCAACATCCCCAAATAATTGTTTAGTTATCTCCTGATACCTAGCAGAGACATGATATTTACCAGACAAGGTACCGCCCCAAGCCAATACATCTAGACCAAGCAAAGAGGAACACTCTCTAGAGGCTAGAATTTGAGAAAGCTCCTGACGATCCATGTCTATACCTCCAGGAGGCCAATCAGAGGAATGCTTCCATCTATAACCAACAACAGGTCCCAATTGATAAGGAGTCTTGTAATGAGTGACTTTATCCCATCCAGCGGCAAGAAAAGAGTCACAAAGAGGCTAAAGATGAGGGTATATGGATAAAATGGAAGGGAATCCATCCCAAGCATTAGACCAAAACAAAGCCTGAGAACCTCCTTTACATATCCAGAACAGACCCCTCTTCACCAACATCGCACCTGTCTTCAAAGTATGCCAAACCATTGAGCCATGACCTTCAAGAGGAAGTGCAAAAATAGAGCAAGGATCAGCACCATGAAAATATTTATGAGTGATAATACGAGCCCAAAGTTGATGCTGTCCAGAGCACCATCGCCAATAAAGTTTAGCAGCCAAAGCTTGTCTACTCAATAGAGCAGAACAAAGACCAAGACCACCCTCCTTTTTAGGCCTACAAACAGTTGCCCAATTAACCAAGCTCCATTTAGTACTACGCAAATTACCACTCCAAAGGAATTGTCGAGAAAGAGCATCAAACTCCTTGAGAAAGTAAATAGGTGCAGCATGAACCATGCTTCTATAAGTAGGAAGAGCTTGGATAACAGCTTGAAGAAGAGTAACCCGAACAGCAGTAGAAAGCCATCTATGAGTCCAATGATTTACCTTATCCTGAAGCTTGGTAATCAAATTTTGCCAGAAGAGACGTGGCTGCCTGGAAACAGCAATAGGAATGCCAAGATAAGTCAAAGGAAGTGAGCCTATCTGAAATCGTAGGATACCAACAATCCTGTGCTGAATAGAATCAGGAGTGTTAAAAAAGTAAATGAAAGATTTGTGCTCATTAACTTTTTGGCCTGAAGCTGCCAAATAAACATCCAAAGCATGTCAAAAGGCTTCAGCTTCCTTGATCCTAGCAAGACCGGCAAGAGCAGAATCATCAACAAATTGAAGATGGGAAAGAGAAGGTAAGCCATTACCCCACCACTAGCCTTGAATAGAATTTTGGGACACCTGATGCTTAATGAATCTGCCCAAGCCTTCAGCCATGATGATAAATAGGTATGGGGAGAGAGGGTCACCCTGGTGGAGGCCTCTAGAAGCACCAAATAGTTGTGAAGGTTGACCATTAATAAGAATAGAAAAAGAGGTAGAAGTAATGCAACTCATAATCCAACTCACCCAGTCAGAGCTAAATCCAAAAGAAAGAAGAATACTCCTTAGGAAGCTCCATTTAACTCTATCGTAGGCCTTAGCCATATCCAGCTTAACAAACATGGCTCTCTCCCTTGACGTAGCCATAGAGTGAATAGCCTCAGTAGCAATAACCACCCCATCCAAAATTTGTCTTCCAGCAACAAAACCACCTTGTTCTTCTGAGATAATAATGGGAAGCCACCTTTTCAGTCTCTCAGCAATCAGCTTAGTAATAACTTTGTAGACCACATTACATAAGGCAATTGGTCTAAAAAACTCCAATTGATTAGCACCCTCTCTCTTAGGAATAAGAGTCAAGAATGTAGAGTTCAAAGCTCGAAGCATCTGCTTGCTAGCATAGGATTCTTTAACCACCTCCAACAAATCATGATTAATGATGTCCCAAAATTCTTGAAAGAATTCAACTGGAAAACCATCAGGACCAGGAGCCTTCCCCTTAGGCATGCCAAAGACCACTGCCTCCAGCTCTTCCAAAGAGATAGGATGCATGACATAATCATTCATTTCCTGAGTGATAAGGGAAGGAATACAAGACAAAATAATATTTTCTTCATTATCAGCAGGAGGAGAGTCCTCAGAGAAGAGGGTAGAGAAGTACGAAATAGCCTCCTAGAACAAAGCTGGCAAGGAATTCAATTGGATACCTTGAGAATTAACCAAAGAAGAGATAGTGCTCTCATTCCGGCGAGATTGCACTATTTTATGGAAAAAGGCAGTGTTTCGATCACCTTCCTGGAGCCAATCAACTAGAGCCTTTTGCTTCCAAAAAATTTCCTCTCGAAGTTCCCATTCTTCTAGAGCTCTAGAAGCAAGGGATTCAGCCTGGCCAAGATCCTCCGAGAAACCTCGATCTCTAATCTCCCTTGTGATGACATCAAGATTTTCTTGAGCAAGCCTCTTCATAAAGTGAAGATTCCCAAAGCATTCCCTATTCCATATCTTGAGCTGCCTTTTAACATATTAAAGCCTTTTAGAAAATGAGAACATTGCAGTACCATATGCAGGGGCACCATCTTTCCACCAACAAAAAACAAAATCATGAAGAGAGGAGTCACGAAGCCACATCAACTAGAACTTAAAAGGAGGATGCTTCAGAACATAAGCCCCTATAGCAAAAATTTTGATTGGCCAATGATCTGAACCCCTCCAATCAAGGATTTCTGAAGAGATAGTAAGGGTGCCACTAAGCCAGAAGCAAGAAACAAGAAATCTATCCAGGCGTTCTGAGATAGCAGCAATACCAGTCCTGCGATTATTCCAGGTATAGAGGCCATTAGAAGGCTTAACATCAGAGAGATGCAAAAGAGATATGTGTTGCCGAAGAAGAGCAGAAGAATGCCCCAATCTAGCCAAACCACCATGCTTCTCTTCCAAACTTAAAATTGAATTGAAGTCCCCTGTTAACACCTAAGGATGATAAGGATGACAATTTCTAACATATTGAATATGTTCCCAAAGTTCCTCCTTTCCCACAAGATCAACAGGTGCATACACATTAGTAACCATGATTACCTCTCCTGAGTCTAGAGCAGAAGCTACCATAGAGAGAGCTGAGTGAGAAGACATCCAGCCAAGAGGAGAAATTTTTTGAGGATCCCAAAATATAGCTAAACCACCAGCACTGCATGTTGCCCCAACACACTGGCATTGGTTACAAGACCAAATACTAGAGGCATGTTGGACCATAGACTCCACAGAGAGCTTAGTCTCTTGGATACAAAAAACATCAGGACTATGATCAACCACCAAGTTATGAATAGCCTTTTGTCTAGGGATGCTATTCAACCCCCTTACATTCCATGAGAGAATAATCATCATTGGGTAGATTTGGGAAAATGAGAATCCAAAGGTTTCACTGAACCAAACTCAATCAATATATCTCCTATGAGTTTAATCTTCTCTTGGTCTATTTTGCGCCCACTCCTTAGAGGGGGAGAAGAAGAAGCTCGCTTAAAGGGTCGAGGCAGCAACCCCAAGGGGAGAGGAGATCCCTTGCCCTTACCTGATGGTAGCACATCCTTAACCAAGTCAGCCAAAACAACATCATCATCTTCCAACACTATGGGAGTCACCAGAGCCGCTGTCACAGGAGCTACAAGAACCTCACAATTCTGATATACTACAACTTGAGATGCCCCACAAGCATCATTAGGAACAAATCTCTCATCTGGGCAAGCTAGATCAGAAGAGATAGGAGGAGGAATACCCTCCTCTAGAACCATACTATCCAGCACCTCAAAACGGTTAAAACCTAAATCAGATAATCTTTCTTTTAAAGGCCTCTTTTGACCACATCCCTTAGCTCGAGGACGAAAAGGGGTAAATCCATCCTTATCCTGCATTGGAGCCTTACCCTTACTTGTAGCATCTTGTGGATTCATCCCCTTGGTAGTATTAACCATTTGAGATTGTCCTTTCCCTATAGTATCTGCCAAACCACCAGCATTTCCAGCTGTAGACTGATCCACTCCTTTGAAACTCAAGTTACGGGGGCACTGCCGCAGTAAATGACCATACTCATGACAAATTTGGCAATGGAAAGGGAGGGATTCATAATCTAACTGCTGCACCCAAGAAGAATCCCCCAGACAAATTTCCAAAGAATCTGGTAATGGGTTATTCAAATTAATTTCAACACAAATTCTAGCAAAAGAAATAACCTTTTTATCGAGGGTTTGATGTGCGATCGTAGCTGGTTTCCCCAACAAAGTAGCAATTTGTCGAAGGATGTCTTCACGCCAAAATTCCAAGGGAAGACGAAGCAAGCGAACCCAAACTGGCACTGTTGAAGGGAGATCCTCAACAGAATTAAAACCTGAATGCCAAGGTTTGACAAATAACCCCACATTGTTGTAGAAATAAGGGCCTCCTTCAAAAACATGATCACGATCAGACATGCAAGAGAATACAACAAAAAAATAACTATTCCCTGCCAACATAATCTCCATATCACCTTCCACCTGCCAAGAGCGGCAGATCCATGCCTCAAGAGTAGATAGGGAAATTCGGATTCCAAGAAATTTGCATATCAAAGCATGCTTGGTCCAATAATCAATGTCCTCCATTACAGCCGTTGGAGGAATAACCAGAACAGGGCGATCATGGCTATGCGGAAGACAACCATTAACTTTTTTCAGCTTGGAGCTCTCCCCTGAATAAAACGATTCAGATCGCATTGCATGCATAGTTGGAGAAGAACCATCTGTTCTCATGAACGGAGAAGAAATCCCAGGCCCTGCCATGCAAACAATAAAACCCCCAATCCAAAATTGACTGCAGAAGATCTCCAAAAATACCGACTCAAATTATGTCCAGTAGCTAACAATCCAAACAGAACAGAAAAATAGTAAAGATCAAACACCAAGAACGGGCTAGGGGAAAAACCCTAGCCCAGCCGACAACCAACACTTCTTAGAGACCGATCTAAAAGGGTTTGTGGTAAACCTAGTGTGACTCGAACCGGAGTTGATGCGTAGCACTGGGATCATTCTGAATTCAGCTACATAATTATTATTACATCATTATATTCCATTTTCGTTCTTACTCATTATAGTTGTTTCCTTCTGACTAATTCCTATCAAATAGCTCTTATAGTTTGTTTGTTGCTCTCACCAACTACCTTTTTTTAAGTGTATTCTTTTTGGATATATGTAAATGTGAAAATTATATATATTTTTACAATTTTATCAACATTTTCATATTCATAGTATGAGACATCTTAGCTTTAATATTGTGAAACTAAATTAAAAAAATAATACCTTTTTGTTTATAAAATTTTATATATACATTTCATTGGTACAATTATATTTTTTCTCTAAACAAAAGGTTCAAACTCTTAATATAACAACTCAAAGTGATAATTGTATTTCTCAATTTCTTTTTTTTCAGAAAAGACATCAATTTATTTATTTTTTTATTTTAAAATATTTTAAAATATTTTCAATGCCCTTTATATTAGAACTTTTAAAGAATTTTAAACATTGTCTTGTATAGATATGACCATATTTTCGATAATTTTAATAAAGTGATTTCAATTTATTGATTTCATTTTTTTTAGGAACTGGTATAATCTTTTTTTCATTTTCTTATTATAATTACATGTGCGTTTTATGTTTTAATATTAACTACATTGTCTTGATATTTGATTCATATAGGCTTTTAGAGGATTAGTCCATAGAATGTTCTTGGTTCCATGTTATACCTTGTGATCATTCAACTTTTAGATTTAACATCTTATTAGTTATTAAAACTAATCCTCTTTATGTCCTTTTACTATGTTGAGTCATCTTGTTATTAAGGGTTTGTTATCCCTTATGTCTCGTATGTAGACAATCTTCTCATGGAGATTATATTCCAAAATATTAAGTATGAAATGATTATTATTGTCTTTACCCAAGCTATTTTAGGTATATTTATTCGAGTATATATGGGTGCACACATATATACCCAGATAAATATATAATTTTTTAATGCCTTTAATAATTTAGAAATTGATATATACCTTCACAAAATGAATTAAGTGCTCATGTTTACTCTCAAAGGAGTTTATACCTGATATCCATACTTTGTTTATTTTTCCTTTGATCTTCCTTGGATACATTAATTGGATTATGAGTTATCTTACACATTTTTCCTTCAACCTTATTGTGATAGTTTGATGTGCACATAGTTGCACTATTATGCTTTTATAGCATCATTCTATACCCATGATGGCACTTTATGGTTTTATACCATTGATATACATGATTTATATGATATTTTGTTTTGAGTTGCATAGGGAGCCAATTTTTTCAAGGATAACTATGTAGGTCCCCTCAGTATAACTGATACATAGTTTCCTTATCTGGCCCATGGAGTATACCTCCATCCTATATTGGTGTGCACTCATTTTATATGGAGTTTCCCTCCATTTGATCCTATCTGTTCCACTTTGATAGGATAATTTCTTTATGGAGTTTCCCTCTATTTGTTTCTATTGGTTCCACTTTGAAAGATTAATATTTATATGGAGTTTCCCTCCATTTGATTCTATATGCTCTACTTTGAAAGGTTGATATTTATGGATTTTTTCTCCATGTTGTTCCATTTTGTTCCTCAATGCGAAGATGATATTTTTGTGGGGATTTCCCATTCCAATCTCCTTGTCTCCTTGGTGTATGCTCCTAGTTGTGATTTATTCATGGTATGACTTCCTACACCTTGTTCATTTTTTTGATAGGTGATGAGGCTACCATATCTTGGAACACTCCAATATTGGAGACTCTATTTGAGAAAGTTTTTTTGACCCATGATGGTTTTTTTTTCCTCGTGGCAATGAAGTTGCTTGTCCATGATGGATTTCCAATTTGAAGGCAATATGTTGTACACCCTCATAATCCATTCGTTTGAGTATCCTAAAAAATCATGATAATACTAATTTGATCAGCATGTCTCTCTTTTTACTTTATTTTCATATATTAATGTGATAATGATCTGCATACTTTATTGCTTAGATCATGAGTCATGCATGTTATGGATTGATCACCCATTAATTTGCAATGGGATGATTCATTAAGTGGACTGTCTATATCCACGTGATTGATGCAATGTTGATGCACGTATCATTAGTTGGCCTTGTCTGTGGTCATTAGTACATTAGTATAATATCCCGTTCATGAGAATTCTGATCAAACTTTTTGATAATATTTTGAGCATATACTTCATTTTTATATCAGGTTATCTCCATTGCTTTGTGGTAACATGTTTTATTTTCTTCATTGTTTCTCTATGTGAGTTTTATTATCCTTATTCAAAGGATTTCTAATTTGCATATAATATTAAATACTTCTTGTGGATAGTTGTCTTGTTTCTTGTGTCTATGTTTTTCAGGTAATCCATCTAGCACATACAAGATTTGGTGTACTTTAATGACCTATCCACTTCTCTCTTGGCTGTGTGAAGATCTACCTACACTCACAAGGGACCTTTTGCATAAAAGAAGACTTTGTCAAAGATCAATTTGCTACTATTTTCATTGTAAAAATTTGGGTTTAATACCCTTTGATGTAATTTCCCCAAGTAAAGATTAAAGGGGGGTGTTAGAATTTATAATCTTTCCTTAGTTGTATTTATTAAATGGGATAAACCAAAGTATTCCTAAGTTTTTTGTCCTCTAGTTTACATGTGAGGACAGGTCTTTTTGTAATTCCTTTATTAAGGAAAATAGTTTATTCCTCCTTAAGAGGATTATGACACTTTTTATGCACACACTTATGAATGTGGCAATCATTCACTTGGGAGTTACAAATAAATCCTCTTCTCATCTCTTTATAAGAGATGCTTATCTCTCATTCACAACACAATCACTATGTAGTTCTTGTAATGAGCCAGTGGCTCCATTTTCTCTCTTCTCTCTCCTTCTTACATTCTTTAGGCATTTGCCTCATTCATATTATTCACAAGGGGTTTTCTTTGCTTTCTCCTTTCAAATCCTTGTCTCCTCTTTTTGTGGATCTTGGGAAGCTCTTATAAATGATGGTAATTATGTTCATCACAAACTCTCTTGAACTAAGTTATAATTCTTTATGTTTAGTTCATTTCAATTTTATTATATCTAACACAATCTTTAATTTTTTAAGTATGACACGTTTAATAAAGTCATTTTCATGTTAGTCTTAACACCAAACCTAAAAAATTCATGATGATTTTTTTAGATGATTAAATTAACTTTCATGTTGATTAAAATTTGTTATTAGAATTTTTCAACTTTAATCAATAAATTTTTATTTAAGTTAATATTCAAGCATAATAGTTCTTTTTTGTGGAAGATTTTATCAATTATCAATTAATTTTAATCTTTTGTATAAAAACACATGCCTATTTCATGAATAGTATTCCATCCTATAAATTAACCATATTGAATTAAATCAATAAAAAAATATGATCACCCTCATCATTTTCTATTAAAAAACTTAAGTTCAATCAAGAACATCTCTACAATCTATTCTACCCATTTCTTACTCTAATAAATCCAAGAACACTAAGCACTACTTTTTCAAGCTTTTGTTCAATCCAAAACTCAAAAATGACAACCATAGTTATCTTTTGCATTATCTTCTAGTTCAAAACACATGGTTCTAGATAAGTGAATAACTATTCTACCCATTTTTTATTCTAATAAGTCCAAGAACACTAAGCACCATTTTTTCAAGTTTTTGTTCAATTTGAAACTCAATAATGACAACCATAGTTATCTTCTGCATTATCTTCTAGTTCATAAACACATGGTTCTAGATAAGTGAATAACTATTCTACCTAGCTTTTACTCTAATAAATCCAAAAACACTAAGCACCATTTTTTCAAGTTTTGTTCAATCCAAAACTCATAAATGATAGCCATAATTATCTTTTGCATCATAATCTAGTTCAGAAACACATGGTTCTGGATAAGTGAATAACTAAATCTAAACTAAGATAATCATCAAACATTTTTTATGTATGAGAATTTTAATTTGGGGTGGAGGAATTGTGCATCTTTTGAGAAATCAAAGTGCCTACATGTCAATTAGAATCCACACATTAATGTTATCATAGATGATCCAAATACCTCTACTTTTTGACACTTTCCAAACTCATCTTAACGTGGAACATTACAAGGTAGGGAAATAAGGGTGTGTTGTCTATGGAGTCTCTTGTTGATCCCACATCTAACTATGAAAGCTTTGCAAATTAGGGGATGAGAAATTCTAGCGGCAACAAATATGCAGTTTTGAAGGGTTTTTTTTTTCAACCTTCATTTGCATTTTTGCATTCTCATTTCCCATATTTTTGGATTATCCCTACTACCAGGAAAGAAAACTAACACACAGTTTTAGACAAAAAATATTATTTGGTCCTGAATTTATCATCTATGAATTTTTAGTTTATTTAAATGTGTATCAATCCTAGCATACAAGACACACAAGTTTTTCAAATGTAGTTGCACTTGACCTTCCAAAATTGAACCCAAAATGTAAAAGCATAGATAAGGTACATGAATTGTTTAACACAATGCTTCAAAGAAATGTGGTCTGCAATGAACTTTGCATATGCATAATTTCAATTTGTTGGAAAATTCAGCAAATTTCAAGAAAAATGTGATCACAAGATCCCTCAAACTTTTCTAGAATCCTTATTGTCTGTGCCAAAATAAGATCAAATTTAATCCACCACTTCTAGAACAAAATAGGAAAAAAGATCTATGTATTTATCTTTGTTTTCTATATCTGTTCAGTTGGAGGAAATGGATGTTTTCGTAGAGTTTTTTTCATGGTTGTTTAGTTGGTCTTTATTTTTATGTCCACCATTTTAGTTCCAATTACTAGAATCACATTGTGCATCCATTGATTTGGAAATATTTTTTTTCTTTTCCTATATTACTTTATCAAATGATTGGTAGTAAGCTTTGTTGGATTTTGTTTCCAAGTACCTCTCATTAGTGGTGTACTTTAAGTTTAGAATTTTAATTACATGACTAGATTTTATCTATTTATTTGTTTAAGGAAATATAAATTTTTGATTATCTTGTAATTCCAATTCTAATATTTAAAAATCTTATTAAACAAAAAAAAAATCATCAAGAATTCTAGCCAATACATCCTTGTTGAAAAAATTATCATAAAATCTTCCATATTAAAGTCATCAAGATTGATAATATCAAAGAGAAAAACTCGAGTTGAAAGTATGAGGAAAAATAATAAATTTGAGGTTCTAAAGAAGAAAATGTATGTTAATCTCTACTACTCTTCTCATATGTTGCTATTGCTTGGCCAAGATGTTGTGGAATCTTCATCACTTTCTTTAAGAAAAAAAGTTGTGTCAAATGAATTTGAGGAGAAAGAAACATAAATATTATCATAATAATTTACCTCACCTACAAAAAAGCTATACATCCTAGTTTTTAAGTTGAGAAAAACATAGAAAAAAGAAGGCATTCTATTTGGATTTGGTGTTTTTTCAACAAAAAAATCTCCGAATTTCAAAACTGGTAAAGAAATTCTCTCATGGGGGATTCCAATAGAAGTAGAACCCAGATGTGCAACATATGCTCATATATAATGACAGGATTTAGAGCTATTGGCCTTTGCTACAACATGTTAAGCAACCATACTCATCCAAATAACAATGTCATTTGTAATCACTCACCTAGTACTTTTGTTGATCTGGTACAGGTGGCCATACAATTAAATGAATGATCAAGATGTATCTACATTTTATGAATATGGTATTTAAAAATAATAGAGAGTAATTTTAAAAATTCATTATCTTCTTGGGCTTTGTTTTCTCCAAAGAAAGTATTTGTAGTAGTGGTCGAGTATTGGAGCAAGAAGACATAGAAAACACTCTATAATCACCATTATTACTTTGGAAGCCAATATAGTTGATTAATATTTTTCTCCAAATAAGTGTTGTTTGACGATATGGTGGCCAAGCTTAACCGGCACATTGGAAGCATTGAATAATAGTGGCCTCCAGTGGCATATCCATTCTTAACCAATAGCTTGGAGCCACTATTATACATTGGGATCAGACTATTGGCTAATAGTGGTTGGGCCCACTAAAAGCCACTATTATTCAATGCTTCTAGTGAGCCAGTTAAGCCGCTCGTGATATGGTGCACTAAAGTGGCTAAAAAAGTATAAATTGAAGATCTTTATAGGGAAGAAAGAGGCAACAGGAAAAAAATCTCTAAGGGACAAATGAGCTTTTGAGATCCCTAAACCTTTGATAAGTAGTGCAAGCAATTTTCCCAGGGAAGGTAAAATGAGTACTATTTAAAGTTAAAAATATTTTCAGGATTTATCTCTTTCCACAAATGTGTTAAATAATTTCACTATTCAAACGCTTAACTAGGTTGCTAGATCTACCCAAAGAATACACTTTTGAAGTAACCTTCTAGAGAAAAAAGCCTTCCTAAATGTTGCTCATCCTAAGGTCCTCTTTTCTTGTAATAAAGTACATGTAGAGATCATCAAATCAGTTGTGAAGAAATACAATGCATACAATACTTCTCTAAAATATAATGCAAGAAAAATATGGGTTTTAGACAACCAAGGAGAATTCGGCACCAGTTTTAAAATGTCTAGAATGAAAGAATCACAAAATCTTTGATGTGATAAAACTTCTGGTTGCTTATGTGCATATTTTTAAGCACTGTGAGAAAAAATTTAATTGAAAGCAACAAAATTTGTTATTACATGCAATTAGACTATCTATTCCCTAGGCTTTTACTTTTCTTAGGGACTACACTGGTGACTTTTCCTTGTACCCATCACCCAAAACCATTTTTTGGTAGTCTCTTAAACCATTTATTAACAATTATTTTCTAGTGTGAGATAATTTTTAGTTGCAAGCAACCTCATAGGGAAATCCTATCGGCTAATTAATTTTTATCCATGATTATAATTGGGCACTTTCAATGAAGCAAAACAAATATTTGACCTAATTTTAGCTTATAAAAATGATTTATTCCCAAAATTTACTAATGGCCCTTTTAGCTTCTTTCGGTTTCTTTTTTATGAACCACTTTTCAATTTATTATTCTTCTCAAATTGTAATATTTTAAAATCAACCTTGTAATACATTATGTGAAAAGTAGAATAGAAAATCATACCACAGTTGTAACAAAAATCAATGTATTTGGATTGATTTAAAAAAAAAATCTAATTGAAAAATTCAACTCTATGATTAATATCATTATTTTTAATAAGATATAAAGCAAGCTTCTTTAGAAGACTTCATAGTGTTCTTAAAAAGAATATTTGTTAACTGGTATTTCAACTCTCTAAATATATCTCTTAAATAAAACTAGATGAAAATTCTCTCATAGTTAATAAAAGGTAAAAGAAAATACATGCATATATTAGTTACTACACAATATTAAATACATTCTATCTATTAGCATTAGTTATTAAAAAAATTGATTCAAGCAAAAGTGGTGAATCCATCAAAGCGGTAATTCATCTTTCATAATAGAACTAGTTCAATTAAGTTCAAGAATAACCATACACATGTCTTCTCCTTTAAAAAAATTCCAATAAAATACTAAAATTCCTAATATTTAGATGAAAACTTTTGTTGCATTTTTTCCTTTAGTTCTTCAAAGGTTACATATGCATTGTCGACACACCCTTCTTTTTCCAATGTGATCACAAGATTCCAAAGTTTTGGGACAATAATATCTTTCTCTTTTTGTTTGTACAAATTATGGACCAAATGTATGAGTTGGGAAACCATTCTTGCATTGTAGATGATGTCCATTTAATTGCTTAGATGCAATAAATTGAATTTGTCTTAATTATATTGATAAAAGAAAGAAGCATAGAATGACTACACTTTTTTAAAATTATATGAAATATATCAAAAGTCACCTCATTCTCTTTTATTTAATGTATGGGAAATTATGTGGTAAAATAAACTAAATGAATTTACTATAAATGTCATGACAACAAAGAAGACATGTCCATGATTTAAATTAAAGTAATATCTAATTTGACTATTGGATATCTAGAAATTCTAATATTGTTTGAAAGTTCTAGTATTATAATATAATCACATTTATGAGTACAATTATATTTTCATTTTTATATTTGTCTCGTATATCCCCTCATTAATTTTAAGAATGAAATGATGTTACTCGTATAAATTAGATTATTGAAGCATCCTTAAATTAGTTTAGTGATATTAAGAGATAATTAGATATTTAAAAAGATTATAATTTTCATATTAGTCAAACATTTCCTCTTATATAAAATCAAATGTGGAAGGAAAAATAAATAATACCTCTAGTTTGTCTTTGTTCTTGCCCTAAGCATGTACAAGATAAAGGAACAGAGTAAAAGAGAGAAATTATCACAATCATACATAAATATGATAAAATATTTTAACATAAAATTTAAACACTAGACCAAGTCTATATATAAAGGCAAGCCCCAATTGTGTGTATGTCATCCACTGGGTATGAGTACATATATATATTACCTTTCCATGTACTTTTATTGGGTTGGATTAATCTTTGATCTTCACTATAGTCATCATCAATCAAAGAAAGTAATCATTATAATATTTTGAAATATTATCCCTTCCTAGCAATGATAACATAGCCTAATAATTATTGTAATTGTTAGAAATGCTTTAGAATAACTGAGAGGGGGGGCAAATCAGTTATTCAAGGTCCAACATGTCCTATTAAAACTTTTACCAAGTGAAGTGAGCCCATTCAACCATTCATTCATCCAAGCTTAAAAATTTCTATTCAACAAGTTATTGTAAATCAACATGAAGGCATAAGACATAAAAAGATCAACACATAACATAGTGATTTACGTAGAAACCCAATTTGGGAAAAACCACCAGTAATATGCTACTCCATTCTCACTCTTCTGAACGGATGCCCTATGAAAGGCCTACCCTGTTAAAGGCTTACAACACACTATTAAATGTAACCTAGTTAAAGGAATTAACCACCCTCTTAGAAGTGGGCCTGGTTAGAGGACTTTAGAACATTTACTTGGAATACCACCTTGTTAAAGGATTTACAAATGGCTATTAAACCAACCTAATTCCATAGGATTTTCCTTCTATCCTAACTGATACAATTGCTAGAGAGTAACAATTAGGGGTTTTGATCTGATTACAAAATACAACTCAACTTGTAGATTTTAGATCACCATTCAGCTCATATCTTTTCCTGGCTTTCAATCTCTGCTACTTTTGATAGCTTGCCTTCCTTTCAAGCTTAGTCACCTTGAGTCTTCATGCTCAATGTACCAATGCAATCATCTCTCTCTGACCACTTGTTGAAGCAGAGCCTATGTGCTCTATTCTTCCTTCTCCTGGATGTCTTCTCCTTGACACCCTTCTAACCACTTCACAATTTGGCACTCTAGCTCTTGCTTCTTGGTCTATGACTTTTTAAATAGAAGTCTAGAATCTTTTTCCCACTTGATTCTTCCCTCTTTTAATTTCAATTTGTATGGATTAGGTAGGATTCGTTGAATCTAACCCATATTATGTTTCTTCTAGAAACATCATGGAGAATCCTCTTCAATTCACTCAAAAATGGTTTACATAGAATTCTATGCCCCAGCTCATCATCCTTATCCTCCAACTAGTTCAAAAAATTCAAGGTAACAACTTTGTCGGCTCAGATTTGGCAATTTTTTGTTATTCAACATAATGTAGCAGCTCAATACTATTGAAATACTGATGCTTGGCACATACTGTGTTACTCGGCATCAATTGTGTTTTTACTAATGCTCGGCACCTGAAGTTCACTCGGCACCTACTAATATTTTCTAATGCTCGGCACTTGAAGTTCACTCGGCACCTATTACTTTGCTAGAAACTTGAACTTCACTTGAAACACACTAGATTTTTCTTTTGCTCGGCTCCAACTAAAAATTTTCTCGGCTTCAACTAACTTGCTCGGCACCCACTGATGAACTTAGTTTAAGCTTTGTAGTCAGCCTTGTTACAACTTATACTTCTAATGTTTCTTAGGTGTGACCAACCTCTGTATCTTCAAGTATGTTATCAATACATCATTTAACCATTATCTTAACTGGTCCTTGCACTTCATTACAATATCATAACTCAACCTTTCCCTTAGGTGCTCTTGTTACATCTTGTTGATCAAATCCTCTTCATCAATCAACTAAGTGATAGTGCTTGGATCTTATAAGCAATTTTCATTCCTACAAATAGCAGGTTTGACATCAATGACAAAAAAATGATTGAAAATATTCTTTATAACAACAATCTCCCTCTTTGATCAATCTTCTTCTCACAATGATCTTTTCAATCAGATTTTCAACAGTAATCTCCTATATGCCTTTTACAATTCATCTCATTTCACACTAATAGTTATTTAAAATTTTCTCATATTTTTTAAATATCATTTAGAATATCAAATTATGGATGTTCAAAAATTATTATTATCTTAATCAAATTATTTATTTTAAAAATAATAATTAGAAAAAATTAATACCTAATTATAATTTAAGATATATTAAATATTGTTTTGTACATTGTTAGGAGTACAATGAGATTTGGTAGAATATACCTTAGTTAGAGGATTTAGAACTCCTTATGAGAATCCACCCTGGTAAAGGATTTATAATAATGAGACTAGTTAAGGTCCACCCATCTAAGGGATCTCCCTTATTGAAACTATTAAGTAACAATAAGTTGATTAACCTTTCTTTGGTACTTCTTGTCTTTCAAATCCTTTTTCCTTTTCTTCTCTACTCAAACCTTGGTAAATGCATTGAATGTATGTCTCTATACTCACTACTTGTCTTCCTTAAAGTGTATTCACTTTTTTCCTATTTACATTCTTTTATTTCTTAATCTCATCCTATCATTTGAACTACATGTTTACCATGCTCTAACTTTGTTATCTTCACATATTTTTATCCTTGTGACACACTTTCAATCTTTTCCTTTGATCATTTTTGGATCCTCTTATGTAATTCTCAAGTATAAGTCAAAATGTGTTTGAATTCTTGATATTCCTTCTTGAACCCTCTTTACTTTTCTTTCTTTCATCTTCTAACTATTATGTAATTCTTTCTCCTTTTGAGAAAACTTATCTTTATTACTTTTTATCCAATAGTATTGATTGCATCAATCATTTAATTATTTTTTCTTTCACAGATAATATAGGAACTTTTATATAAACATAATTCAAAACTATCACCCTACAACCCTGTAACTTTGTCATCCTGCAACTCTTCTGCCCTTGGCCTTCTTCCTATTTCCATGCCCTCTCAGTCTTAGGAGATATGGATCCCCTTTCCACTCTTACACCCCCCCCCCCACTAGAATCAGCCCCCATTTGTCTAGATTTTGAAATGGTCGTGAAATCCCAGAATGGTCACATTCTTTTTCAGGAGGACACCCCTATTCTGATTAAAATCGGTGTCATTCCTAATGACTATGTCTGTTTGGGCCCCAAACACTTGGGTGGTCCCATGAAGGCAGCCACTTTAATGATGATTCCAAAGTCAAACTGGTTGGGGGTTGTTGTTGGATCTAAGACTCTTCTGGACTCTGGTGTAAAACCCACATTCTCCTCAAGACCCACTGGACCTTTGATTTCACTACCCGACTCTATGGTGGACTTGATTTCCTTGGGTTTTATCCTGAGCCTTGTTGGAAAGTTTGTATCCTTTCTACCTGCAATGGATATGGTTAGAAAATGATGCTCTTCAAAGTGGAAACTAATGGGTTTTGTTTCCATTTCTACAATGGCTAGAGCCCTCTTCTTGTTCAATTTTACAGCTAAAAAATTTTGGGATTTGATCATGGCAGGATAATGGTACTTTGGAAAACACCACTTTTTGCTAACAAAATGGAAACCAAGATTTAACTCGGAGTGTGATCTTTACAAATCTAAACTGGTCTAGATACATTTTCTTGGGCTCCCTTTGGAATTCTAGGATGAATGTGTTTTTAGATGCATTAGAAGCTCCTTTGGACAATTCATAAAAATGGGCTCGATGACTAGTTCAAAGATTAAACTGGGCTTCACTAGGATTTGTGTGAATGTGGGTATGAAAAACCCCCTAACAATCATGGTGGACCTAAAGTCTAAATGGGGTACTTGGTTGCAACCATTAGTTTATGAGAATACTACTCCCTTCTACTAGAAATGTAACAACTTTGGCCATTTGTTTGTGGATTTCTTGAAGAATGAGAAAATTAAGAGAAAACTCTCCTCTCTAGGTGTGGAGGTGGTTGAAAGTTCAAAAACAACTAAAATGATTATCATATCCAAAACTCATGAAAAAATGGAATTGGCTAGTTTGACTAGGACTCACTTGGAGAATCCTTAGAAGCTAAAAGGAACCCCTAGTATTAAAGAGAAAATTATAACCCCTATGGATGATGTGCATGATGAGGGGACCATAAGTGATTGGACCAACAAAATGGGCATTGTTATTCAGGAAGAGGGGGAGATTGTTGACATGCAAATCCTAGAAATGCCACATCTAGGTGGAGATGTGTTGGACAAGGAAATGGTAGTTCATGAAGTTTTTAACTCTTGTAGCCCACTACTTAACTTGGGAGTTGGCTCACTACTCACAAATGGAACCCTTGTGGTCTCCCTACTAGGAATTGTTGAAGTTTTCTCTCCCTCCTCTGAGGGCCCAAACTGAAATTTTCTTAGCAATGATGTTGAATAGATGGTCCCAAAGAGAAAGCCTAGGGGAGGGAATAGGGCTAATGTTGGATCAACCACAAGAATTGTGAGACCTTTGATTAGGAACATCCATCAAAAGGAAATAAAAAAGGATATAGCACAGGGGAAACACAAAACCCTAAAGGAAACCCAAAATCATAAAAGATGAAGATTATGTCCTAGAATGTTAGAGGGCTTAATAACCCCATGAAGTAGTATGAAATGAAACAAAAGATCATTGAACTTAATACTGACATGATTCTTTTGCAAGAATTGAAAATGACTAAGAAATATTTCTCTAGAGAGGCTAATCACATTTGAACAAGCACTAATAATACTTATAGTAATACTAATGGAGCTTCTAGTGGCATTTCTACAATGTGGAATCCTGATAGGGTGGTGGGTGTGGTTATCTCTGTCAACACCCATTTTGTTGACACAAGTTTCACCACCACAACTAATAGTTGGACTATGTTTAATTTCTATGCCCCCAACACTCAAAATGGAAGGCTTGATGTCTAGGATGAGGACACTAATGTGGTTGATTCTGTGAGACAAGGAAATATTTTTTGCATGGGAGAATTTAACACCCTGCTTTACCCTCTAGAGAAAATAGGGGGATTGGAGGATTTTTCACATAGTATATAGGACTTAGAGGATTTCTTGAGAAGAAATGATCTGATAGATATTGACATCTAGGGTTCTTCCTTCACTTGGTCTAACAATAGATTGGGGAAAAACTTGATTTAGGTTAGGCTTGATAGGGCCCTCATCTCTTTTGGAGGGAACATTCTCCAACACACCTCCTTAAAGGTGAATCTAAGGACCATTTTAGATCATTCTATGTTGGTTCTCTCTTGGACACAATGGACAACTAGATGAAGGCCTTTAAAGTATGAGATCATGTGGCACTCACATTAAGGGTTCAGAGACTTTATTGCACAATGGTGGAAGGTATGACCATGTTTCGTATTGCTAGAAAACCTGACAGAATCTAAAAGAAGGTGAGAGAATGGAGAAAATCCTTGTTTGGGAATATATCCAAAGAAAAGAAGGCTATTGAAAAGAAGCTGGAAGCTATCCAAAATCGACTTGCACTAACCAATGCACATGTTGAGCAGCAATAGGAGGAGAGGGAGTGTAGAGACAAATGGAAAACCCTCCTAAATCGGGAGGAGGTCTTCTAGAAATAGAGATCTAGGGTTCAATGGTTAGAGGAGAGAGATAAGAACATGACGTTCTTGCATAGATGGGCCTTGAGAAGCAAAAAGAGAAATAGTATTAACCTATTGCTAAATGATAATGACCAAGAAGTTACTAAAGTGGAACAAATGGAAGATAAAGCCAATTCCTATTTCCTCAAAATGTACAACCCGTAGGCTGCCCAAGTTAATAGTAACTTGCAAAGAAATATCCTAATGTTATTTCAATTGATGATCAATGACTAGATGAATGAGGAAATGAAGAGAAAGGTTAAAGAGGAGGATGTTAGAATGGTTGTTTTCACTATAAATCAGTATAAGGCCCTTAGTCCTTATGGGTTTCGTCCTATTTTCTTCTAGGAATTCTAAGACATTGTAAAGTACGATGTGATCCATGCTACTTGTGACTTTATTAGAATGGGTAAACTACTAAAGGAACTCAACCAAGCCTTCATTTTTCTCATCCCTATGACCGAGGACCCTAGGATGATAGAGGATCTTGAACTGATTAGCCTGTGTAATACTATTTATAAGATTCTTGCTAAGGTTATGGTGAATCATATCAAGCCCCTTCTGGACAAGTTCATTGGCCCCTGTCAAAATAGTTTTGTGCCAGGAGGCAGATTCTTAATTTGGTTATAACTACACATGAGGTGATTCACTCAATGGAAAGGTGTAAGAACCCAGGTATGGCCCTTAAACTAGATATTTCCAAAGCCTATGATAAAGTTAGAAGAGAATTCCTCTTTGCTATTATTACCAAACTTGGCTTTAATGAGAATATTAATATTATTATAAAAAATGTTGTTACCTTTGTTACATTCTTAGGGCTTATTAACAGAGCCCCTAGAAAATTATTCTCTTCCTCCCAAGGTCTTTGTCAAGGTGACCCCCTTTCTAGTTACCATTTTATTATTGTGGTGGAAGTTTTAAGCATAAATTTATTTTAGAACTTTGACTAACTCTGATAGAATTAAGGGTGTTAAACCTACCTCTCAGTGCCCCCCACAAGTCATCCAATAGTTTGTGGATGATACTTTCTTATTTGTTATCTCCTCCATCCATGAAGTCAAAGAATGGAAAGACACCCTAAACCATTATGTGTTGGTCTCTGGTCAATGCATAAATTAATAGAAAAGTAATGTGTATTTCTTTAACACTATAGCCAGTTTGAGGGAAATGTGACAGGTATTCTTGGTTTCTAGGAGGTGTCTCTCCTGGACACTTATCTAGGTCTCTTGCTTACAATAAAGGAAGTCCCTAATCAATATTGGAATGGCTTGGTTTAACACTTTCAGAGAAACTTGGCAGGATGGAAAGCTAAAATCTTCAGCAATACAAGAAAAATCCAGCTTCTATCCACCTCCTTGCAAGGCATCCCAATGTATTTCCTCTCCATTTTCAAAATCTTAGGCAGATCAAAGATATTCTTGAGAAAATCTAGCAAAATTGTTTGTGCTCTGGTACTGAAGAGTAGTCTAGAATGAGTCTTTGGTTAGCTTAGAGAAGGTATGTCATCTGAAAAATCCTAGAGGATTGAATATTAGAAGAATAGGACAATTGAATATGGCCCTCCTAACCAAAATTGACTGGAAACTGGTGAACTCTTAGGGTAGTTGGTGTAATATTGTTATGGCTAAATACCTTGGAGGATCTTCTTTCCATCAATTCCTTTGGGCACTTGCTCTCCCCTAGGGTTCCAAGATCTAGAATAAAGTGGTTAGTACCTGAAAGATCTTGAAAATGGGGTGTCAATGGATCATGGGGAATGGTAACTCTATTGACTTCTAGGAAGATCAATGGAATCAAGACAACCTCCTCATGCATACTAAGTTCTTACCTCTGCATGAGATGTGCACTCGATTGTATGGCTCTTAGACTTAAACCTTTATCACCCTTAATAGATAATGGATCAAATTCCAGAACCTGGAGCCTATGGAGTTAGGCCTTGCTTAGGAACTACAAGACCTTCTTTAGAACTATAGGATCCCCCTCACCCTAGTGTAGGTCTCCTTAGTGTGGAAACTCACACCCTTGGGTGAGTTTATAGTTAAGTCAATTTATCTAAGTTATTTGGAGGGGGAGGTTGCCCAGGCTGATTAGAAAAAGGCCTGGCACCCTTGGATTCTACCAAAGATAAACTTCTTTTGGTAGATGGCTTTGTATGGATCCATCCTCACTGTCGATAACCTCTAAAGAAGAAGGTGTCTTCTTGCTAACTATTGTATTTTATGTGTCCATGATGTTGAATCTACTCCACTCCTACTTATCCACTGCCCTTTTTGCATAGATATTTTAAGGGAAGCCCAGTGGTGTATAGATAGTATTTTGAAGCAATTTTTTTCATTGGGATGGGTTGTATGCTCACCCATACCTCCAAAAATTATGGTTGATTCTCTCCCCATATGTTTCATGGAAAATCTTGAAGGAGAGGAGCAATAGGATTTTTAGGGAACAATCCACTACCACCTTTGGGGGGTCCAACAAATTATCAAGATACTAAAAGAATGTAGTAGGATATGGCATTGGAAGCCCTCCCCACCCTTGAACCTGACGGATAGATTTGATATGAAATGGGCAGTGACTTGGAATGTTGGCTTAGTAGTGGCACAATTTAACAATTCCAAATTCATGACTAGAAAGAAGATGGAGTGGCACCCTCCCCCTGAGTCCTAGATCAAGCTAAATTTTGATGGCTTAGCCATGATGGATAGCATCACGATGGGAGTTTTCCTTCACAATAGTATGGCAAATATGGTGGTCGCCTATACTAGAAACTATAAAGGAGACTCAAAGAATGAAGTAGAAGCCTTGGCACTTCTGTGGGGACTAAGAATTATGAGAGCTCATGGATTCAATAAGCTTTCCATTGAGTAGGACTCAATGTTAACTATTAAAGTTTCTAAGGGAGAGAGCAGGAGCAACTAGTTGGTCAAAGTTATAATCGATGGAATCCAAAGGTTGGGGGAAGAATACCATGAGATCCATGTGACTCACATCTATCATAAAAGGAAAGATGTGACAGAGGAGTTGGCCAAATTTGGCCATAGTGTCACGCATTTATTTGAATAGGAGGACATCATATTTTTGCCATCATCAACTCAAGTTATGATGGAAAGGGAGTATACTTACATTAATACCATATGAATCATCACTACAGGTGCCAAGCCTTCATTTATCCATGTGGGTGTGAGGACATGGTTTTTCAAAAAGGGATTATTTGGCAAGATTATATGATGATCCGCATTAATGATTCAATTGTTGTGAGCTTTAAATATTGCAAAAAAAGGACGTAGAGGGTGGATTTGCGAAGATTCAAAAAATTGTCTGTTAATGATCAAAAAGACAAGTTGTTAAATTCTCGCACCAACTATAGCTAGGGACAGCTATTTACCAATGGAAAAATACTGCTAACACGTGTTGCTAAGGGTAGGAAATCTTGTAGAATTATGATGGTTACACACTACCTTTTCATTTTAATCTTTGAGGATTTTTATTTTATATTCAGTAACAACCAAACCTGCAACAAGGCTATGTTAGAAAACTTTGAAGAGTTCATGGTTGATTTGGGTGACGGCATGGGCACTAGTCGTCACATTAAACTAGTGGGTGTGGAGGATTGCATCTGTAATAATGAAGTGATGATGGTTTACTTGTAGGAGGGTGGCCTCTTACCATTTATGGAAGGGATGACGAATCACAATGAGAATGTCTCTGTGCATTTATTCCATTCTTGGAAGGATGGGAAGGTGACTATCAATGGGATGGGATTTTAAATCTTGGAGTAAACCATTGTGAGGGTTGGAGAGTTTACCATTGAAGGAAAGAATTGGTGGAGGCAGGACAAGGTTAATGAGGAAACTAATTTGTGGAAATCTTTCAAATTCAAGGAGGAGCTAGTGTGAATGCAGGGTGGGTTTTCAAGGGAAGACCTTCCTAAACCTTGGGATGTCATCTACTATGAGATTATGTGGTACATCACCCTTGATGATCACTTCTAGATACTCTATTATTACCACTTCTCCATTCTAAATCACTTTAGAAACTTGGACCATATTTCCTTCCCATTTATTTTGTTACATTCATTGGAAGATTGTATTTATAAGGCTACAAGGAAATAGAAGGAGGTTAAAACCTTCTACCTCATCCATCAGGGGCCCATCAAAAAACTATATAGCCAACATCTCACCCAAAACCCACTACTCCTAGTGAACCCTTTATTGGTTTGTGGTGACTAATCAGGGAAGTACTGTACAAATACTTCATAAATTCTATGGGCTACTATTTGCCAATAGTTGGCTACTATTCACCAATGGCTAATATTCACCAATTGGCTATTGTTTATATTCCCCAATTTATGGCTAACATGTTGTAACTAATTTTAACCCTAAAGTTGCAAAAATACTTGTATAAAAGGGCTTAAGGTTAGGGATTGTTTCATAAGGTGTGTTGCAAAAATTGGTTCTTGCTACGGTATTGAGCTATAAGGGATTATAGATTGTAATTGGGTTGTAATCACTGGTTCATAATCATATTGGACTTGTTGTTTGGTGGACTTAGCCTAGGGATTGGGTGAACCATGATAAATCTTGGTGTCTTGTGTTCTTTTTTGTGTGGTATATTATTTTCTGATATTGTTTATATTTTCATGTAATTTTTATTTTTATCCATTATAAATCCTAACAAGTGGTATTAGAGCAAGGTTTTTTTTTTAGTTTCCTCTGTAGGAATGCCTCATGGTTGAGTAGGAGTCTCACAGTTGAGTGGGAGTGATGGAAGATGAGGGTAATATGAGGGTTGACAAGTTTAATGGGCTAAACTTTCAGTTATGGAAGATGCAAATGGAGTACTATCTCTATCAGAAGGATTTATGGTAGTCATTGGAAGGAAAAACTAAGAATCAGGGATCTATGACAAATGACAGCTAGGATCTTTTAGATAGAAAGTCACTTGGAAGCATTTGACTATGATTGGCACCATCAGTGGCTTTTAATATAACAAAAAGGAAGATGAAAGAAGAGTTCATGGAAACCCTAGCAAAATTGTATTAAAAGCTCTCCACTTCAAAAACAAGTATTTCTCATGAAGCATTTATTTGATATAAAAATGTCAAAAGGTGGATCTATTACAAATCAATTAAATGAGTTTAATATTGTTACTAGTTAGTTATCATCTATGGGTATTAATTTTGATGAAGAAGTTAGGGCTCTCTTGATTTTGTTTTCTTTGCCTAAAAGCTAGAATGGCTTGGTAATGGCTATGAGTAATTCTATTTCTAGATCTAATACCCTAAAATATGATGATGTGATCGGTGTCATTTTGAGTGAGGAAACTTGTAGGGAATCCTCAAGTCAATCTAGATCAGGAAGTGATTTGAATGCACAAAGCAGAGGTAGAATGACTGAAAGAGAAAATAATTCTAGAAATTGTGGGAAATCAAGAGGAAAGTCAAAGTGGAGGAGGTCTTAATCGAGAGGACCAAACGATTTCTGGTACTATGGTAAAATAGGGCATAAAAAGAAAGACTGTTGGACTCAAAAGAAAAATGAAAGAGAAAAGCAAGAGGGAGACAAGGAGAGAAATGTGTTAAATAAAAAATTCAAAGAGGATGCTTTTATTCTTTCTTTAGAAAGTGTTGATGATTCATAGATTTTAGATTCTGGCACTTCATTTCATGATACACCTCATAGAGGTTATTTCATTGATTATGTCCAAGGGGATTTTGGACTTGTTTATTTGGGGGATAATGAACCCTTTCAGATTGTTAGAAAGGAAAAAGTTAAGATTAAGTTGAAGAATGGGAATCATTGGCTACTACATGAGGTATCACATGTTCCAAGGCTGAGTAGGAATTTAATTTTAGTATGGAAACTTGGTGA
The DNA here is from genome assembly GCA_028749045.1 of Cupressus sempervirens. Classification (NCBI taxonomy): domain Eukaryota; kingdom Viridiplantae; phylum Streptophyta; class Pinopsida; order Cupressales; family Cupressaceae; genus Cupressus; species Cupressus sempervirens. Next base: position 693,293,416 of record CM053788.1, read on the forward strand.
TGAGGGTTGTGTAGTTACTTTTACTGATAAAAATTGGAAGGTTTCAAAAGGTTCCCTTGTAGTAGCAAGAGGTGTGAAAGTAGGCACCTTATATCTTTGTACAAGTCATATTGTTCCTTCTACTTTAATTGTTTTAGAGAAAAATTAAAGTTCAAAAACAGTTGCTACAGTTGACCAGGGAGAATAAATAACTGTTGTAGATTTTGATATAGTTCTATGGAACAATAGACTTGGGAACATGAGTGATAAAGGTATGAAAGTACTTCATTCAAAGAAATTTTTACTAGGTCTAAAATGTGTTAATATGGATTTCTATGAAAGTTGCATGTATGGAAAATAAAAGAGACTGAGTTTTGTGAAGACTAAGAAGGAAAATAAAAGGGAGAAATTAGAGCTTGTGCATACAGATGTATGGGAACTAGCTCAAGTATCTTCCCTTGGTGGCTATCATTATTATGTTACATTTATTGATGATGCAACTACAAAAGAATGGGTTTATTCCCTTCTACAAAAATATGATGTACTTCAAACTTTTAAGAAATAGAAATGCTTGGTTGAAAATGAGACTGGTAAGAAATTAAAATGTCTCAGATCTAATAATGGGGGTGAGTATTGCAGTCATGAATTTGAAGATTATTGCTTCACTAATGGTATTTGTAGACAAAAAATTATTCCAAGTGCTCCACAAGAAAATGGTGTGGCTAAAAATATGAATAGGACTATAATGGAGCATGCAAGGAGCATGAGGTTGCATGTTGGGTTGCCCTTACACATGTGGGAAAAGGCTATCAATATTGTTACATATTTGATTAATAGAGGTCACTCTACTCCTTTGGTTTGTGGTATTCAAAAGGAAGCATGAACTACTAAGAATGTGAGTTATTCTTTTCTCAAAATCTTTGGTTTTGAAGCATTTTCTCATATAGATTCTTAAAATAGAACCAAGTTGGAAGCTAAGTCAAAGAAATGGGTATTTTTTGGATATGGCATTGATGAATTTGGTTATAGGCTTTGAGATTTTTAAAATCATAAAATTGTAAGAAGCAGGAATGTCATATTCAATGAGAAAATGTTGTACAAAGATCTGTTGCAGCAACATGAGAAGAAAGAAGATGGTTATGTAGTGTTAGATGATACTTGAAAAGATGATGCTTCAACAATTCTTCATGATGTGTAACAAATACCACACACTCTAGTGAATTTTAGATGGTCAACAAGGCTAATTAGACCTCTGAAAATATTTTCTCTTTCTTTTTACTCTATTTTACTTAATGATGTTGGTGAACTTAAATATTATGATGAAGTTGTGCAGGTGTATACAAAGATTCAATGTAAATCTACAATGAGATAAGAAATGGACTCTTTGTTGAAAAATAAGACATGGGATTTATGCAAGTTGCCTATAGGTAAAAGGGGATTATAGAATAAATGAGTTTACAGGTTGAAAGAAGAGAATGTAGGTAAGAAAATATTTAAAGCTAGGTTAGTGGTAAAAAGATTTGCATAGAAAAAGGGCATTGATTTTGATGAGATATTCTCTCCTATTTTTAAAATAACTTCTATTCACACTATTTTAAGTATTGTGGCTACTGAATATTTGCATTTGAAGTAGCTTGATGTTAAAAAAACCTTCCTCCATGGTGATTTGGATGAAGAGATATATATGGCACAACCACAGGGATTTGAGGTCAAGGGCAAGGAGAAATTAGTGTGCAGATTGAAGAAAAGTTTATATGGCTTGAAGAAAGCACCTCAGCAATGGTGTTTGAAATTTGATAGGTTTACGTGTGAGCATGAATATATTAAGTGTCATTTAGATCATTGTGTTTACTTTAAGAAGTTGGATGATGACAACTACATTATTTTATGTTTATATGTTGATGATATGCTTATAGCTGGGTCTAATATGGATCATATTAAGGGTTTGAAATCCCAGTTAGCACATGCATTTTCTATGAAGGATTTGGGGGCAACAAAAAAAATCCTTGGTATGAAGATTTGTAGAGATAGGAAGAACAAGAAATTGATGCTATCTCAGGTTGATTATGTTGAGAAGGAGTTGCAATGTTTCTCTATGGAGAATGCTAAAGCTATTAGCACACCTTTATCTAGTCATTTGAAATTGACAAAGGAGATGTGTCCAAAGACACAAGAAGAGGAGGATAAGATTTCTAAGATACCCTATGATTTAGCTATAGGAAGCTTGATGTATGTTATGGTATGTACAAGGCTAAATATTGCACATGCAGTGGGAGTCGTTAGCAAATATATGAGTCATCTAGACGTTGAACATTGGAATGTAGTTAAATGGATTATCAAATATTTGAGAGGAACATCCAGTAATTTTTTAGATTTTGGGGGCTCTAATACTAACTTACAAGTCCATAGTGACTTAGATATGGCAAGGGATATTGATACTAGGCAGAGTACTATAGTTTATGTATTTACTATTGGTGGGGCAAGAGTGAGTTGGGTTTCTAGGTTACAGAAGGTTAATGTTTTATCCACTACAGAGGCAGAGTATGTTGCTACAACAAAGGCAACCAAGGAGATGATATGGCTTCAATTCTTCTTTGAAGAATTGGAACACCTCGGAGGGATAATTATTTGTCTACAGATAGGTAGAGTTCCATTCATCTTGTGAAAAATTATGCTCTATATTCAAAGACAAAACACATATCTAGTTGCGGTACCATTTCATTTGGTTAGTTTTGGACAATGGACTATTAAAGCTAGATAAGATACATATAGATGACAATCTAGTGGATATGTTTACAAAAATAATGACAAGGGAGAAGTTGAATTCCTCTTCAACTTCAGTTGGTCTTCTAGATTGATAAGGATAAAAGAACAAAAAAAATTAGGGTGGTTTGACCTAGTGGGAGCCCCATGTGGTAGTGGTATTGCTATAGGATTAGTCTTTGAGTGGGAGATTGTTGTCTAGTGTGGAGTCTAATCAATCCCCAAGTGGGAGATTATTAGTTTGTGGTGACTGATCAAGGAAGTACTGTACATACTTCATAAATTCTTTGGGCTACTTTTTGCCAATGGTGGGCTACTATTTTCCAATCATCTATTGTTTATATTCACCAATTTATGGCCAACATGTTGTAACTAATTTTAAGCCTAAAGTGACAAAAATATGTGTATAAAAGGGCTTAGGGTTAGGGATTGTTTCATAAGGTGTGATGCAAAAATTGGTTTTTGTAGCGGTATTGAGCTATAAGGGATTATGGATTGTAATCATGTTGTAATCACTGGATCATAATAATATTGGACTTTCTCTTTGGTGGGTGTAGCCTAAGGATTGGGTGAACCATGTTAAATCTTAGTGTCTTGTACTCTTTTCTATGTAATTGCCCTATTATTTTCTAATATTGTTTATATTTGCATGTAATTGTTATTTTTGTCTGAGGTTAAATTCTAACACCCTCTGGCCTCTATCACCACCCAAGTATCTTTGAACCCTAGCCTTGGCCCTAGCCACAAGAAAATAAAAAAACCTCAAGCCCTGAGGTTAAAATTAGCCTCATTAAGTTAGATTTGAACACTAGGAAGAGTAAGTAGAGTGTCAAGTGATCTAGTAAATGCCTCTAGATGGAGAAATTTAAGTCGCCCCCAAGCATGATTCCATATTTGAATCTTCCAAAAGTGATGGCAAACTTGCAAAAAAGAAGAGAGTACCCAAGGACACCAAACTTATCCCTAGCCCTCTCAGCCCTTCTTATATCATTGATGCTCTTGAAGCTACCCTAGCTAGAAGCAAGGGGGAAGACATCACATCTTGTTAGCAAAGAAACTCCTAAAGGTGGGAGGAAGAAAGGAAAGCATAGCCACAAATGGAGCCACAGTAAGGCTAGACTAGATAGGCTTGAGTAGTACATGAGGGACTTGGCTAACAATCAAATTGGTATCTACCAAAGATTTGATACTTTGGTGAAATTTTCCACCAAATTCATGCATTTTGCAACCACCATCCTTTACTTTTTGTGTTTGAATAAAGAGGATAAGGATGTGGGAAAGGAAAGTGAGACAACCTAATCCATTTATGGGTTCCTGGTGGAGGACTGTCTGAAGACTATCTTGGACAAACTAGTCAAGGTGGAGGGGGAGGGCGGGAATAAGGACATGCAAGAGGAAAAGAAGGAAGATGATCACAGATATAAGGAAGCTAGCTATCCCTAGGTTTGGTCTTTACTTTTATTATTATGCTACTCATGACTATGAACTCAATACCCTCGAGGGTTTTCCTTTTTATTCTTTTATCATTTACTAGGACTAATAGAAGTGATGTTTTCAAGTGTTGTTGGTGTTTTTATCACTTATTTTCCTTCACTAGTAAAGAAAAAAAATCTTCAAACTTCTATAAAATCTGTCAAATACCTTTGTCAAATGCCAAAATGATGTCTCTAAAATATTTGCATGTGTTTCCATGTCCTTGGTTGATGATTACATATAGAACCAATCAAGAACATATCCAAATAAAGGTGACAATCAATGAGCCAATGGTAATAGACTCATATAAGAATTTGGATCAAACTTCAAAGATAAGGATACCATCCTAAAATAGGAAGTACGAAGAGAAGAAAATTAGTTTACCTTAAAACCAGAATATATATCCATGATAAACAATCCTAAATAAATTTATAAGTTGCAACAAGAAATATAAATAATGTTCCTTCCCTTGGAAAGACATAGCTCCATAGGTGTATCAAAAAAACCTCCTCAATCTCTAGGAAGAATCCTCGAGATGTATTATGTCCTAGGAAATTTAATAGGAATCTCCGAGACATAATTATTATCAAACATGCAACATGACATCTCAACTAAAGTTTGAGACTTGTGAAAACAAATCTCCAACGGCTCAAATGTATTCTTTAAAGTGACAAAGGCCTCCTCCAAATATTGTATCAAAGTATCCACAACCATATCAAACCTGAAAGAATGATCAAATGAAGAATAATGAAGGTCAAAGTGTTCCCTTAGAACAACTAAAGAAGGATAATCCTCATAAAAGAGAAGATGTAATCAAAATTATTTCCTAGATCCTTGATGTATGAATCCAAAAATAATTTTTCTATGTCTACCAAGAAATCATTCAAAAGATCTATAACTAGAAAACAATGAATATCATGTTGTACTAACCATAAGAAATATCTCAATACATTGAATCACAAGAAACTATAGATGAAGAAATACAACAATTATTATGAGAAATAGTATGAGTGATCTCATATCAAGAAGTAGAATCAGCTTTAATAGCTTTACATTGAACCTTTACATCATCATAGTAGTTAAGGAACACATGATGTTCAATTTCCTTTAAGGTAGTCTCATCATAGGGAATGTTATCAAGACAATCAAATGGAGTGATGCAATCAACTAGATCTTTTGGGATTGGAGGAACATGTGGATTTTTAATATCCTCCCAATAAATGATCCATTGTGTGTGCGGACACTTAATATCTTCAATCTTGGATTGTACTTTACAGCAAAAAGGCTCACCAATGCTATAAGCCCTATATCCCCTAATATATAATATTTTTTCATGTCAAGTTAATTATTTGTAATTAGAGGTGGGCATAGGAAAAAAGTCCATAAAGATGAGGCAAAATCTTCATCCATATATATTATGTAATGATACCTTTGGCCCATGACACATAGTTATTCCCAATAAAACATAAAATTGCAAGATGTATTCTATATTCCATGATTTTACCAATGAAGTACTCCTCTTATGAAATAAATTGGATCATCAATGCACCCCAAATTGAAATAAATCAAAGATCCCCCCTCCCCCTCCCTATCAAATAGATGATTTTGAATTTTTATATGTAGCGCACGTACAATTGCCAATTGCTAGAATTGGCAAAAGTGAACTTATGATTTTGATTAATACAACATAAAATATGAAACAATAAGAGATTCACACAATCAGGGCAAGAGACCAATAAAGGATCAAATTCATTAAAATTACCAAATGATAAAAATGCAACCAAATGCTCAAAGTGAAAATTTTGTCTAAATAAGACTATAGTTTAATAGAAAAACCAAAATTTCTCACAAAATTATGCACTTTAAAACAAAATAACACCTAAAAATATGTTTTTATGAACTTGAACACAATTTTTGAAGTTTCAAAATCAAAGATTGGATAGAACAATCACTAAAACCAACAGTTTCTACAAAATGAGTCCATCAAAACTTGAAGATAATAGCACTACTAAAAAAATTAGGACTTTATAATCAAAATCAAAATAAAATACACCAAAATTAGAACTTAGATGATTGAATTATGGCCAGTCAAAATTGGATTGTCGAATCAAACCTACAAATTGTGAGTAAGTAGAAAATCCAACCTTTGACAATGTTAGAAGTCATGCGCTAAGTTTAATGGTCAAATGATCCTCACAACTTAAAATAAAAATAGCCTTATATGATGGCCAAATAACTCTCAATTTCACCACATTAAGTTTGCAACACTTTGCAAATAAATGACAATCGAAGGATGACTAGAATGTTGATATGGCGTTGATCAATAATTTACTCACTAGGGAAATTTTGTATATGGTACAGTACTGATATTGTTGGTGATGACCAAATAATTTATTAACTAGGCATCTCTATTGTGCCATGCAAAGATTAGCTGATGTGTCAAGACAATGATGTGTGTTATGAGAACATGTCAAGCACTAGGTGGCCGAAATGCCTGTTGATTGAGCTAGACCTCCCAATGTCTATTGTACCCTAGGTTGAATGTGTGACATAACTCAGAGATTTACTAATACTAGATCGATAGTGATTTATAAGTCTGATACCAAGATCAACTTAGTGCTTTAGAAACAATGTAGCTCAAATATGTTAGTGATATAAATGTCTAATTAGATCCATAGGTAGAGAAATGTTTTATCGTATTGACTAATGTCATTATTGTATGTGACGTCAAATTTATTTTTTCATTGATGATGATGATAGACTACATTCAAGTCATTAATCAACCCTATTAAACCATGTGTATGCAACTCAAATTGGTAGTGCAAGGAGTTGATCTTGATCTCATAGTCGAGCTACTAATGATATCTTTTGTGTTCTGATGTATTTTATTGATATTCTTGCTTTGTAACCCTTTAGTTGCTAAAATACTCCACATTAGACACTCTTATGATGTAAATATTTGAAACCCATTTTTTCTAATGGAATTCCAAATCCCCTAGCAGAAGAACTACAGAGGATACATATATTGTCTTAGCAAACTTATTGTGTTACATGTATAGTTTTATGCCCTTGAATGAGAAAAATAAAAAGACACAAAAAATTTCTATGCCATGATAGATGTTGGAGGGTATACTTAGTCCCAGTGTGCCATATTCTTGTCAAACACTCATGATGCTTCCATTGCTAAGTATGTTATTTCTTAATATACTACTTCTTTTAACACTTCTAACACTTCTGTAGTTTTACTATTTCTATTGGTATCTTGCACTTCCTCATTATTAGTCCCTACCTTAAAAGAAGGAGACTATAGTTTTCATGTCTCTTCTTTTCAATTAATATTTTCTAAAAGATTGTGTCCCAAAATTTTAACCTATAGTTTTGATCATTTTATTATATTAGTTGATTTTTCATTCTGTTATTTCCATTTTTTAGATTGGCTAGAAATATTTTTCTAGGTAGCTTTTTCCTAAATAATAAACAAAATTGATGAAATATTGCATGTCTTATGCAAATTTCATCTATAAAATAGACCATGTATCTCCTGTATGTTCCACATTTTTCTTGCATGTGAAGACAGGTGTGAAATGCTAGTTACATTCATTTCTTGTGGTTATTGGCATCATTCTTTCTGCTTAATATGTGATGTATGAAGAATTGTCTAGTCGCACAGAGTCTCATGTTTGATGCTAGTGGAGAAGGCAGAGTTCATTTTGGAACTAGGGCTCACTTTGTAGGAAGGAGCAAAATTATGTGTACATTGTGAATGATGATGGGATGATTCCCCGTGGGTGAGTTTTGGAGAATGTTTCCTTTGGTCCCAAGGGTTTCAACTTTCCCAATTATCTCATCACACTTATGAGGTGGATTTTCTTATTTTCCCATATATTTTTATTTTATTTCACATAGAATTGGGCAATGAGTTTACAAATTCATCTTACTAGACATGTAAATTACAAAAAAGGCATCCCGAGCTTTTTAGTGCTCAATAAATTTTGATTATTTGAAAATAGTCATCCCATTATATTATGTGGTTATAAATCCACTTGAGTGCTTGTGTATCTTGATGGTTATGCTTCTTTTGTCTCTACTTTTGCATATAAAACTTGATAGTATTGTGTGAAAAGTTATTGCGTAGATATGGAGGTGTGTGGCGCAGTGTTTGACAAAGAAAATGAAAGTTTTGTTTTAGAGAGTAATAAAATACAACATAGGAGGATGACTAGAAAGAATGGAAATATTTCTTGTACCACATTCAATGTCCTTGTGCACCAATATAAAAGTGCATCAATAGTGAGGTGAGATCAAATCTGGAATTATTTTATGATTCTTGTTTTGTGTCATTTTTGTTTCATATATTAAAAGTGGGTATGCATGTATTTTTTCATGAATCAGTTTGAGTGCTATCTCATATGTCAAAATGGGTATTAATGTCTTTTTTAGATTTATTTTGTTTTCATTTTTGTAAAATGCATACAATTGGGTTTTTCCTAGTATGGGTATATGTACAATTAGAAATGTACTTGTTCTGGGTCACTTTAGTTTTCATATTTGTTTCCATGGAATTACCATTCATTTATATTTTCCCTAGCCACTTTTGTTGGATTTTTTAATACCTAGAATTTCTTGGCATTGTGTATGCAATAGATGAATATTTTTTCTTATGCTTACTTCACTTGATCATTGAGAATTTTGGAAATGCAGGATATTTCATTCTTGATGGGGTAAAGTAACTTTTCTTTGGTTTCTACCGAAAATGCTAATGTAATTTTAGTTTCCATTTTTTATGTCATTCAACCAAAGCTTAGATTGTCATTAACTTTACTAGAACTGCTAAGAAAGCCATTTCAGTGAATATGGGTTGAAATAAAATTAAGAAATACTTGACATGCTTCTCAAAAGAGAGTCATTTGTCATTTGTTTGCAGGTAGGTAACTACAATAGCATAGTTTTCAAGTACTAGTCATTAAAATTGGGGCATTTTGTGGCCACATGATATAGGTTTTTAACCTCCAAGCATTGTCTAGGGTATTTCTTTAGACTAAGATCAAGACATCTTGTTTGAAGCTAACTTTGTTCTAACTTCTTAATGTTTTTCCTCATTTGATGAGTATTAGGAGTGATGGGTTGGAAATAAGGAGGTAGTTGATATGTATGAGAACACTTTAAGTGGTAAAGACTATGAAATTTATGAACTTGGTCATCCAAACTATGGAGATGGTAATTCTTGCTTCATTTCTTGCTTCTTTGGTATGCCTTATATCTAGCAACTTCCTCTTGGTTCCACTACCATAGAATTGGTTGATAAACATACTGCACTATGATTGTCAATACCCTTTGCATGTTTGAATGCAAAACCATAGCCATGGTGTTTGAATACCCAAACATAGTCATGGCATAGTGATGGCACACAACTTTTGTTAGAGCAAGTGATCCTTCACATTTTATAACCGAGGACGGAGATGAATATGAACCTATAGTATTTCTTTGAGTACTTACAAGGTATGCTTGCTATTAAACAACATATAATGGTGTTGTATACCCATAAATGTAGAATCTAATGTGAGCTTATATGTTCCACATCTTCCTTTTTAGATGAAGTCAAATAAAGACTTCATCAGTGTGTTGAGAAAGAATCACACAGGGATATATTGAGAGTGAAACAATTGTAAAATATTTATTTGATTTTAAGTACAAAGCTTGCACCTCTTTCACCTGTATTTTCTAATTCCAAATAATTTTTTGCATATGTTTGTTAGAAATGCTTTAGAATAACTAAGAGAGGGGGTGAATCAGTTATGCAAGGTCCAAATGCCCTAATAAAACTTTTTCACTAAGTATAGTGAGCCCATTAAACTATCCATGCATCCAAGCTTAAACATTCATCTTAGCAAGTTACTATAAAATCAACATACAGGAATGAAACATGAAAGATCAACACATAACACAGTGATTTACGTGGAAACCCAATTTGGGAAAAACCACGAGTAACATGCTACTTCTTTCTCACTCTTTTGAAGTAATGCCCTATGAAAGGCCTACCCTATTAAAAGTTACAATACACTGTTAAATGTGACTTGATTAAGGGATTTCAACCACCCTGTTACAAGTGAGCCTAGCTAAAGGGCTTTAGAACATTCACTTGGAATGTCACCCTGTTAAAGGATTTACAACATGGCTATTAAATCAACCTAAGTGCATAGGATTTTTCCTAACTATTACAATTTCTAAAGAGTAACAATAAGGGCTTTTGACCTGATACAACTCACAACATAACTTGCAAATTTTAGATCACAATTCAATTCACAAACTTGCTTGGCTTTCAGTCTCTATAGCTCTGACAGCTTGTCCTCCCTTCAAGCTTTGTCTCCTTAAGTCTCCATGCTCATTATGCCAATGAAATCACTTCAATGGTCACCTATTGAAGTAGAGTCTATGTACTCTCTTCCTTCTCAATGTCTTCTCCTCAACACTACATGCTCTCTCTGACCAACCTCACTTGCTTCTTGACCTGTGACTCCTTAAATAGAAATTTGGAATCCTTTTCCTACTCTTTTCTTCCCTCTCTTATTTTAGGATTTGAATGGATTTAGTAGGATATGATGTATCTACCCCTTATCTTGTTTCTTCTAGAATCATCATGTAGAATCCTCCTGAATTCATCCAAAAATGGTTTACCTAGAATTTTGTGCCACTAGCTCAGCATCCTTATCTTCCATTTGGTTCACAAACTTCAAGGTAACAAACTTGTCAGCTCAGATTTGGTGAATCTTCAGCTTTTCAAATAGTGTAGCAGCTTGGTACTATTGACTTTTTGATGCTTGGCACATAATGTGTTACTCAGCACCTACTGAGGATTCACTTGGCATCAACTAAGTTTTACTGATGCTTGGCACCTATGTCTAGCTTAGCACATGAACTTGCTCAGCACCTTTAGTTTCACTTGGCACACACTAGACTTTGCATTTTCTCAGCACTTACTAATAATCTACTCGGCATGAACTAACTTGCTCATCTCCCACTAATGAATTTAGTCAAGCTTTGCAGACAGCCTTGTTACAAATTATTGTTCTAAAGTTTCTAAGTGTGGCCAACCTTTTCATCTTCAAGTATGTTGTCAATACATCATTTTACCATTGTCTTAAGTGATCCTTGCACTTCATTACAAAATCATAGGTGCTTTTGTTATGTCTTATTGATTAAATCCTCTTCATCAATCAACCAAGTGGTATTACTTGGATCTTATAAGAAATTGTCATTCTAGCAAATAGCGGGTTTGAGAATAGTGACAAAATAATGATTGAAAACATTCTTTATCAACAATCTCCCTTCTTTACTTCTTCAATAATGATATTTTCAATCAAATTTCAACAATCTCCCTCTTTGGCATTGATGGCAAACCAAACTGATCAACCAAGTTATCAAAATGCTAATAAGGCTAAAATAGTAATTCAAATGCCAAAAAGAAAGCTTTGTTGACTTTCATATCTCCCTCTTTACTAATACATACTAATTCCTCTAATCTGCTCCCCCTTAGATCTGTCATATTGATTTCTTTGCTTCTGCTTCTTCCTCTTGACTATTGTTTCCTTTCTACTATTTATCCCTCTGTGTTGTTTCTCTCTTTATACATTTGATCTTGTAGATTTTCTATTTCTCCCTTTTCATGTCTAATTAGTTTTTGCTATTTGTCCCTTTGATCTTCTAGATTTGAACATTTTCTACTATTTCTCCCTCTTTGACAACAATGCCAAAGACATATTGTTTCAACATCTTATCATGCAAGTGTAGCATTTACAAGAACTCCAATTTCTCCCTATATCACCTTGCTTGTGACTTATTTGGAATTTCAAAACTTTGATTACTTTAGGCAAATCCTAAAATAAGTATCCTTTGCATCAACTTACATCATTTCAACAATCAACTCATTTGATGCAAGGCAATCTTGATGTTACTTAAGCATCCTTGGTTAGGGGTATCACCCCTAACTTACCTCTAAGATATTAAAAATCATCTTTAGGTAATGGTTTTGTGAAGATTTCAGCAATTTGTTCCTTTGTGTTGACATATTCCATCTTCACTTGTGTGTCATCCACCAGTTCTCTTACATAGTGATACTTAATTGCAATGTGCTTTGTTTTGGCATGCATCACAGGATTCTTTGATATGTTGGTGGCACTTGTGTAGGATTTGAGCAAATAAGCCAATCAAATCCACAAAGCCTTTGAATCCCTGCATGCAAAAACCTATCACAGAAGAAAAAGACGAGAAGAGGCAAGGGTTTTGCTAAAAAATGGAGATAGAGGAAAAGTTGCTCTCAAATAAAAAATGCATAAGAGATAATGAAAAAAGTACAAGGCTCAACCTTATAAAGGTGAGATAGAAACCCTAAACTAAAAATCTAGGTTGCACATTATTAATTAATAATTAATTAATAATGCACCTAAATGAAGCTTAAGTAACTAGAGTAATAGAAACTTATATAATTAAATCAATATGATTTAATTAATAAGTATAAATGAAAAAATACTCTAATACCCCCCCTTAAGCTGAAAGCAAGGAGTAAGCTTACCTAGCAAGGAAAAGCTATGAAAGAAAAAATAAGTGGGTCCCGACAACAAGGCCTGATCAGGTACCCAGTACAAGGAAATCTCTATAAACTGGAGTAAAGGAGAGAACCCAGTGGGAAAAACCCCTCTCAAAAAAGAGATGAAATGACTTCAAGAGACTCTCTCAAAGCCATAAGTACAATGCGTGACTTCAACCCCACCCCCCCCCCCCCCCGTGAGAGAGGGTTGAGGCTCCAAAGCCCCCCCAAAATGAAAGAACCCCTGGATCAATGAACAAACCACTGTGACTCCAATGCAGAGGAGTGAAAGGTAGTGGACACTGTAGAGGGAACCTTGAAAGCTGAGGTGTCACTAGAAGGCTAAGTTAATGCTGAAAGGAGTAGACACGAGGATCCTGAAAGGGAATCCCCAATGTAAGTGGTATGACAGGTGTGCGAACACTGTCATCAAAGAGGAGATGAATGTCCTTTGTAGAATCCTCAACAACTGCACCTAGTGGCTCGATCAATGGAGCTGGAGGATCAGGTAGCATTGAAGAAGAACCCTATTGAACAGAAAAGAGCTCAAGAGGAGGTGGCAAGGGAGTCACAACAATAGTCTTAGGAACCACACAGAGGTTCAAGAAACCTAACTATACCACATGATGCTCTCTCAAAGGAGGAGAGTCGTGCTCTGGCAAAGGTGGAATAAAGTGTGAAAAGGAGTAGAGACAGGGGAAAGATCAACTGTCCCTATAGCAACAATACCTACTATCATACTATCCCAGATGAAAACTAAATTTGGAGTGAACTCAACTGTCTTCCCAGACCCACTATGAGAAATCTGATAAATGGAGAGAAGGTTTGTAGACAGAGATGGAACATACAACACATCATTGAATGTGCCATCCTGAATGCATACAGTGCCTTTCCCACAGACAGTCATAACAGTGTTATTCCCAATGATAATATGGGGAATAGGAGAAGCCTCAAAAGAAGAGAAGATCTCTCGAGAAGATGCCATATGGTGAGAAGCACCTGAATCTAGTATCCAAGGGACCTGTGAAGGGGATGTGAAAGAAGCCCGTAATGCATGACCCTTTCCAAGATCCTATCCAGTTGTAGGATTGATAGAAGAAGACTGATAAGAAGACCCTTGTGAGCTAGAAGAGGATGGAGAGGAAAGATTGCTCTTTTGAAGAAGAGCTTGCAAATCCGCTATCTATTTCTTATAACCATCAAACTTCTTTTGATAGCAAAGTGACTCATCATGTGTTCCCTTCTGACAATAGGAACATGTAGGTCTCTCAGTCTTTTGTTTCTCCTTCTTAGAAGAAGATGGTGGGCCAATAGAGTGCTGAGAAGAGGAATTTGATATCTGCTTCAGCTTCTATGTGCTTTGAGCTGGTTTGGCAATCAATGCCTATGACTGTGAACTTGTAGAAGAATCCATTTGAGTGAGCTTTGATTGCTCACGAGTCAACTAGTCACAAAAAGTCTCAAAAGAGGGCATAACATGTCGTGCACTTAGAGCATCCATAGTGGAGTAGAAGGTAGAAGTGAAAATCTGATAAGGTCCTCAAAGCTTGGGCAGTATCAGAAAGATACACTCATTATCAGATTTTGTCTTTCCTACAACCTGTAACATAGATCGAAGAGACTTGAATTTCATCAAGAAATCCTCAATGCTGGTGAATGATTCAAGAATCAAGGAGGTAAACTCTACATCTATCTGTAGAATCCTGAATTGATTCATTGTGCCAAATAAGGTTGAAAATTTATCCCACATAGCCCTGGGTGTATTCAAACCATCCAGGTGAAACAATAACCCCTCCGAAATATTCATTGCAATGTGGCCCATTGCCTCATCCATTTTATTGCACTGCATAAGAAGCTCATAAGGCCTTTGTGCAACTGGCTAAGCCGCATCGAGACATGACCATAATCCCTTTGCCATAAGTAATCTAGTCATTTGTCATTTTCAAGTATGATAGTTGTGTGGTGTAAGGCAGGCGACATAGGAGTCTGCCATTGAGAGAAGAAGATGGAAGTAGAAGGGTCTTATTCTGAGTTAAAGTATAGAAAAGAAAAATCCCCCCCACAAAAAATAGTGATATCCCTCAAATGCCAAAGAAAACAACTATAGAAAGTTTAAAAACTAAGAAAAGAACTTGGATTTTGGATGCAGAGAAGAGGGAAACAAAAGCCTCTACTTCAACACCAAAAAGAGAAGCTCAAATGAACTTAGAATCAAACAAAACTAGCACCATTGTCTCTGTCTCTGAACCAGCTTTTTGGTGCTTCTTTCGGATCGGAAAAAGACCTCTGTATGTCCAAGTTATGGCCAAAAAACCAATTGTAGGTCCAAGAAGGGAGCTCTCTAGAAAAATACAGGTATGCAAAAAAACTTGACAGTCGTATGGCCATCAACAGCCAGTCGTCGAGAAAAAATCTTACTGTTGGATTGATGATGTCATCAGTTAGTTAGATGATGTCACACCAAGGTTGTTGCAGGCAACGGCGCCGCTGGAGGAGGTGGTGCTCGGGTGGTAAACGTCGGTGGCGCTGCCTACAGTGGTGGCAGTAGGGCGGAGGCTGCGCCGCGAGTGGTCTGCCGACTGCGGCTGACCTCTGGCTAGGCATGGGCGACACTCCAGTGGCTGCAGAGTGGTGTCGGGGCAGAGTGGCCCTTAAAAAACTTTTTTTTAATTTTTTTTAAAATGCCTTGATATGTGTGCAGGAGGTCGTAAGGCCCTGCTGGGCTAAAAAATTTGCCTCCTGGAGCAATGTTGTCCAACTCGAACAAATTTTATATGGAAATAGGGGTTTTGATGCCTTTTGGATCCATCTGTTATGTCCATTTGGCCTCAACCTACTCCAAAAAATAGTAACACCGCTATTTTTTTTTTAAAAAAAAACCAAAAAATTCCAAATCTGTTCTGCCAAACCCTCATTCTCCTTTTTCTCCAAATCAGAACAAGCTGCAGCAAATCCGGCTCTGATACAATGTAGGATTTGAGCAAATAAGTCAATCAAATCCACAAAGCCTTTGAATCCCTGCATGCAAAAACCTGTCACAGAAGAAAAAGATGAAAAGAGGAAAAGGTTTTGCTAAAAAATGAGATAGAGGAAAAGTTGCTCTCAAATAAAAAATGCATAAGAGATAATAAAAAAAGTACAAGGCTCAACCTTATAAAGGTGAGATAGAAACCCTAAACTGAAAAGCTAGGATGCACATTATTAGTTAATAATGCACCTAAATGAAGCTTAAGGAACTAGAGTAATAGAAACTTATATAATTAAATCAATATGATTTAATTAGTAATTATAAATGAAAAAATACTCTAATAACTTGTATTATCACAATAGAGTATCGTAGGTTTAGTTATCTCTTCCTTCACACCTTTCAACATGTGCTTGATCCATACAATATTGGTACAGTTGATAGCAGCAACTACATATTTAGTTTCAGTTATAGATTGTGATGTACAACTTTGATTTTTGCTAATCTAAGTGACTAATCCTTTGCCTAAGAAAAGTGCTCCTCCACTAGTACTTTTTCTGTCATCTATATTACCTCCCCAATTTGCATCAGTGTAGGCCTTCAAATAAAACTTTTTAGTCCTCTTGTAGTATAAACCAAAATCATATGTTCCTTTTAGATACCTCATTAATCTTTTGATAGCCATAAGATGATTTTTTCTTGTGTTTGCAGAAAATTTTGTCATTATTCCAACTGATAATACAATGTCTAGTCTATTGTGTACAACATATTGTAGCTTTCCAATCATTGAACTGTACATTGTCTGGTTTACTTTAGCTAACTTATCATTCTTGGATAACTTATGTCCTATTACCATTGGTGTACTGACTAGCTTTGAATATTCTAAGCCAAATGTTTTAAGTATCTCCTTGATATATTTTGATTGAGTCACAAATATGTCATGTTTCAATTGATGTTCTTGCAATCCAACAAAGAATTTTATTTCTCCAAACATTGACATCTCAAACTCATGTTTCATCTGATCAGCAATTTTTTTTGCATAGGTCATATTTTCCTCCAAATATGATATCATCAACAAAGATCTTAGATATCAAAATATCTTTACCTTTTTCCTCCTTGATATACAGGTTGTTGTTGTTGTCATCTGTTTTCTCAAATCCTATTTTCACAAGATATTTGTGAAGTCTCTCATACCATGCTCTAGGTGCTTGTTTCAAACCATAGAGTGCTTTATGTAGTTTGCAAACCATATCGTTGTTGTTCTCATCAACAAATCCATTTGGTTGTTCTCTATAGACTTCCTCTTCTAGTATACCATTCAAAAAAGTATACTTTACATCCATTTGGTAGATTTTAAAACCTTTATAGGTAGCATATGCAAGTAGAGTTCTCACTCCTTCCATTATTGCAACAAGGGCAAATGTTTCCCCATAGTCTAGTCCTTCTTCTTGTGCATAACCTTTACAAACTAATCTAGCCTTATTTCTTGTGATCTCACCATTCTCATCTAGCTTGTTTCTAAATACCCACTTGGTACCAATCACATTCTTATTAGATGGTCTAGGAACTAAAGTCTAGGTTTTGTTCTTCTCTATGTGATCAATCTCTTCTTCCATAGCTTTACACTAGTCATCATCTAGTAGTGCATCTTTCACTATTTTGGGTTCAATTTTGCACAACAGACATGATTCATTTCTAAGTCTATTCCTCATCATTGGTTTGGCTTCCTTGTTACCAATTATTTGTTCAGTAGGGTGATGTCTTCTCACATACTTGGATAACCTTGGTTTTGTTCTTGTTTCCATGTTTGTTCTTTCAGCTTTAGAGTCACCATGCACGTCCCTTTTAGGTAGCTCTACATCTCTTTCATGTGTACTAATCTTAGAGTCAAAATGTGCATTGTCTTCATTCTACAACTCAGTTTCTGAATGTAGCTTGACATTCACTAGTTGTGACTTGGCTGAAATTGAAACTTTTTGTTTATTACCAACTTGATTGACAACTTCTTCTTCAGTAGACATTCCTTCATAGAAGTATACAAAGGTTCTGTATTCTTCTAGTTTCTTGGATTCTTCAATTTGAACTTTTGTATGCTCATCAAAGTTTACAATTGCACTCTCCACAATTTTCTTAGTATTCAAACACTTATATGCTTTACTTCTAGTGGAGTATCCAAGGAATATGCCTTCATCACTCTTTGCATCAAACTTGTCATTTCTAGAGTCTATAAGAATATAGCACTTACAACCAAATACTTTGAAATGCTTTACATTGGGTGAGTGACCATACCTTAATTCAAAAGGTGTTGCATTTGTACCTTTCTTGATTCGTACTCAATTCATGGTGTAGATAGTTGTACTTACAACTTCTCTCTAGTACTTTAGAGCAACATTCTTTTCCATCATCAATGTTCTGACATAGTCTATTACTGATTTGTTTCTTCTCTTAGCAATTCCATTCTATGGGGGAGTTCTAGAAATTGATGTTTGTCTTTTGATTGCTTTGTCATTGCAAAATGTCTAAAATTTGTTTGATGTGAACTCTCTTCCTCTGTTTGATCTTAGGCACTTCAGACTCTTCCCTATTTCCTTTTCAACCCTGGCCAAATACCCACTTAAACATTTGAAATGCATCAGATTTTTTCTTTAAGAACATGACAGTCATCATCCTAGAATAGTCATCAACAAAAAACATTATATATTTGTCCCCTTTGTAACTTTGCACTTCTATTGGACCACATAAATTAGTATGGACTAACTCTAGTACTTCGTTGGAAGTATGGGTTTTACTTTTGAAACTTGACTTGGTCATCTTTCTTAGCTAACATTGTTTGAACATTGTATTGTTAGGCTTCTACAATTTGGGTAAACCTCTAACTTTCTTCATTTTGTTGATGTTAATCAGATTATCAAAGTTGACATGCCATAGCCACACATCATCAAATCTTACAATGAAATAGGTGGCATCTTCCATATCTAGGTAAAATAGATTACTTCTAGTTTGGTCTTTTTTTCCTATCAAATTTCCATCAATATCATAGATTTTGGTAGTTTTGTTTCCAAATTCTACTTTGCATCCTACATTGCCTAACTGTGAGACACTCAACAAATTGTAGTTCAATCCTTCAACATAATATGCATTATCACATAAAATTTTCTTTGTAAGTTTAATGGACCCTTTTCCTTTGATTTGACATGAAGCATCATTTCCAAATCTAAAGCTATTTCCATCATACTACGTAAAAGTAACAAACTTACTTTTGTCTCATTTCATGTGATGTAAGCACCCACTGTCTATGATCCATCTGTCATTCTTATTTACACAGGTTACCAGTGTTATTGGCTCTTCTTTATCTGACTGATCCTTCGTGGCTACATAAACTACCTCATCATTATTTTCATCAGAATCCTCTTCTTCAACAATGTAGCACTTGTTACCTTTGTCTTTGTAATCTCTGTTATCATCTTCTCTTCTACTCTTGTGTTTGTTGCCTTCTCTGTAGTTCTTTTTTTGTGTGCACTTTACATAAATATGTCCTACTTCATTGCAATTTTAAAAAATGATAGGCAACTTACCTTTGAATTTACTTTTGCCTCTGTGAAATCTTCTAGCCAGTAATGCTTCCAATTGTTCCACATCTTCTTCATCTGTGCTACTATCACTAGAAGCATATTTTTTCTTTCCTCCCTTCTTCTATGGTTTTACTTCTTCAATATATTTTAGCAAGATCTTGTCTTTGAAAGTAGATTCAACATTCTCAAGTTTGTAGTTATCAAAGTTGGATAACTCAAATGCAGTAAGTCTTCCCACTATACCTTCAAAGTTTAGATTATTTCCTAGTACACATCTTAACTCTTGGATGGCTGATACTCTAATAGCATAGATGGGGAGAAAGGTTCTTAAGAATTTACTATTAACAGTATCATCTAAATGACCACTCAAACTTCTTGTTGTACTTAGTAGTTCCTTTATTCTAGAGGCATATTGAGCAATGTTCTCACCTTCCTCCATTCTCATGTCATCAAATTTTCCTCTGAGGCTTTCTCTTTTTGCTCTTTGGACATTTTGATCTCCTCCATATATATCTGACAAGGCTTTCCATATTGTGAATGTAGAGTTATATCCCTTGATATCATCAAATTCAGCATAGTTGAGGGCAGAGGCAATCTCTAGCATTGCCTAATTGTGTTCCTTCTTTTTCTTCATATCTTCGGTAGTTGGGGCACCAGCTGGATCAACATGTTCTACTTCAATTGAGGTTTCTGCATGATCACTTATTGATCCAAGATCTAGCTTCATTAAAAAAATTCATGCAACGAAGTTATCTTTGTTGAGCTTGGGAACTTCTCTCTTGGGCATCTTCATCTTTTTTGCTTCTAGCACCTTTAAACCAAATCAGCAGTAGGTTATGATACCAATTGTTACAAATGTTTTAGTATAAATGAGAGGGGGGTGGGTGAATTAGTTATGCAAGGTCCAAATGACCTAATAAAACTTTTTTACTAAGTATAGTGAGCCCATTAAACTATCCATGCATCCAAGCTTAAACATTTGTCTTAGCGAGTTACTATAAAATCAACATGCAAGAATGAAACATGAAAGATCAACACATAACACAATGATTTATGTGGAAACACAATTTGGGAAAAACCACTAGTAACATGCTACCCCTTTCTCACGCTTTTGAAGTGATACCTTGTGAAAGGCATGCCCTGTTAAAGGCTACAACACATTCTTAAATGTGACTCAGTTAAGGGATTTCAACCACCCTATTAGAAGTAAACCTAGTTAAAGGATTTACAACATGGCTGTCAAACCAACCTAAGTCCATAGGATTTTTCCTAACTATTTCAATTGCTAGAGAGTAACAATAAGGGCTTTTGACCTGATACAACTCACAACATAACTTGTAGATTTTAGATCACAATTCAGTTCACAAACCTACTTGGCTTTCAATCTCTACAGCTCTGACAACTTGTCCTCTCTTCAAGCTTTGTCTCCTTGAGTCTCCATGCTTGTTATGCCAATGCAATCACCTCTGGTCACCTATCGAAGCTGAGTCTTTGTACTCTCTTCCTTCTCAATGTCTTCTCTCGACACTACATGCTCTCTCTGACCAACCTCACTTGCTTCTTGAACTATGACTCCTTAAATAGAAGTCTAGAATCCTTTTCCCACTCTTTTCTTCCCTCTGTTATTTTAGGGTTTGATGGATTAGGCAGGATATGATGTATCTACCCCTTATCTTGTTTCTTCTAGAATCATCATGTAGAATCCTCCTAAATTCATCCAAAAATGGTTCACCTAGAATTTTGTGCCACTAGCTCAGCATCTTTATCTTCCATCTAGTTCACAAAATTCAAGGTAACAAATTTGTCGGCTCAAATTTGTCAAATCTTTGACTTTTCAAATAATGCAGTAGCTCGACACTATTGACTTTCTGATGCTCAGCACATACTGTGTTACTTGGCACCTACTAAGGATTCACTTGGCATCAACTAAGTATTACTGATGCTCAACACCTATGTCTAGCTCGACACATGAACTTCCTTGACACCTTCAATTTTACTTGACATACACTAGACTTTGCATTTGCTTGGCACTTACTGATAATCTACTTGGCATGAACTAACTTGCTCAGCTTCCACTACTAAATTTAGTCAAGCTTTGTAGACAACCTTGTTACAACTTATTCTTCTAAAGTTTCTAAGTGTGGCCAACCTTTTCATCTTCAAGTATATTGTCAATACATCATTTTACCATTGTCTTAACTAATCCTTGCACTTCATTACAAAACCATAACTCAACCTTTTGTTTAGGTGCTTTTGTTACATCTTATTGATTAAATCCTCTTCATCAATCAACTAAGTGATAGTACTTGGATTTTATAAGCAATTATTATTCCATCAAATAGTAGGTTTGATATCAGTGACAAAACAATGATTGAAAACATTATTTATCAATAATCTCCCTTCTTTACTTCTTCAATAATGATCTTTTCAATCACATTTCAACAATGTTTACCTATTCTTAGTGTATCTCCTTTATCCTTGAGGTTTTTTTAATTGTTGTAGTGTGACCAACAATTATTTTGAGAATCTCCATGTCATCCTTCAAAACTATGTCTAGTGCATAGTTCCATTTGAAGATGAGCAAAAAAATAGTAAGAGTTCTTCATTTGTTTTGGTCATTTATTTTTTTGGATAGATAATAGGGGCTCCAATTATCAATGAACTCAAAGGAAATAAGAAACTTGAACAAGTTTACCTTGCACAAACCATTAAATACTTATGATATCTATACAAGATGACAAGAAAAATTGGGTGGTGCCTATTTTAAATTGGTTTTAGCACATTCCTTATTAGTACTAACATCCTAGTGATCTGGAATTCATTTTTAAGTTTGTAAGAGACATTGTGTGAATTATGTGCTAAAACTAGGAGGAGAGCTAGTGCCAAGTGCAGAGTCCCCTATAA